>JANAVB010009400.1:784639-1059639 GCA_029216955.1 Iris pallida
TTGGTCATGTCAGGAGTGCACCACTACGGGTCACTGTCGTGTTATGCTAGTTCCTTGTCATACCATGCCATGTACAATAGTCATTCCAAACATATTAAGTAAAATCAAGTTCATGACAAAAGGCATAAGGATATAAAATGGGCATAAAATATCTAATAAAATATCAATAAACAGGGCTATAGAAGAGCCAAGCTTAAAGAAATAAAACCAAAACTCCAAGAGCCAAGGGTTTAAGCAAAGGGTCAAGAGAGCTGCGTACGCTCAAAAGTCACGCACGCATGAAGGCTGCGTACGTTAAAAAGTCACGCACGCATGAGCTGCGTACGAACAAAAGTCACGCACGTTGAGCTGCGTATGAACAAAAGTCACGCACACTACAGAGAGCAGCGTAGGTGAAAAGTCACGTACGCTGAGAGAGCAGCGTAGGTGAAAAGTCACACACGCTCAAGGAGAGTAGCGTAGGTGAAAAGTCACGCACGCTACAGAGAGCAGCGTAGGTGAAAAGTCACGCACGCTGAGAGAGCAGCGTAGGTAAAAAGTCATGCACGCTCAAGGAGAGCAGCGTAGGTGAAAAGTCACGCACGCTACAGAGAGCAGCGTAGGTGAAAAGTCACGCACGCTCAAGGAGAGCAGCGTAGGTGAAAAGTCACTCACGCTACAGAGAGCAGCGTAGGTAAAAAGTCACGCACGCTACAGAGAGCAGCGTACGAACAAAAGTCACGCACGCTCAAGGCTGCGTACGCACAAAAGCACGCACGCAGGAGACACGCTTCCAACAGGAAGCGTATCCAAGGCTCAGTGGCGTAAGCTAAGAAGCTCTGCACACTGCTCACTGTCTTCTCCAAACAGCAAGAACACCATGGTTGAACTCAAGCTACACAGCATCATAACTTGGCCATCCGAACTCCAAATCTGGATTTCCAAAGTTCCATCTTGGGTGAAATTGAACTCTCATCCACATGGAAACATCAAAACTCAAAGAAAACCAACTTAAATAGCTCAAACCATGTAAAATCCAAAAATAAAAATAACTTAGATCTATGACAATGGAGGCTCCAAATCACAAAAAGCCAAGAACTAATGTTGATCACCATGTCCTAATCTAGCAAATGGACAAATAAAAGAGGGTTCTCATGTAGTGGCAAGATGCACTTGCCTATGGGTGGAGAGTTGTGGAGGAAAGAGAAGAAGAAGAAGAAGAAAATTAATGGTGGTGGTAACAAAGAAAGAGAGTGGTAGGTGGGGATTATAAAGAGGGTGGGTTGTGGTGTGTTGAAGGTGGAGAGTAGGTTAAGGTGATCCAATGCATAATAAACCAAACCAAACCAATCCAATCCAATTAAAACCGAACCATGACAAAACCCAAAATACGAGAAATACCGAAATTTCACAAGTTAAGAAAAATAAAATACATGCCAAAATCCAGATACGAGTATAAATATGAAATACGAGAAAATACAGAAAATGAGGGTGACAACTCTACCCACCTTAAAAGAATTCCGTCCTCGAAATTTAATCAAGGAGCTAGAGATTGTCACGACAGGCTACACTATGCACCAACAACTACGCTAAGCAATTCAATCATACAATCATACATGCAATCAAGGAATGAAGAGCGCAAGGCATAAGGAAGATATTACACCTCACGAGCTAAACCGATTGGGATAACGTGATCGGATATCATCCTCACACTCCCACGTTTTGACTCTCCCAAGGAGCGATGAACTCAAGCAACACGAACTAAACTAATAGTCTTACGCTTAAGGTCTCTCTCTTTGGTCAAACAGGGACATGGGCCTCTCCTCATACGAAAAGGTTAAAGGCTATTGGTACCAACCTTTTCGAATGATCTAGGAAATAGCTCAGGCCTGGGATATACCGTTGTAATTAGGATACATGAAACATGACATGTGTCCCGCATAACGACGGTGGAAAGCAAGACAATAGGACACAGATACCTCTCTGCCGATTCTGGATCTGGGCCTGGGCCAGGGCGAACTGTTGTGGCCTCTGTTGCTGGAAGGCCTGGGTCTGAGACGGCAATGGACCCGGGAACGGGAGCTGCTGTGGTTGGTGAACTGGAGCTGATTCTGGTGCTGGTGCTGGTCCCATAACCGAGGGACTAGTTACTGTCGACGATGATCTGTTTCTGAATGGACAAGATCCTATCATGTGGCCTGGCGAACCATAAACCAAGCACAATCCCTGTGCTCTACGGCACTCCGAAAAAATGTGCCCTGGCTTCCCACAATGAGTGTAGCCCATTGAGGAAGACTGCTTCTGCTTCTGCTGCTGCGGGTACATCGGGGTTGAATGCTGAACCGACGTAACCGAATTCGTCCTTTGGGGAACTCCAATAGTCAAGGCCCTAGCTGCCGGGGCTAGTGCTGAGGATTGGTTCATCTGGTCGTGAGACCGTTTTCGATCTCCGGTCCGGTCCGCTATCCTTCGGGAAGTGTACTCATGCCTCCTTGCTGCTCGCAAGACGGCATCAAAAGTTCTGTACTCGAACTGCTCTACTGCCAATATGATCTCCAAGTGGAGCCCCTGCTGAAATTGCTGTGCTCTGTCTAGCTCGGTTGCCACCAAGGTAGGAGCAAACCGACTCAACCTTGAAAACTCGGCCGCATATCCGTCGACCGTCCTGTTCATCTGCCTGAGATTACTAAACCTGGTCTACAGGTCATATCTAGCCACTGCGTCGAAGTACTTGGTCTGAAACATATCACTGAATACCGCCCACATGACAGGCGTACCTAAACTCGCTGCTTGCGTAGCCCACCAGCTGCGGGCTAGGTCTAGTAACTGTAGGCGCACCACCGCCACCTTCTCTGCTTCAGGAGTCCTGGCTGCCTCTAAGATAACTTCAATGTCCTGTAGCCAGGCATCTGCAGCAATAGCATCCTCGCTGCCATCGAAGAAGGGAGGGTTCAGGCGCTTGAAATTGTTGACCGTACTGTTCCCTCGAGGACCAATTCTGCTCATAGCATCTTGTACTGCTTGCTGTAAGGCATCACCTCGACGGTCCTGAGATGCAAGCAACTCACGGACGAGCCCTATCAAGACCCCATCCTCTGACCCTGCTGGCTGAACTGGCTGGACTGGGGGCATTGGTTCTCCAGAAGGCATGGCTCGGGAGGCGGCTGCGGAGGACTGATCTTGATCTTCTTGTTGTTGCTGGTCTGCCGGCCGAACTTCTTCTGGATGATCAACAGGAATGATGCCACTGAAGTAATGACATCGGAAATATTAAGGATGGACCAAGATAGAACAATGATGCAAGCATGTTATCAAGTCAGGGATCTAAGGAGATAAGAAGATACGAGTGGAGATCAAAGGCGAGTACAGATTGAGACATCTATCCGGTAAACCCTCATATTTTTTGATTGACAAGACCTGCATGGGCCACTACTTAAACCATGTCACGTCCCAGAACCAGAATACTGGAGAGCGGAGGCGGACATAGCCAGCTACGTATAATGAAATAGAATCCATCTCACTATACGGTCACGGCTGTCTGGAAATATGAGAGTTTATCTATAAGCCATCAGTCTCTTAAGGTCATAATTATCCTATTGTCTCAATCTCAACCAACTAATAATAATTACAAGATATCAGACCACCAAATATACAATTGTAAGGCGTCCCAAACATTACATATCCAAATGATCATGAAGCTAGTCGTACAAAATATAAGGACTAGCAAGAGTTAAGTCATACATGATCAACCTCGAGTTGCCAATCATATTTACAGCCCGTAGGCAGATAAAAAGTAAAGTGCATCGAGCTAACAGGTGCTCGTCGGCTAAATACCTCAAAATAATAATGTACAATTACAGTGGGAGAACAAGAGAAACCCACTCGTTGTCAGGATTCCCTCTAGTGGTCACCATCTGGCTGGAAAGCAGGTAGATCTTTTGCTGCTGCTCCGGTATCTGGCCATACAAAACCAGCTGGGTCAGACCCCAGAAAGAGCAAGTGCCACAAAGGAGGCCACAAAATAAGAATAAAAGCCAACAATTAGCACAATAATAATAAGGTAATAAAGACAAGAATTAAGGAAAAACATAACAGATGATATACGATAAGATAACCATGGAACTATTCAGATAACCAGGTTACAACCCGTAAACCAAACAAGGACCAGAGTTGTAACCCTTCGTCTGAACGGAACTTGGATTCTCCCACCATTTATCGGCAAAATATAAGAAAATCATGACAGGTAGAAATCTTGTGCAGGAATCAAGACAAGACTAGACAGGTTATACTTCATTCAATCAATCACGGCCAAGCAGGTACTACGGCTTACTACTTTAACTAACTAGGGTTATCACAGGCCTAATTACTAGCAAGATGCAATGAGAATTCCAAGTCCGGTTACCTGTTTGTTACTACCTGAGTGATCCCAGCAAGAAAAGGAAAAGATAGCTGGATATAGCAGACATACTGTAGTAAGATACATGTGTCCTAAGGTACCACACTCGACGGCGGGCTGGAAGTGCGCTCATCTCGACGGATAGCAACAAATCCCAAGTATATATATATATATAAGGCTGGGACCAAAGGGGCAACAGGTAACTGGGGATTTCTCCATGAACTATTTGATCAATCTAGTCATTAATCCTAGCCATATTCAGTATGAATCCCTGACCGTGGGAAACCAGAGATTCATGTCCTAGACATGATGCAAGACAAGACAGGTTCATTTGTACAAACACATCCACCCACGGTGTCCAGGCCATTTATTCTTGTCAGGTCGTGTTAGCCATCGCAACAGCATTAAGATAAATCATGTCAGGGTACTTGTCAGGAGTGCGCTACGACGGGCCACTATCATGTCAGGTTGGTCATGTCAGGAGTGCACCACTACGGGTCACTGTCGTGTTATGCTAGTTCCTTGTCATACCATGCCATGTACAATAGTCATTCCAAACATATTAAGTAAAATCAAGTTCATGACAAAAGGCGTAAGGATATAAAATAGACATAAAATATCTAATAAAATATCAATAAACAGGGCTATAGAAGAGCCAAGCTTAAAGAAATAAAACCAAAACTCCAAGAGCCAAGGGTTTAAGCAAAGGGTCAAGAGAGCTGCGTACGCTCAAAAGTCACGCACGCATGAGGGCTGCGTACGTTAAAAAGTCACGCACGCATGAGCTGCGTACGAACAAAAGTCACGCACGCTGAGCTGCGTACGAACAAAAGTCACGCACACTACAGAGAGCAGCGTAGGTGAAAAGTCACGCACGCTGAGAGAGCAGCGTAGGTAAAAAGTCACGCAC
This sequence comes from Iris pallida, assembly GCA_029216955.1. Lineage (NCBI taxonomy): Eukaryota > Viridiplantae > Streptophyta > Magnoliopsida > Asparagales > Iridaceae > Iris > Iris pallida. Next base: position 789,925 of record JANAVB010009400.1, read on the forward strand.
GCTCAAGGAGAGTAGCGTAGGTGAAAAGTCACGCACGCTACAGAGAGCAGCGTAGGTGAAAAGTCTCGCACGCTGAGAGAGCAGCGTAGGTGAAAAGTCACGCACGCTCAAGGAGAGCAGCGTAGATGAAAAGTTACGCACGCTACAGAGAGCAGCGTAGATGAAAAGTCACGCACGCTGAGAGAGCAGCATAGGTGAAAAGTCACGCACGCTCAAGGAGAGCAGCGTAGGTGAAAAGTCACGCACGCTACAGAGAGCAGCGTAGGTAAAAAGTCACGTACGCTACAGAGAGCAGCGTACGAACAAAAGTCACGTACGCTCAAGGCTGCGTACGCACAAAAGCACGCCCTCAGGAGACACGCTTCCAAAAGGAAGCGTATCCAAGGCTCAGTGGAGTAAGCTAAGAAGCTCTGCACACTGCTCACTGTCTTCTCCAAATAGCAAGAACACCATGGTTGAACTCAAGCTACACAGCATCATAACTTGGCCATCCGAACTCCAAATCCGGATTTCCAAAGTTCCATCTTGGGTGAAATTGAACTCTCATCCACATGGAAACATCAAAACTCAGAGAAAACCAACTTAAATAGCTCAAACCATGCAAAATCCGAAAATAGAAATAACTTAGATCTATGACAATGGAGGCTCCAAATCACAAAAAGCCAAGAACTAATATTGATCACCATGTCCTAATCTAGCAAATGGACAAATAAAAGAGGGTTCTCATGTAGTGGCAAGATGCACTTGCCTATGGGTGGAGAGTTGTGGAGGAAGGAGAAGAAGAAGAAGAAGAAGAAAATTAATGGTGGTGGTAACAAAGAGAGAGAGTGGTAGGTGGGGATTATAAAGAGGGTGGGTTGTGGTGTGTTGAAGGTGGAGAGTAGGTTAAGGTGATCCAATGCATAATAAACCAAACCAAACCAATCCAATCCAATTAAAACCGAACCATGACAAAACCCAAAATACGAGAAATACCGAAATTCCACAAGTTAAGAAAAATAAAATACATGCCAAAATCCAGATACGAGTATAAATACGAAATACGAGAAAATACAGAAAATGAGGGTGACAGTTAAGAATCTCGTCAGTTGGTAGTTTCTTCCTGATGATTCTCCACATAAGGAAGGACCACTTCTTAGGGATACAAGAGTGCCAATAGGGGACAATGGACGGATTCGGGTTCCCATTAACTCGGACAACGCATCTAGCCGACCGCATCGAGAATGCCCCCGAAGCTTCGAGCGACCACCTCCATCCATCCGCCTCGTTGCTGATTCTAACTCCGCAAAGGTGGATGCTCTCCACGGTATCGTTCTCGAACCAATCACGGATCTTGTCCCAGTTCCATGCATTTCTACTGAAGTTCCACAGGTCGCTGATCCTGCAGTCTCTAGGGGTTTCCGTGATACTCGGTATCATGCTATCCCCAATCCATCTCTCCAGGAAAGGGTCCGACTCACCATCACCCAAATGGAGCCTGATGACCGGTTCGGTGCTGTCTCGCCCATCGAAAATACGACGCCACGCCGCCGAGGATCGGCTGTTGGAGATGGCAACCGATGGGTGAATGTGCTTGAAGTATCTGGCCTTCATATACCTGGTCCATAAGTTGTTGCTAGTCCGAAGATTCCACCACAGTTTCAACGAGAATGCTTTAACGATGTGGGAGAGCTTGGTAAATCCCAGGCCCCCTTCCTCGGTGGGGCACGCCATAGAGTCCCAACTCGCCCAGTGATGCTTGTCTTGGTCTTTGTCCTACCCCCAGAAGAAGTTATAAAAGGTCTGCTCGATCAAGGTCAGAACCTTCTTGGGTGGGGAACACATAGCCAATGTATGAATTGGAATAGAGGTGAGTACATGTTTGATGAGAATCATCTTGCCGCCAGGAGATAGAGTGGTATTATGCCAACCCTCAAGTTTTTTCCTGATTCTAGATATTAATTCCTCGAAGATGCCAGAGTTGGATTTCCCGTATACAAGGGGGCATCCCAGGTATTTGAAGGGCGGATGGGCTACATTGAATGAAGTTAAGTTGGAGAGGTCGCGGGCATTCTCATGATTGAAGTTGTGGTGGGCGTAAATAACGCTCTTGGAGGGGTTGATTTTCTGTCCGGAACATCTGGAGTATCTCTGCAGTGTGTGGTGCACCACTTCCACCGTGCCAATTTCCCCGGACAAGAATATGAGAACATCATCGGCGAAGGCCAAGTGGGTGATGAAGGGACAGCCGCTGGAGGTGTGATAGTGCTGGAAGTTGGGGGTGTTAATCATGTTATTAAGATTTCTACTCAAAGCGTCGGCCGCAATGATGAAAATAGTGGAAGAAAGAGGATCGCCTTGTCTAACTCTGCGAGTGGATTTGAAGAATCCTCCGGTCTGACCGTTGATAACTGTGGAGAACCACGAGTTGCTAATGGATCTCCATACAATGTTGGTCCAATTTTTTGAGAATTCGAAAGCTCTGAAGATCCAGATAATAAACTGCCAATCCAGTCTGTCATAAGCTTTCTCCATGTCGAGTTTGATAGCGATGTTGCCCCCTCTTGCCGGAAACTTCATGCAGGTGATGAGCTCTTGAGCTAGCATGATGTTGTCCTGGATGTTTCTACCACGAACAAAGCCGCTTTGCTCCTCGGAGATGATCTTTGGAAGAAGTCCGGCCATTCTGGTTGCAATTATCTTGGATATGATCTTGTTTGTGAAAGTGCATAGACTGATGGGACGAAAGTCTCAGAATGATTCAGGGTTGGAATTTTTCGGAATAAGGATCAGCTTGGCGATGGAGATGGCTTTGGGGTAAGTGGTTCCCTTAAAAAATGCGATGGCCGCCTCAGTGATGTCATGTTTAATAATGTTCCAGCAAGTACGAAAGAACATCCCCGAGAAACCGTCCGGTCCGGGAGCGCTGTTCGCATCCAGGCACCAGACAGCATCGGTCACCTCCTGTACGGTGGAAGGCAAGTCCAGCTGAGCATTGTCGGTGTCGCTGATGAGATATGGTATATGATTCAGGAAGGAGTTGTCTTTGTGAACCATCTCTTTGGAGAATAACTTAGAGTAGAACTCCGCGGCGGCCGCTTGGATGTTCATTTGGTCAGTGATGATGTTTCCTATTTCGTCGGTGATTTGGTGAATCGATAGCTTCTTTCTGCGACCATTGACGCAGTCATGAAAGTATTTGGAGTTTTTATCCCCATTGCTGTCCCATTTCAATCTCACTTTTTGCTTCCAGAAATCAGTCTCCACTTTGATCCGGAATTTGAACATGGCTTTGGTAAGATTCATGGCCGTCTTAGCCGTCGGTAATCGATCCCAGGCGAACCTAGCCTCGGCCCGAGAGACGTCGTCCTCTGCAACCCACACTGCTTGAAAAATGTCCCCGTATACTTGTTTGCTCCAAATGGTCAGGGCTTTTCTCGTTTCTTTCAGCTTGTTGCTCACCCTAACGAGGGGGTCGGGTGATTCCACCCGATTCTACGCTTCCGCCACGATTTCCAAAAATTGAGGGTGCTCGGTCCAAAAGTTGAGGAATCGAAAGTTCTTCTTGACGGGATTGCAAGAATTTTTTAATTCAATCAACAGAGGCGTGTGATCGAATTCTGTTGTGTTAAGGTGGGATAGACTGGTAGTGATCCCCATTCCGTCCCAATGGACGTTCGTGAGGGCCCTATCAAGGCGGGAGTATTGACGGCGATCTCCATCCTGCATGTTGCACCAGGTGAAGGCATTGTCGGTGAACTGGAGAGAGGATAGGTGGGCATTGAAGATGAAGTTGTTGAAGTCTAGCATGGCAGATGTCGGCGGCGGGCGGCCGCCAATTTTCTCTTCTCTGCTGGTGATAGCGTTAAAATCTCCCACACAAAGCCAAGGGGAGACAATGTGGTTGGTGTGAATGTCTAGAAGATCGATCCAAAGTTGTTTTCATTCTGCAATGACACAGCTGCCGTGCACGGCTGAGAGGATGATGCGCTTAGGAAGTAAAGGGTGTTCCACCCAACAAGAGAGGGCCTGCCAGGAGTCGTGGATGACTCCGAAGTTGGTGTCCTCCGTACCTAGGATCCATATATCGTTACTACCAGCTATGGCCTGGGGGAGACCGAGCTGCAGCTGAATAGATTTCAATCTTTTGGGGGGGACTTTGGGTTCAATAATAATGAGAATATCAATTTTATGAAGCTTCCGATGGGTAGAAATTCTCCTCAGAGTGGGTTTGTTGGCCAACCTGCGGATATTCCAGGATAGGATGTTAATCATTAATGAGGATAGGGAGGGTATTTTTTGTTCCGCCTGGAGGCGGATCTGGTAAGGATAGTTGGGGTTTCTGCTGTTCCCGACTTGTCTGTTTTCCTACTCGATATTGATTTATCTGCCACTGTCGTGCTTGGTATGTTGCTGGAGTTCGCTTGGAATTCGGTGGTGGACTCACTGGGGTAGTCGATCTGATCTCCGGCGGAATCCAGAATGAACTCCTCCGGAGGAATGACCAGGGCGTCATTGGTGCTGTCAATCTGTGTCAGGGTAAAGATCATGGAATATGAGGAAGGTCTAGACATGAGGTGTATGAATGTAAAAATGTATGTATCTATGTATATATGAAATATGAATGTAAGGTAGCTGCCTTCATATATGCATATATTGTGATGAATATATGCATATAGGCAATAGAATAAAATGGAACATGGTTAATGAAATTGTATGATGCAAGGTAGATACAATGTTATATGCATGATTATATCCAAATAAATGCAAGCATGTATGTGTGAAATATGAATGCATAGATGAATATATACTTCTAGATATGGTATGTGTGTTCTCTGTGACTTGTGAGTGTGCTTAGTTGTTAGCCTAGGCTTGGTTAGGCCTAGTGAGACTTGACTGGACTAGGATTGACCTAGTTGACTAGTGTAATTAACCAGTGTAAAACCCCTAAAATTTTTACTATTTTTTTTATTATTTTACTAAATTTAGTACTGAATTAAAATTTTGTTATATACGTCGCGTAGTCGTATTATACGTCGTGCACGAAATTTTATTTCCTTTTTTTGAATTTGCTCGACGAATGCGATTATGTGCGAGCGTACATAATTTAGAAAAACATTTTTTTCTATTTTCAAAATAATATATATAATAAATATTTTTAGTTATCATACTGAAATTTTCAAGTTGATGATTTTATTTATGAAAGCATTTTTTTATAGCAGTTACTAAAATAATATTCTTCATAAATATTGTTTTAATTATTTATTAGTGCATTTAAATAATAATATTATTTTCGAAATTATTATATTGTATTTTTGGAAAATATATTTCGAAATTATTGTGGCAAATCAAATCTTGATTCAAATTTATGGATTTATTTAAATAGTGAAATATTTGAAATTTTGATTTATTCCATTGATTTAAACCAAGAATTTAATTAGATTTAATTGGGTTTAGATTTGATTTGGAATTGGAATTAGATTTGAATTTAGATTTAAATTTATTAGTAGCAATTATCTATTGAGGATTAAATCATTTCCTAATCCTATACAAATAGGAATTCCCACATCCTATAAGTAGGCAGGTACTCATCCATTATTTTTTTGCACAAGCCAAAATTCCTCCACAAAATTTCTACAAAGTGAGTGCATCGTGTCCATGACCGTGTCCGTGTCCCATCCACTATGTGTTCCATTGTTACATATACAACGTATCTCCCTCTCCGTATCGGACATACCCGACATGGCCAATCCCCATCAAATCAATCCTATCCCTAGCCTAACTCTAGCTCAGCCTCGCCAAATCGCCGCCCCCAACCCGCAAAACCACCACCACCACCGAAGCTAGCCCAACCACCGCCACCGCTGACCCGCGGATCCTCGGCCAACAGCCATCGACGCCACCGCCACCATCGACATCGTCATCACCACCACCGTCCGGCTAACCCAGCCATCGAAACCACCTCCAGCACCACCACGTCGGCCCCACGCCCAGACCATCGCCACACCACAGCAAAGGAAAAAGAAGAAAAACAGAACCCTCACCTGAACCAGCGAGCGCCATCCTCGCCGAGATCCAGCCGCCGAGGCTCTCCGCCGACTCCAGTCGAGCATGGCGCTCCGCCGACGACGAGCAGCGCCCCCATCCTCTTCCTCCTCCGCGACCCTCGCCGCACCGCCAGATCCGGCTCCTCCCCGCCCAAGCCGTTCACAGCCGGGCGCCTCCGCCGAGCGCCCAGCCCCGGCGAGCCGCGGTCGCCGTTGGCGTTCCCCGAAACCCTCGTGCCGTCTCGGGACCGCCGCATCACTCCGACTCGAATCTGCCCCGCGCCGACCGGTGGTGGGTCAGCGCCTCACCGCTGCCGCCGGAGCGCCAAAACCCTCGCGCCGTTCGCCTTGGCCGCCCGCCGTCGAGATCCCGAGCCGCGAGCGCGGGCGCACTGGGAGCCGCCGCCCTTCCTCATGTGGCCGTCGCGCGCGGTCACACGCCGCTCCTCTTCCCGCGCCGGAGCTTCGACGGCCGCCGACCGCCCTGGTGAGTCTCCGTCGCTTCCCCCTTCCTTTCTCTCCCAGTTTCTCTCTCTCTCTCTCTCTCTCAACGTTTTCTTCACAAGAGATAAGCATTCTGTTTGATTAATGTTATTATTATTATTATTATTATTATTATTATATTTATTATCAGTATTAATTCTGTTATTATTATAATTATAATTATAATTATTATTATTATTATTCTTATTACTAATATTATCATTATTATTATTATCATTAGATTTTTTGTTATTATCATTATAATTATTATTATTAGTATTATCTCTTTTTTTATTAGTATTATTATTATTAATATTATTATTATTATTAAGGATATTATTTTTCTTATTAAAAAGGGTAGAAATAAATATGTATAAACATTTACAAATATATATAAAAATAGGGTTTATCATTTTTAGCATTTAATTTCTTATACAAATTTTTGACTAAAAATATAAATGTAGTTTCCAAAATTATAAAATAAATTCTAGTATTATTGTTGAATACTTATCTAGCTAATAAAATATATTTTTCTACCAAAATTTATATTTTTTTTTGAACTTACAATTTAGGTTAAAAAGGATTTTTGTTTTCTTCAAGTATTTATCTAGATATATAATAAAAATGTGGTTTCCTAAAAAAATGGTATAACTATATGTATCGATTATTTTCAAGTAGCTATTAAAAATTATTTTTGGTTAATAAAAGATATTTTCAAGTGGTATGAATATTTTTCTAAAATAAATACCCTTCTCCTCAAATCCCCGCTAGTTGTCACACTTACTTATGACTAAATCATGTTTTCCTATTTTTCCGCAACCTCGAACCATTACATATCGTACATGGCAATTGGACAAACAGGACTTGACGGAACAGCGCACCACACCAGTCGTTACACCAGGCAAGACACCTTGCATTTACTGTTTAAATTTTTGCTCAATATCATGCATGTTTTAGATGTTTCTTTTTAAATTATATGTAAATGCAAATTACTATATTTTTGGCTTAGAGTTAAGGGACTACCGTCAAATTTAGTGTGTCTCATTGACTTGTCACGATTATACACGAGTTGTGTTTGAGAGTTGTGAGTATCATATAGAGGTCACTTGCGTGTAGGCTGATCCCCCGTGCGCATGCGTTAAGATATAACTGCTAATAGATTGTGTAGAAGACTTTGGCAGTTATTAAGGATTAAACAGTGTCGTGGAGATGACGCATGTATAGTATCATGGGGGGGAGGGGACAGTTATTAGCGTAGGGGCTACATTTTATTTTTACACACATTTTGGGCCGAGGGTGGCTCTTCGGAGCACTACCTTCTGTCCAAGGCCGATAGTGGCTCGGATGAGTGCTACTTACTGCCACTCTTTATTTACTCTGCTGAGCCTACAGCCCCTGCGTAGAACGTTGTCCTCAAAGTGCATATCACCTAGAATGGGTAGGAACCTTTACTCATGCACTCTTTTCTGTTGAGCTTATTTATTCAGTTTATCGGCATGATATTATGTGTCTTGTTACGTCCCTCTGAGGACCTGGTTTTTCCCCAGGTGTGTGTTTTCGCAAATTCTTGCAGGTGCTCTAGCTAAGGCCATGGCTTGCGCTCTATTCCGCCGTGATGATTACTCTTGGATTCGTCATTTGCTCTCGCTTGCTAAATTTTTTCCTTGTATATTTTTCCATATTTGATTTGGTTGGTAGTGGACTTTGTCTCCACCCAACTGTTGTGTACATGACAAACTCAAGGTTGCTTTATATCATTATTTATCTTTGTGGATGAGATTTAGTTGTCTTGGATTACTACATTTACAGCTTATGTATACATACGAGGTCCATGTATTTCGTATGTATACAGCTGGCATGTCTACGTACTTGGTCCTACGTATTTTGGGACTGGGGCGTTACATATTTTTGTGGTGGTCCATGCAGGTCCAGTTTGCCGTTTCGTTTACATGACTGTACCGAACGGGCCTGCAATATAGGATTAGAGTCTAGAATCTCATCCACCTACTTGACATCCTTTCTTGACTTCAAATTTTGAACTCTCGTTCGACCTCCTCGAATTGCATCTTGCTTGACTCCTTCTACCGTAAATTTCTTAGTTTCGTGTTTAGTAAGATGATTACACTAGTATATGCCCATAGGTTAAACACATGGCTAGATAGATTGCATTGACAATTAATATCCATTAAGGTTATATTTGAGTATAAAGACATTTATTTTTCTTAGAGATATGATCATAAGGATTAGTTAATTCTAAGTTGGGTAGTAGTATATTACCGCCATCAAAAGGAAAGTTTAAATTTTATTTACAATGTGGTATACACAAGAGGATAGCTAGATCGAGAAAACAAAAAAATTTATGAATTTTGAAATTGTGAAATAGTTATGATTTAAGTTTTTATATTGTGACACTTGATTTACGGTTAGCTTAAGTTTGGATTGTAATATGATAGAGTTTATTTCGAGATTATTTAAAGAGTTTAATTATAATTTTCTAGACGACTAGAGAGATGAAAGTTTAGAAGGGAGAGAACTTGAGGTTTTAAATTGCACGTACGATTTATAAAGTTTATTAAATTTTAAAGAGATGATGGAAAAAAATTTGTTTAAAATTTTTGAAGATATCGACTTTGAAGGAAAAATTCAAATTTCAAATTTTGTCCTATGATCTATGATTGATAGAGTTATTTAGATTTTAAGTTTAAGGCCTTGATTATGGATTATTTAAATTTTGGTAAAAAAAATGATGAGGGTAGTATGTTCAATTTGCAATATACAAGGACTATTTCGAGATTGATTGGGAATTTAAATTTTGACTAGACTTGGTAGCTTAAGATAATTAGAAATTTTGGTGGGGTATCCTAAAAATTTTATTGAGAAACTTCGAGGAACTTGAAATTTAGATTAGATCATATTGATAGAGGACCAAGAAGCAAGGAAGGTCACCCTAGTGAGATAGAAGTATTGTACATTAGATTGCCATGCCACCTATGATTATGATATTGCATATACACAAGTATAGTTAGTCATCGACCAAACCGATGAACATATCTTTTGACTTACTCGACCATCCCTCAATTCTAGATCTTTTATCATGACCATCTAATCATTTGAAACTTGAGAAATAATTAGATTGTTCCATGATCATACACCATCTAAGTGGCTATCATATCCCTAGAAACTGTACTCCTAATTTATTTTACCTTGATTTGTTAGAATCTAAGTTATCTTTATTTCATGCTTTAGCTCGGTCATTTATTTGGTTCGTTAATCATTATCTCATGAACTCCCACTTTCTATTTTAATTTCTTTTGTGTCCTTTACCGTGACTTGGGTATTTGGAGCACAACACTAGACTTTTCCTTCTCACAAATTTCACAAACAAGACCTACACGAGTCTACCTTCATGTAGGTATATCACGTGCCACTAAAACACGTCTCCTTGTACTCTAATTTCATATTGCGACTTTCGGGTCAAAATGACTGGACTCAAATCCCTACCGTGAAACCAATATACTTTGAACTATAGATGAGACTCGACCTCGACTAAATTCTTTCGACCCAAGGAGTGCTTGTGATTCATTTAATTCCTTAAGTACTTAACTTGTGGTTTATCTTGAATACTAAATCCATTGTTTCATCACGCTACTAGCTTAACTCTTGCAAGTTAAGTAGAATGCCTCACAGTTTAGTATTTCCATTGTCCTTATGACTTATTGAGGAACTTAGACTGTTTTTACTATCTAGCGTACTTATATTTTGACTAGCTCGACTAAAACGCCACAATGTAGTCTAGTTTTGCAAGCTCACCCTTTATCAAGCTTGTTCATGACATATGTTATTGGAAGAGCTTCCACTAACATATTGTCTAATCAGGACCGGTGCATGATGGTCTGATCAACCATAGTGCACTTGGTTCGCCTTTTTGTATATTGTTCAACGTGGATGGAGACGTAGTTAACTTGGCCCTAGAGTCTCCCCCGCGACAGCCTTGGCAATTCTTTTTGAACTTATTTTGACGCCTTTGAACCACGTATTCGTGATTGATGGTATCGTCAGTTGAACTCCTTAATTACGTTCGCTTTCAACTTTTTAGAAGGACGAAGGCGTCGTACTATTCTCGACCCTATCATGACTTTCTAATCGCTTAAATATAGGAGTAAAATCTAATTCGCTCTCTAAATCGTACCCTCAACCTACCCTCAAGAGACCATAACTGTAAGGTCTCAAATTTATTTTATTTTACTTGAACCCATATTATTGCTTATTGCGCGTCATCTTAAAACATTTTCCTTCTTGTGTTAATCCATGGTTATCTTCGCATTTATTAAATTCACGACACTAATGTCTGTTTTCATTCAACGTCGTTTCCTTGTCTCGCCCAATGAATTGACTGTGCTTCCTTATCGCTATACCCTTTTGCCTCTCACCCCTACTAATTCTTAATTTCGAGGACGAAATTCTTTTAAGTTGGATAGGATGTAAAATCCCTAAAATTTTTACTTTTTTTTTGTTATTTTACTAAATTTAGTACTGAATTAAAATTTTGTAATATACGTCGCGTAGTCGTATTATACGTCGCGCACGAAATTTTATTTTCTTTTTTTAATTTGCTCGACGAATGCGATTATGTGCGAGCGTACATAATTTAGAAAAACATTTTTTTCTATTTTCAAAATAATATATATAATAAATATTTTTAGTTATCATACTGAAATTTTCAAGTTGATGATTTTATTTATGAAAGCATTTTTTTGTTTATAGCAGTTACTAAAATAATATTCTTCATAAATATTGTTTTAATTATTTATTAGTGCATTTAAATAATAATATTATTTTCGAAATTATTATATTGTATTTTTGGAAAATATATTTCGAAATTATTGTGGCGAATCAAATCTTGATTCAAATTTATGGATTTATTTAAATAGTGAAATATTTGAAATTTTGATTTATTCCATTGATTTAAACCAAGAATTTAATTAGGTTTAATTGGGTTTAGATTTGATTTGGAATTGGAATTAGATTTGAATTTAGATTTTAATTTATTAGTAGCAATTATCTATTGAGGATTAAATCTTTTCCTAATCCTATACAAATGGGAATTCCCACATCCTATAAGTAGGCAGGTACTCATCCATTATTTTTTTGCACAAGCCAAAATTCCTCCACAAAATTTCTACAAAGTGAGTGAATCGTGTCCATGACCGTGTCCGTGTCCCATCCACTATGTGTTCCATTGTTACATATATAACGTATCTCCCTCTCCGTGTCGGACACACCCGACATGGCCAATCCCCATCAAATCAATCCTATCCCTAGCCTAACTCTAGCTCAGCCTCGCCAAATCGCCGCCTCCAACCCGCAAAACCACCACCACCACCACCGAAGCTAGCCCAACCACCGCCACCGCTGACCCGCGGATCCTCGGCCAACAGCCATCGACGCCACCGCCACCATCAACATCGTCATCACCACCACCGTCCGGCTAACCCAGCCATCGAAACCACCTCCAGCACCACCACGTCGGCCCCACGCCCAGGCCATCGCCACACCACAGCAAAGGAAAAAGAAGAAAAACAGAACCCTCACCTGAACCAGCGAGCGCCATCCTCGCCGAGATCCAGCCGCCGAGGCTCTCCGCCGACTCCAGTCGAGCACGGCGCTCCGCCGACGACGAGCAGCGCCCCCATCCTCTTCCTCCTCCGCGACCCTCGCCGCGCCTCCAGATCCAGCTCCTCCCCGCCCAAGCCGTTCACAGCCGGGCGCCTCCGCCGAGCGCCCAGCCCCGGCGAGCCGCGGTCGCCGTTGGCGTTCCCCGAAACCCTCGTGCCGTCTCGGGACCGCCGCATCACTCCGACTCGAATCTGCCCCGCGCCGACCGGTGGCGGGTCAGCGCCTCACCGCTGCCGCCGGAGCGCCAAAACCCTCGCGCCGTTCGCCTTGGCCACCCGCCGTCGAGATCCCGAGCCGCGAGCGCGGGCGCGCTGGGAGCCGCCGCCCTTCCTCATGTGGCCGTCGCGCGCGGTCACACGCCGCTCCTCTTCCCGCGCCAGAGCTTCGACGGCCGCCGACCGCCCTGCTGAGTCTCCGCCGCTTCCCCTTCCTTTCTCTCCCAGTTTCTCTCTCTCTCTCTCTCAACGTTTTCTTCACAAGAGATAAGCATTCTGTTTGATTAATGTTATTATTATTATTATTATTATTATTATTATTATATTTATTATCAGTATTAATTCTATTATTATTATAATTATAATTATTATTATTATTATTCTTATTACTAATATTATCATTATTATTATTATTATTAGATTTTTTGTTATTATCATTATAATTATTATTATTAGTATTATCTTTTTTTTATTAGTATTATTATTATTAATATTATTATTATTATTAAGGATATTATTTTTCTTATTAAAAAGGGTAGAAATAAATATGTATAAACATTTACAAATATGTATAAAAATAGGGTTTATCATTTTTAGCATTTAATTTCTTATACAAATTTTTGACTAAAAATATAAATGTAGTTTCCAAAATTATAAAATAAATTCTAGTATTATTGTCGAATACTTATCTAGCTAATAAAATATATTTTTCTACCAAAATTTATATTTTTTTTGAACTTACAATTTAGGTTAAAAAGGATTTTTGTTTTCTTCAAGTATTTATCTAGATATATAATAAAAATGTGGTTTCCTAAAAAAATGGTATAACTATATGTATCGATTATTTTCAAGTAGCTATTAAAAATTATTTTTGGTTAATAAAAGATATTTTCAAGTGGTATGGATATTTTTCTAAAATAAATACCCTTCTCCTCAAATCCCCGCTAGTTGTCACACTTACTTATGACTAAATCATGTTTTCCTATTTTTCCGCAACCTCGAACCATTACACATCGTACATGGCAACTGGACAAACAGGACTTGACGGAACAGCGCACCACACCAGTCATTACACCAGGCAAGACACCTTGCCTTTACTGTTTAAATTTCTGCTCAATATCATGCATGTTTTAGATGTTTCTTTTTAAATTATATGTAAATGCAAATTACTATATTTTTGGCTTAGAGTTAAGGGACTACCGTTAAATTTAGTGTGTCTCATTGACTTGTCACGATTATACACGAGTTGTGTATGAGAGTTGTGAGTATCATATAGAGGTCACTTGCGTGTAGGCTGATCCCCCGTGCGCATGCGTTAAGATATAACTGCTAATAGATTGTGTAGAAGACTTTGGCAGTTATTAAGGATTAAACAGTATCGTGGAGACGACGCATGTATAGTATCATGGGGGGAGGGGACAGTTATTAGCATAGGGGCTACATTTTATTTTTACACACATTTTGGGCCGAGGGTGGCTCTTCGGAGCACTACCTTCTGTCCAAGGCCGATAGTGACTCGGATGAGCGCTACTTACTGCCACTCTTTATTTACTCTGCTGAGCCTACAGCCCCTGCGTAGAACGTTGTCCTCAAAGTGCATATCACCTAGAATGGATAGGAACCTTTACTCATGCATACTTTTCTGTTGAGCTTATTTATTCAGTTTATCGGCATGATATTATGTGTCTTGTTACGTCCCTCTGAGGACCTGGTTTTTCCCCAGGTGTGTGTCTTAGCGAATTCTTGCAGGTGCTTTAGCTAAGGCCATGGCTTGCGCTCTATTCCGCCGTGATGATTACTCTTGGATTCGTCACTTGCTCTCGCTTGCTAAATTCTTTTCTTGTATATTTTTCCATATTTGATTTGGTTGGTAGTGGACTTTGTCTCCACCCAACTGTTGTGTACATGACAAACTCAAGGTTGCTTTATATCATTATTTATCTTTGTGGATGAGATTTAGTTGTCTTGGATTACTACATTTACAGCTTATGTATACATACGAGGTCCATGTATTTCGTATGTATACAGCTGACATGTCTACGTACTTGGTCCTACGCATTTTGGGACTGGGGCGTTACAACCAGGTTGACTTAGAGTTGACTTTGACCTAGATTTGACCTAGAATCATGTAGATTGCATCATAAACTTTATTTACCTTGTTTTAAACACATTATAACCCATACTGCTCTATTTAGGACATTGTGACTCTGTTGCAGACATCTGATATTACACTACTCTTTTCAGAGTATCAGGCGAGTACATTCTCTGATAGTTCTCTCATTTATTTGTCAATTACTGTACTTCAGTTCTAGTTAGCTGTATGTGATTCTCTGTTACAAATACGTATTTTTATTTCTGAATCCATGTATACGACACACATACTTACTCGTCTTACCTCTATTATTCGAATTACCATACGAATCACTATTCGAACCACCTATTCGTATCTTCATATGTTGGTTGGACTTTTATTCGAATGATGTGTCGGATTTTGGATTCATTTGTATTAGATGGGCGGGGAAATACTTGATTAGACATGTGAACATTCCCATTATTCGAACCACCCCCTGTGAATATATTTGAACGATAGCCATTCCACACCCGGCCAGGTGTGTGATGTGCCGTATTTACCCTTAGCCGTTTACATGTCTAACTAAGTATTTTAAAACACACTTGGAGAATTTATTCGAATCATTATTAGAACATCATGTGAATCACTATTCGTATCACCTTATTCGTATCACCTTATTCGATTCACCTTATTAGAATAATGATTAGAATTACATTCGACTCATCTTATATTAGATTCATATTGGGATTACACTCGACTTATATTGTACCATCTGAACTCATTATGTTATTCTAGTTCAGCTAGATCTTATTTTACAGTCTTTTTTGCTATGCTTCTCTTCTTGTTTAGTTACTTACTTTCTTTGTACTTTATCTGTCTCTCTATACCATCACCTGAAAATTAAACTGCCATATTCATCAATACAACTGCCTATAACTGCTTTATAGTTCTCTGTCATTTACTTGGGTTTTCTAGATGAGATTGTGCTCGTTTCTGTCCTGACTGGACCTGTTGAAAATATTACAGATGCTTGCCCTGAGGATATTTGCCCTACTTGCCTTGGAGCAGGAGATGACTTAGCTACCTATGGCCCCGACACTCAGGAGTGATCGGGAGACTAGCTAGTAGACTTGGTTTAGTTTTTCATGTTTTAGAACTTGAATTGTAATAACTTGTGATACGAGTTTGTATTTGAGTTTGTTTGAGATATTATTATTTAGTAGTTTATAAATGTTGTTATTTAGTTTTTAGTTATAAACTTCTGTGTTATCTTATCGTGCTTAGACTGTGATTGAGATTTCATTATATCTATACTTGTCCTCCGTTCGGAGTTGAGATATTGACAAGTACATTATATAATTGCATGAGTTGATGATTAGTTAGAGACTTAGAACAGCGTTCTACCGCCGACACTGCGGCGTAGGCTGGGCGCTGTTACGTACTCGTACCCTCACAGTGGGTGCGGGTCGTGATAATTTGCTGGAGGGAATAACCAGCGGCTTGAACCTGAAGTCCTCTCTGAACCTGATCTGGTCCGAGGATCGATAATGCTTCTACCACAGGATCTGGTATGATGATGGGTTGCTCTGCAGCAATGGAGTCATTGAACTCCGTAATGGTCTCCGAGTGAGGGATAATCTCGGTGATCTTGTGATCAACTCGGGTTAGGACAGAATCCTGCTGGCCCCCCTCATTGATAGTGTTATCAACTAAGGTAGGCTCCGTTGGGGTGTCCGCTTCTTCCGATTCAAGAGCATCAAACTTATTGAAGAGGGTTAGAGCTTGGGCTTCGACAGGGATTAAGATTTTGCTAGTGCTTCCGTCTTTGTCAGAATAGCCGTCACTGGAGTCAAATCTGGTATGCGTGTTCGGTGGTGGTAAGAGAGGGGACCATGGAGTCCTCCCTCCAATTTCCAAGTGATCGTTCCGGGCCGATTTCTTCTTGAGTTCAGGGTGAAGACGATGACAGTATTTTGGGATGTGGCCGCGTAAATGGCAGTGGTTGCAGAACAAAATATGGTTGTCATATACGACCTGTTGGGTGTGGGTGCGATTGCCGAGCTCGATACTGATGAAATTGGGGGGCTCAGAGGTGAGATCGAGTTCCACGCAAAATTTGGCGTAGTTGGCCTTGGTGAGGTTGCTGGTTTCAGGGGCCGTGGCGACATACGTCCCGAAGGAGTTGGCAATGCGCCGAATAGCCGCTGGAACGAAGCAGATGAGGGGTAGATTTGGCAGCGTCACCCATACTGCGACCTTTGCTGAATCTGTATGAGTACTAAAGCTGGAGGACCACTTGATGATCTTCATCTGGTGGGAGTCCACCCGACAAGTGCCTTTGGACCATACTGATCTGTGGTCAGCATCGGAAGAGAGGTGGAGAAGAATATGTCTGGGGTCGAGGGGGGCGACGCGGTATTCCACTGAGAGTCTCCAGCTGGCAATAACCTCTTATACTCTGGCGATTTTGGGGCATCCTGAGGAGAATTTCAGGACAAGGGTGTGGGGGAAGGAGGATGAAAGCGAGGTCAATTCCAAATCGGAGAATGGAATTGTGGGAATTGGGGACTCATGCGGGTACACGATATCCGGGAGATTGACGTCTGGGATAAGGGGTCCCTTCTGGGGAACTAAATCCGGGCGTAGGGTGGCAGCGTAGGAGGTCTGACCAGCTCTAGAAGAGGATGGGTGCTGAGTCCCGCTATATGCGAGCGATGGAGGGGGGGTCGGCACAGTACCGGGGATAAGGGGGTCGAGAGCGGCAGATGATAAACCACCTGGAGGTATGGGTGAAGCGACCCCGGCGGAGGGGGGCGGTGGAAGGTGCAACAATGGAGGTCGTCGATGGACCGGTAGAAGGGGGGCTGGGGGAGCCTGCACAGGGCAGGGCCACAAGGGAAGCAGGGGAGGAGGATCCGGAGATGGACGTCAGGGGAGGCGCAGTGGGCGGCAGCGGGGGAGGGGCTACTGACCATGCTGGGGGATCGACGGAGCAAGAAGGGGAATCCACCGGGAGAAGCAGGACAGAGGAGTGGGCGGAAAGTGATGGAGGAGAAACGCCTGTCTGGGAGGATTCGGGGTAGGAGGGAAGAACCCGGTGCACAGGGTGGGGGATGGGCCTCCTGCGGAGAGAGCATGAGAGGATGGGATGGTCCCACCAAAGGGCGCCGGCGCACACGGAGGGGTGGCAGATCCACCATGCTCCAGCGCAGGGAAAGACAGCGGTAGGGAGGGACCCTCCATACCCTCCTGCAAGCTGCGCTGAGAACTCGACTCCAAACTGCGCAAGGAGGGGCCCTCCAAAGTACGCACGGAAGGGAAACTCCAGCTGGCAAGGGGCCAAAGGGGTCTCGATGACGCAAGGTGGAGGGGGCCCACAAGATGGTCAGCACAAGCAGCCTCCTTCCAGTCCGTGGAAATGAGCGCAGAAGATCCGCCAAGGAGCGCAGAAGATCCTGGATGGGACCCGCACGGGGAATGGGAAGGGAATGAGCAAAGGTGAGCGGATTGCGCTAGGGGGTTGCCGCCATAGAGATAAGGGGCACAGATGAGCTGGCGCGCTCCATCATATAGAAAAGGAGTCAAAGCCTCTGGTGCTGTGCCCCTAGCACCGGTCCCAAGGGAACAGACGAAGGGATTCCCGAAGCCAGCCCAGCTGGCTGGGTCCCGAACCGAGGCGGCGTCAGCACGATACAAAATTTGAAAGGAGGGTTGGAAGGGAGGCGACTGCCTCGGAAACCCCGCGGAGAAGCTGCCGTCCCAAGCCAGGGAAGACTGAAGACCGGCGGAGGGCGCCCAGTACGCAGAGGAGGGGGTGGCGGAGAGCCCGGGGACGCCGACCGGGGGGGCGGTGGTGCCAAGAGAGGGCGGAGCAAGGTTGGGCGCTGAGGGGGCAAGGAGAGGGAATCGATGGGGAGACTTGAGGAGGACGAGGGAGACCCTACTAAAGAAAGACAGCCGGCCGGCCAGGGGGGAGAGGCGGAGCTATCTGCCGGCGGCGGGCGGGACGGGGCGGGGGAGGGGGGGAGGGGGGCCCTAGGGGGACCCCAGGCCGTAGCCGGGAAATCCGATCAGAATTCTACCCAGAGGAGACATGAACAAGAAAGAATAATATATATATATATATATATATATATATATATATATATATATATATGATGGAAATAATTGAAAGTAAAATTAGGGACTAAATCCCACAAGTCCAGAATCTTAATAACTTCATATAAACTCAGAAAATATGAATTAAATCTCAGAAATTTGAAATATCACAAAACAATTCAAATATATATATAAATTGAAACCCGAAATCCAACTCAAAACCCAAAATGCAATATACACAACTAGAACTCACGAAACTTGGTAAACACGAAGGTGTCTATGTGTGTGACGTGCTCGGATACTCACGGGGTCGAACCCGTGTCCGTATCGTGTCCACGGAGTGCGTATCGGAGAACCGAATTCGCGTGTCGTGTACATGTGTTTTGCCCGATTGGATGCCGCACACAACACAAGAAATCTCATGCTCGTGCACATAGCTAGGTAGGGTCCCGGGGTAGGTCTAGGACACGTTGATACGACACCACGTCGCATCTACGCGACACGCGAGTCCTCCGCGTGCCCTGCGTGCGTGCCCGTGGGCGCGTATCGGGTCTCGTGGCTCGTAATTCGAGCCACGTCGTGACTCGGGATCGAGTCCCTGGGTAGTCTAGGTATAGGGCTACGTGCTCGTGCTCCTAGAATGGGTCCTCAATGCGCCGTGTCCGCGTACTAAGGCCGTGTCCTCGACACTTTTCAGCCGCGTGCTAAGTGCGGGCTGAACAGTGCACGCAAGATTTCTCCGCGCACGCTTCACGAAACGACGTGAAATTTTACGGGCATGTGGTGCCCCCACGTGCTCATAAAATTTCACGCAAAACGGAGCCATGTGCGTCGAGTTACGACGCTCGGACAGCAGGGTATGCACGGGCCTCGTGCACGCGTGGTCGTGTCCAATTCGGACACTAAAATTGTGTCAATTTCCGATCCGTCTTCACGAAAGTTGTTACAAGTAATATTAGCAAGAGATTCATGAAAACAGAATCAAAAAATCACACTTTTCAATTCTAAGTGGCATTTCGTCGAACACGTGTTCTATAGGACCGACACGTGTCCGATACGGCTATCAAACGAACTCACAAACCTACCAAACTTCATGCACAGGTCTGGGGTACTATATGGATGCTAAAATAAAAAAAATTTAGAAGGAACATAGATAGAACGAGGTTTACCTATTGAGAGTTGGAATCTCAATAAAAGTAAATCCTCGAGCGCTTCGACGATCGGTTTCTCCCGAGCAAACGCCTCCAACTCCTTGCTAGCATTGCTCTAGCAATTTCTCCTCCTCTCCACGGTCGCAACACAATTCGTTTAGCGTGAATCGGATGCCGGATAAGAAAGTTAGGATTTTGAAGGAAAAGGGAAACTAGGATTTTGATCTAGTGGAGGCTATGAGATTTCTTCACAAATGAGGGGGGCTGCTGCTATGCTTGGCCGACTATGGGTAGGGGGGTATTAGGGTTAGGTTAAGTCATGGGCCAAGCACTCTAAGTTGCTACAAAGGCCCAATGACAAAAGGCTTAAAGGCTTATACAAAAATGACTTAAAAACCTTAAATAATTCTAGAAAAATAGGTAATAATTCTAATTAAAATCTAATAAGCCAATAATAAAACTAATCACATTATTAGGCTTCTAGACAAGGTTGACTAAGGTTATACTATCTAGGTCCTACCAAAACACCAATCCAAATCACACAACAATCAATTTAACTAATAATTTAAATAAATTTAAAATAATGCACAATGACTAAAATATCCTTAATTAGAAAAAGTGAGTGTGACAGGTATCCCATAGCTATGTGGTTGACTCGAGACTGTCACTTATTAGCAGATTTGGTGAGTTTGGGCATTGAGATCGTCATTCCAGGAGCCGAGATGCAAATGATAGGTATGCAGATTTAGTTCAGACTGATGGACAAGATTCGAGAGCCACAACAACAGGATGAGCATCTGAGGAGTATCATAGCTCAGGCATGGGCCGGTTTGTCAGAAGACTTCACCATTGGAGAGCTTCGAGAGGAGGTAATGCAGGAGGCGCACCGTTCCCAGTATTCTTTACATTCAGGAGCCAATAAGATGTACAAGGATCTGAGAACCCATGTGTGGTGGTATGGTATAAAACGAGATGCGACACGCTTCATTTCTAGATGCCTTGTGTGTCAGCGGGTCAAAGCCGAGAGGCAGAGACCAGGGGTTTGCTTCAGCTATTGTCGATTCCCGAGTGAAAATAAGAACATGTCACCATGGATTTTGTTTTCGGTCTTCCACGCTCGCCATGAGGGAAGGATACGATTTGGATCATCATTGATAGGTTGACCAAATTAGCCCACTTTATACCATTCAAAGTTGAATTGTCTACGGAGAAGTTGGCGGAACTATATGTGAAGCAGATAGTCAGATTGCACGGGGTTCTAGTGAGTATCGTCTCTGACCGTGATAGCAGATTCATGTCCCACTTTTGGAGGATTCTGCAGACTAGCTTGGGTACTCAACTCAAGTTCAGCACCGTCTATCATCCAAAAACGGATGGACAATCGAAGAGGACCATTCAAACACTCGAGGATATGCTACAGACATGTGTACTAGATTTCAGCAGCTTGTGGGAGGACCACCTTCACCTTGTGGAGTTCTCCTACAACAACAACTACCAAGCTAGTATCAAGATGTCCTATTTCGAGGCGTTGTACGAACGGATATGTCGTACCGTATTATCTTAGGAAGACATGGGTGAGAGAGCACTATTGGGGCCCGAGATGGTAGTGGATGCTGCAGAGAAAGTAAAACTGATTAGGGAGCGACTTTGCATGGCTCAGGACAGACAAAAGCACTGGGCCGACAATCACCGTAGACCGCTAGAGTTCGAGGTATAGAATTTCCTTATTGTAGATATGTGGATACTTATAGGACTCGTGGTAACATCTTGTGTGATTCTAGGTTGGCGATTTGGTGTTCTTGAAGATATCTTCGACACGTGGTATGATTCGTTTTGGTGGAGGCGGTAAGCTCAGCCCATGGTTCATTGGGCCGTTTAGTATCCTTGAGAGGATCGGTGCCGTGGCGTACCGATTAGCCTTGCTGCCTGTACTGGAAGGAGTGCACAACGTGTTCCATGTGTCACAGCTGAGATGATACGTGGCAGATCCCATCCATGTGTTAGATCACTTGGAGATCGAAGTGGGACCGAGCCTTAGTTACCAGGAGCAACCTGTGGAGATTTTGGACCGCAGAAAGAAGGTGCTGCAGAATCAGACGATCCCAATGGTTCATGTCGTATTGACACACCACTCTCCGAACGAATCTACATGGGAGAGAGAGGAAGAGATGTACGAGCGTTACCCCTATCTTTTTGAACCATGAGGTACATTTCTATATTGTGCCTATCTTTAATTTCGATGATGAAATTATTTTAAGGGGAGTAGATTTGTGAGCCCTTGAACCAAATAAATAAATAAAATCATTATTGAACGTATTATTATTTTTATTTTTATTTTTATTAATGTCAATACATATATACAAATATAGGTATTTCAGTACCCATTATAAATAGGAATTTTTGACTTGCCTCCCACTTTGTTTACCCGAATTAAGGGTGCACCCCACTGTTTTGCATTATTGTACATCACACCCCACATTGGACGGATTTCGTCAAAAATATTTTTTTGGACCAAAATGCCCTTGTCTTCTTCCTCTTTCCTCTTTCCTTTTACCACCCTTCCCCCTCCCGCGGCCACCGCCACCGCTCCCCGCTCCCCTCCTGCTCCCTCCTCCCCGCCTCCACTCCTCTCCTCCGCCCCCGCCCCCTCCCTCTCCTCCCTCCCCTCTCCGCTCCTCCCCTCCGCCATCGCCCCCTCCCTCCGCTCCCCCCTTCCCTCCCCATAGCCGCAACAGCAGCACTAGCAGTAGCGACAGCAGCAGCAGCAGCGGCGGCGGGGGCAACAGCAGCAGCAGTGGCAAGCGGCGGAGCGGGAAAGGAAAAAGCGGGGGCGGTGGCCGCCGGGGGGGTGGGGTGGCGGTGGCCGTGGGGGAGTAGGGGGGAAGGAAAGAGGAAGAAGAAAATATGAGGGGCATTTTGGTCCAAAATTTTTGGTTAAAATGTTTGACCGTTAATTTTTGACAAAATCCGTCCAATGTGGGGGTGATGTACATTAAGGGGCTATTTGGTTCGCCGTAAATGTACGGGAAGTGGAAGGAGATGCGGTAAGTGGCTGGATTTTGTTGGAGTTTCGGCATTTGGTTGGCAGCAACTGGAGGCAGCAAGTGAGGAATCTCACTTGCTGCAAAGTCGTTGTCCCCCTCCTTTTTGTTCATTTCCACTTCCCTCACAAAAGTGAGGGAGGTGGGATGAAAGTGGGGGTGGTGGCAGTGGTGGTGGTGGCGGGGAGCTGGAGTGAGGTGGTGGTGGCTCGTGGAGGCGGTGGTGGTGGTCTGAGGCGGTGACGGTGCTGGGCGGTGCCGGGCGGAGGCGGTGCTGGGCGTGCCGGACGGAGGCGGTGCTGGGGGTGGAGTGGGGTGCTTGACGCGGGAAGTCGACATCTGCTCGACCTCGCCGAGAAGGCTGTCAAACGGAGGCGGTGCTGGACGGGGTGGTGCTGGTGATTCGTTGGACGGCGGTGGTCGACCCTGTTGGATTTGAGCCCTCTCGTCGCCGGCCTCGACGTCACCGAGGAGCGAGCTTGTCCTTAGCCCTGGGTTGGCCCCACCGCAGTCGTGCTCGTCGGTGAGGCAGTGGCCCTCGGCCGATGAGCTTGCCGAGGAGGACTAGAGGAGACGGTAGTGGAGAAGGCGGTGGAGAGAGGAGATGGTGGTGGAGGAGGCGGTGGCATTGGGGAAGATGAAGAGAGTATTAATAAAGAGAGGAGAGAGAAGAAGAGGATGGGGCTTTCGAGAGCTGCAAGTCCCTATTTACATTCATTAATTATATTAATTAAAATAATAATTAATTATTTGATAAAATAGTCAATAGTTAATAGATAATTATGGTAATTAGCTTAATAATAATATTAAGCTGAAATATTAGGTGAAATTTTTTGTTAAATTTTGATTCTAAACACATATTTTTTGTCTAAGAACCAGACAATGAGTAGCTAAATTATGGTAATTAATTTAAATTTTAATAATAATAGTGCTAATATTAATAACAATAATAATTAATAATACTAATAATAAACTATATTAATAATAATTTATAAAAATGATAATAATAATAATAGTAATTTATAATAATTTATATTGTAACATTTAAGTTTAAATGAGACATTTTAGGTTTAAATGAATTGGGGGTAACCATACCTAGGTTTAACATATCTCCAAAAAAAACTTTCACTTTCTACTTACATAACTATCCAAACACCAAACCAATTTTTTTTTCCACTTGCAGCAGACAAAAAATATTCTACCCAAACACATTTTGGAAAGTGCCACTTGCTGCAAGTCCACGGAAACTCCACTTGCTGTAAGTGCCTCTTTCACACTTTCAAAGAGTTACATCTATCCAAACAGCCCCTAATGCAAAACAGTAGGGTGCACCCTTAATTCGGACAAACAAAGTGGGGGGGAAGTCAAAAAATTCCTTTTAAATAAGTCATCAAGGGGCAATTAGGCAAACAAAATTAAGTAGAGTGGGTGATTGCATAACTTACCAAATTCAAAACCTTCCAAACGGCAGCAGTAGATAGGGTTCGACTTGGATTCAAATATCTTTCTCCTTATCCTTGCAAGATTTAAACTAGGTTATATATATATAAAGAGGAGAGGAGATCCATCGATCCCTTCCACCTAAACCGTAAACCTTCCTATGCGCCTCTTAAGTTCGTGAAGATCCGTGTTGGGGAAAGTGTTGGAGTTAGCAGCAGCCGATTCATCAAACAGGTAATTCCTTACCTCTGTAAATCGAATCGCAAGATTTCCAATAATTAGTTATATTTAATCCGGTTTAATAGCCACCCAAGTAGTTGTGTTAATGTCTAAAGGGAACTAGATGAATCTGGGATTGAGTAATAATGGGTGTGGAGAGCATCAGGCTATAATTCATAGGTATTCCAAGTCAGTTGCAACCAAGAAATCTAATATGGATACAAGTCCATGTACCTGTGTCGTAATTTATTGCTATGTTTACTTTGTAAACCGGGGTGGTGATAGGGTGGTAAGGACAAAACCACTGCAACTGCAGTTGTAAATGCTAAGTCGAATTGAGTCAGAAGTAAAATTTCACCGATACCAAGTATCAGGTATCAGAAATACATAAGGGAAGGGGGCCGATTACCAGTAATCCCTTCTTGAGTGTCAACCTTTTTGGCCATACTGATGGGTATTGAGTAGGCAGTAGTGGTGTGTCCAAAGGGATACCTGGGCATCCAGTGTTAGGAAACCAGGATACCTTGGAGTTAAACTAAATAAGGGCAATAGCCTAATACATGGGTAGATGTCCTATGAAGATGTATCCTAGGGGAAGTGGAATGACAGCAACATCATCGGTTGTTAACTGATTTGAGTATAAATATAGCCAGAGAAGATATGTGGTAACAAGTATGTGCTAGGCCTACAAAATCTGGTATGTTAGCTGAGGTGAAAGGGTGGGACAGATGATTGGGTTGTAAGTGTCCAATGTAGGAGCGCCTATATGACCAAGGGGCTATCCTAATGTCAGTATCCATGATAGTGAGGGATCGGGTAATTGATACTAATTTATTTGGCGCCAGGTTACACTTGCAACTAGGTTGTATGTTGATAGCAGGTTGTACCTTGCATTAGCTTGCAGAGGTATCAGAGTGGGTATTATGTGTCAGTCCACACATGACGCATTAGTTACAATGGGACTCTGTGTCAACAATGTATAGTTGAGAAGTTGGGTAGAGGCAAAGGTCATTAGGTGTTCAGAAAAATGGTAGTACTCTCTGGAATAGGTAGGGTGTGCGAAGAACAGAACAGGTTCCGTGGGATGGGCAGTAGGACACGAGAGGCTTGGTATCATAAATTACAAATACTGCAGGACTCTATAGGTGTCAGTTCTATCAAGGGAGTGTGGTCCCTGGTGCTAGGCAAGGTGCACTCGATCCAGTAAGGAAGTGTAACAGCAGTAACAATTCGTAGAGCAGTATCCTGGACATTACAGTAAGCTAGGCAGTCACTTGTTTGTACACAGGGATAACAGAAGTAGCAAGGGGGAACACTTGGACCTTATCCGAATATGTGAAGCTGATCCTTAATATTCAAAGCTTACTTCTAAGGCACATTACATATGCTACCTAGGACTCTTAAACGATATCCTAATTGCCAAGAATAATAGTAGGCATCAGGGGTATTAGAGTGGATTATTGTCAGCTGTATACAAGCAGCAGGAGAAAGGGAACATGGGGTTAATTCGTGTTGGGCACTGGGTTTTGAAGGGAGAACATCCCTGTGAATGAATCCAAGGGAAAGAACTTGCACAATAACAAATGGAAAAGATTATAAAACTGTGCATATAGAGAAATAATAAGTTGTGTAAGTAAGTGCATAACCATATGTTACCAGGTAGGGGTCAGTCCTATATACACGAGTGACAAGTATCAGTAATGAGCAATAGGAGTATCAAAACCCATATTCCATATAGCAGCCCCAAACAAGTACTTATAGGTTGATATGTAAAAAGGATTTGGAACTGTCTTGCCATGACAAAAGCAACAGTTGGGGGCCCTTGGGTAGGCCTATGGTAAGGCATAGCAAAACATTTGTTATTGATTGAGTGACAAGGGTGGCCATCCTAGTGTCAAGTGACAAAACAAATAATAGGCAAGTAGATAGGATTTTTTTCAATTACAAACATCTATTAACATTGAAATTTATAAACAATAGGTTACTTGGACTCAGACTTTACATCGGACCCGTATCAGCAGCTCAAGACGACAGACGAGTACATTTGTTGTTTGCTTTCGATATTGTTAATTACTATAGTTCATTGTTAGTCTTTTTATATTTGATTCTTGATACGCTCGTCACACGGATACCACATCTTGTCTCTCTTTCATATCTTGTCACGTTTCTTACATGTAGCGTCGGAAAGGAAAAGTACCAAGTAGATGTGTGATCTGACCGTAGACATTATAGACATCGTAGACATTGTTTTATTTCATGCAATGTAGAAATCGTAGACAGTGCTTTTATTTTATTGCTATTTAGACATCGTAGACAGTGCGATGTAGTGCCCCAGCCGATCACACATCAAAAAGAGTACTTCAACACACTTAGATAGCTATGCTTCCTCGTTCCACCCTTTATATGTTCCGTATATTTTTTTGCCTCTAGTTCATTGTATTACCATGTTATAGTAGATTCTTCCATCATGTATTTTATGTCTAACCTCTGTTTTATAGTTGTTATCATATATTGGAACTGCACTCAATAAATTATACTCGTTCTATCCTGACTGGGTAAACATTTTAGGTGAATGTGATGAGGACGTGTACCTTGACCAGTATGGTCCGTACATGGGAGACATATCTGAGACGGACTTTGTCTTTCAGGAGGAGTTCGCAGCATCTGACCCTGCTGCGCATGCTTAGATATCTTTAGTAAGCATTGAGACATGTAGTGGATATTGACATTTGACTTTGAGACATATAGTTTGGGATTTTGTTTATCTTTTGGATGTCATACATTTCATATTCTAAGACTTTATATATTTTTATCTATTCCATCTAGAGCTGAGTTGTGTGGTCTTGTGTTATTGTCTCTCAAGTGGAGTATATTCATACTGCGTGGTTGTTCATCATATTTTGATTACAGCGTTCAACCGCCAACACTGCGGCATAGGCTGGGCGTGCGCATGATTCATGTCCAAATACTGGATGCGGGTCATGATACATTTTTATGGTGGCACATGAAGGTTAGTTTTCACAAAGACTGCGAAACCGTGGTAGTACTTAAGATAGTCGTACTACTACGGTCACGAATAGGATTAGGATTTAAGGACCGAACCACATGTTTAAACACGTTATTGATCTCTATATTCGACTTTAATTACCCCTCGATTTGCATCCTATTTTGAATCTTTCCACCGTCTAATGACTTTCTTACTTTCAGCCAATGGATTCTCAAGACAATGACAACGCTCTCCTGAACACCCTACCAACTACAGGCAAAATTTTCACGTATGGGACCTCACCGATACAAGGAGGCCAACTTAATCATCTAGACGACTCGGCACAGCCGCAGCTCTCGAGGTTTCGTAGAGGCGACATTCTACCACCTCCACAGTTTCCTCCACAGACTCCGCCTCCAGCACCCATACTGTATCCAGCACCCGTTATGCCTCCAGCACCTATACTGCATCCAGCACCCGTTATGCCTCCAGTACCAATACTACATCCAGCTACCATTTTTTCACCAGCACCTGCACTGGACAATGCTCTGCTTCTCGGGATTTTCCAGCAACTTATCACCTTCCAGACAGAGCAAGCGAACATCTTTCGCGACACCTTAAGGGAGACTCTTCAGACTAGAGATGCACCCCAACCGCGCCTAGGAAGTTCCAAGGACTTCATGAACCTTAGGTCCAAGGAATTCTATAGGACGGAGGTAATTCTCTATGTTGATGAGTGGTTGGAGAACGTGGAGCAATTTCTACGAATGGCCTGAGTTCCTGAAGACCTGAAGATCGAGTCAGCCAACATGCAGTTCTTCGACATCGCACGGACGTGGTATAGAGATGAGCCCCGACTTTCCGCGCTAGACGTGACTTGGAAGGAGTTCAAGCAGCTGTTCAAGAGGAAGTTCTATCCCGACGTAGCTTGAGAGGCGTTTGTGAGTCAGTTCGAGAGCCTGGAGCAAGGAAACCTCACTGTCGATGAGTACACCTCGAAGTTTTTTCGACTCAGCCACTTCGCAGAGATCATGGTCAGCACTCCAGAAAGCAAGGCTCGAAGGTTCAGGAAGGGATTATCTCACGAGATTCGCCTAGCCGTCGCCACCAGTCGAGACACTACTTACGAGGAGATACTGTAGGTTGCACAAGCAGTAGAAGAAAAGTTGGATTACATGCCGAAGTGGAATCGAGATGCATTCGAAGGAGGCAACAACCAATCAGGACCGACAAAGCATTCCCAATTCCATATATTTTTCTGCCTCTAGTTCATTGTATTACCATGTTATAGTATATTCTCCCATCATGTATTTTATGTCTAACCTTTGTTTTATAGTTGTTATCATATATTAGAACTGCACTCAATGAATTGTACTCGTTCCATCCTGACTGGGTAAACATTTTTGGTGAATGTGATGAGGACGTGTGCCCTGACCAGTATGGTCCGTACATGGGAGACATAGCCGAGGCGGACTTTGCCTTTCAGGAGGAGTTCGCAGCATCTGACCCCGCTGCGCATGGTTAGATATCTTTAGTTAGCATTAAGACATGTAGTGGATATTGACATTTGACTTTGAGACATGTAGTTTGGGATTTTTTTTCTCTTTTGGATTTCATACATTTCATATTCTGAGACTTTATATACTTTTCTCTATTCCATCTAGAGTTGAGTTGTGTGGTCTTGTGTTGTTGTCTCCTAAGTGGAGTATATTCATACTGCGTGGTTGTTCATCATATTTTGATTACAACATTCTACCGTCGACACTGCGGCGTAGGCTGGGCGTGCGTACGATTCATGCCCAAATACTGGGTACGGGTCGTGATACTATGTATTCTCTAGGTAACGCCTTAGGAGCATTACAAACACAAGTAACGACTGTCAATAATGTAAATCTGGTTGTCCCATACGATGAGTCTATTATATAGTTCCGCCCAAGAAAAAGACAAAAAATCTATCATCTTTGCCAAAGTGGAACGTCATCAGGACTTCCCTCCAGTTGAATCAGAGCTCGATAATGGTAGAATGCAAATATATCGTTATAATAATCAAGCCAAGTACCTCATTTAAAAAGATGGGTTACGACTTGAACAGCGGTAAAGGCCTGAACTATGGCAAAGGTCGACGTCTTCCTTTATGACTTCTCATTCCAAAGGGAAAGCCTCACGACTACTACCATTGTACTCGACGGGAGGTAGACTATATTACCCCTCCAACAACCCCAAAAAGTTCGAAGACTGAGGTTGTGGTATATTTTCATTCATCTGAAGCTTCAAATTGGGACTCCGACACCAGCATCGGCCCAGTCTTCAAGAAGGTATTGTAGGCTAACATGACATTCGCACATCCTCTCGAAGAAGATAACGACCAAACTTCAAAATTCTTTGAAGAAGAACCCTGGGCTCAACGCTTGGGATCTCAATAGGAATCTCGCTTCGAACAATGAGAACATCCCACCAAAGATGAAGTCGAAAAAATTGACTTAGGGGATGAATCCTCACCCAAGCCAATCTTCATCAGTAAAAGCCTGTCAAGGGAAGATCGAAAATCCTTGGTACAACTCATCAAGACATCGATGTCTTCGCTTGGAGTTATGAAAATATGTCAGAGTTGGACCCATAAGTCGTAATGCACAAACTTAACATCCTACCTAATGTTAAGTCTGTTCAACAGCAACAGCGACGCTTCTGCTCCAACATCATGGACGCCATTGAGAAGGAGGTGGACAAACTCATAACCAGTAGGTTTATTCGTGAAAAACAACACCCAAACTGGGTAGCTAATAACGTTCATGTTATCAAAAAGAATGAGAAAATTCGGATATGCATAGACTTCTGGGACCTCAACTCTGTCTGTCCAAAGGATGAGTTTCCCCTTCCGATTACCGACGTGATGATCGACAACACATACGACTTTAAACGCATGTCCTTCGTGGATAGGTATTCCGGCTACAATCAAATTAAGATGTTTTTGGATGATGAGAAGCACAAGTCATTCTGAACCCTAAAAGGAGTATATTGTTACACAGTGATGCCATTCGGGTTAAAGAATGCAGGTGCCACATACCAGTGGGCTATGAGCACCATCTTTCGCAAACACTTCCGCAAAATAGTCGAATGTTATATTGATGGCATCGCTGTTAAAAGTCGTGCTCAGGGCGATCACCTGCGGGATCTAAGAACAGTCTTTGATCTTATGCGGGCACATCAACTCAAGATGAATCCAGCTAAATCCTTCCTTGGGTTTTTAGCAGCAAGTTCTTGGATTTTATTATCACTGCAAAGGGTATCCACATTGACCCGAAGAAGACCAAGGCTATCCTTGACATGCTCCCTCCGAAGAATCTGAGAGAACTTCGAGGCCTATAGGGACGTCTCGTATATATCAGAAGATTTATAACAGATCTCTCAGGATAGTGCCAGCCCTTCACCAAACTCATAAAGAATGGAGTTTCCTACGTCTAGACCGAGGAATATCAAAAATCATTCGACGACATCAAATCTTACCTCACGAACCCTCTAGTCCGGTAGCGCCAGTAGTGGGTAAACTATTCCTACTTTATGTTCGCACAATGGACCATTCTCTTGGTGCCTTACTGGCCCAGAACAATGATGCGGGCCATAAACAAGCCATCTATTATCTAAACAGGATGATGATTGGGGCCAAACACTGGTACAACCCTGTCGAAAAGGAATGCTTAGCTTTGGTATTTTCCATTCAAAAGACTCGTCACTACATGACAGGTCATATGATCCATGTCAACTTCTGAGTCAATCCACTTAGGGTCCTCATGACAAAGCCAAGAGCACTAAACTCTCGATTAGCTATATGGGCAATACTATTATCACCATACAATATGGTATTCGTTCCACAAAAAGTTGTCAAGGGACAAGTGCTAGCCGACTTCTTAGCCGCACACCTGATACCGAAAACGTCTAAACTATACGAGGACATCCCGGACGAGGTATTGGAGTCCAATATCGCCGAAGAGAATTCCGTCTGGCGGATGTTCTTCGACGATACTTCAAGAACAGGCCATAAGGGTCAGATAATTGCAGGAGTGGGGGTGGTCTTGATCTCTCCAGACAACTTGATCTTCCAGCATGCCTATTCCCGTATAGAGTCGTGCTCCAACAATGTGGCAGAGTACAACGCCCTCATTATCGAGCTCCAGTTAGCAAGACAACTGGAGGTCGAATACCATGAGTCCTATGGTGATTCGAAACTCATCGTCAACCAGGTTCGAGGACAGTACGAGATCCGTCACGAAGACATGCTTCCCTACCACAATGCGGCCCTGGATATCATCTCTACTTTTACTAGGTTCTTCATAGAACATGTGCCTCGGTTACAAAATCTAGAGACCGACGCTCTGGTTGGCCTCGCAGCCTTCTTGGCAGAACCTCTTGGGACCCAGCACTTCATCACGGTGATTAGGCGAGAACTAGTGTGTCCCAAGAATAACCTGTGCAAGTACCTAAATCGTACTCTGCAGACGGACACCAATATCAATGTCAGGGGCTGGCGATTCTCGTTTATCGACTATGTAGTCTACGAAATCCTCTCAGATAACCCGAAGGAAGCTGTGTCTGTCTAAAAATGCTCTGTCCGGTTCTACTATGATACGGCCACTAAAATTTTGTATCGTCATTCATACGATGGGCTTCTTCTCTGATGTTTATCAAACGAGGAGGAGAACAAAGCTCTCCGTGAAGCCCACAAAGGTACCTACAGAGCTCGTTAACCCAGTCCTAAGCTACAAGACCGACTCTGATACGTGGGTTATTATTGGCCCACCATGATGGCAAACACCGTCGAATATACCAAGAAATGTCGAGCGTGCCAGTTGTACTTTGACATCATTCATCGACCTTCAAAGTTCCTATACCCTACGGTCGCCTTTTGGCCATTTGAAGTATGGGATATGGACATAGTCGGGCCAATCACTCCCCGTCCTCCAGAGGACATTGCTTCATCTTAGCGATTATCGACTACTTCTCTACGTGGACGGAAGATGTATCTCTATCAGAGGTAAAGAGCTCAAAGGTGATCAGCTTCATTAAGCATCACATCATCTACCATTTTGGGGTACCCCAGATGATCATCTATGATAACGGTCCATAATTCATAAGTCATGTATTCAACAGATTCTGTGATAAGAATTGCATCCAAAATGGGGCATCTACCGCCTACAACCCAGCGACGAACGGATTGGCCGAAGCCTTCAACAAGACGATTGTCAAACTCTTTAAGAAAGTCGTGTCATCTAATAAACGTGATTGGGACAAGAACTAGGCGAATGCCTTTGGGCCTATCGTACCACGGTCCGAACTCCAACGGGTGATATCCTATTTTCTCTGGTGTATGGGAGTGAAGCAGTCCTTCCTCTCGAAATCCAGATCCCCTCGCTGCGAGTGGCCATTACGCACCAGCTGACGGATGAAGATAATTAACGTCGATGACTACAAGAGTTAAAGGCGCTCGATGAAAAACGTCTCCTGGCTCAACAGCGCATCGAGCTCTATCAGGCTCGCATTTCTGGAGCCTTCAATAAGAAGGTTAAACAAAGAACGTTCCAAGTGGGTGACCGTGTCCTATCAGTCAGAATACCAATGGTGATGACTCACAAAACAGCCGGGAAGTTCGAACCCAAATGGCAAGGCCCCTTCATCATGGAGACGGTGTACTTAACGGTGCCTACCGACTTACAAAACCTAATTAAGACTTGTTCATATGCCGATCAATGGCAAGTTCCTAAAGAAATATTACGTTTGAAGCTTGTCAACATGTATTTCCACATCTCCAACAAATTTTTATGAAACAGCAATCGGGTTCACACCTCAAGATTATTATGTCTCTGGAGCCCAGCTGCTGTAAGGCATTCCCTCATCATTTCTCCAGTAGAAAACATTCAAGTCCATATCACCTCTGAATTGTTTTCTATATCCTCGCAGAGTCATATCCTACCTCTGAGTAAGATGACTCTAAGAAAAAGAAGTTTACCACGTCCACATTACCTTTGAGTAAACATTCTGGTAGCACCCAGTTTCTAAAATAAGAGTAATTTTAAATTTTTGTAATTATAATTATTTAATAATGATATTTAAACCATATTATGATTTTTGGTGATTTTTAGTTAATTTAAAACTATTTAAAACCACGACTTGTGATTTTGATGTTTTGCTAGTGCAACCTTAGAGATTACTTAACCTAGAGACTAACCATGATCATATGAGCCTAGCCATAGGTTTAGAACATCAAGCTAGGGCTTTTTAGCCTAAGGGGTATTTTGGTAATTTACTAGGAATTATTGGAATTATTGGATTTATGTGAATTATTATTATTTAATTATTGTCATGAGAGCCCCTAACCTAGTTTACCCTAATCTAGAGGTTAGCCACTAACCTAGAGACTAGAGGATGGATATTACATATTAATCAAGGTAGGAAAATATCTAAGATATTTACATATTAGATCATTTCCTTGAAAACCTCAAAAGATCTATTACTTTGGCATGAAAGTCCATACCTTCACCATGAAGGAAGGCAAGAGGACACCCCCCTTGCCATGGCAGGCCAAGGGCACCTCCTACCATGCCCCCTTCCTATATGTACACCCCCTTCATTCATGCCCATTTTCATACTACCAAAAACCTAGTTTTTCCCTCTACCTCACAACCTCATAACTTCACCATTTTAGCTCCAAATTGAGCCAAATTTCTTGCATTGGAACCCCCTACTGTTGAGGATGCTAAGGGAGGCTAGCTAGCCAGGTTACACAAGCTTTTGGCATCATCAATCGAACAGGACACCCCCCCCAAAAAAAAACCTTGTTTCTTGAGTTTTCACTCAATAGGTAAACACCCTCAAAACCCTATTAATATTGTGATTTCTCTTCATGGTTGCATGCATCTAGGTACCTTGGACCTATAGGCCATGTTTGGTAGGATATGGATGTGGTTTGGTGTCCGTATCGGACACGTATCTAGGTTAAATTTTAGTATTAGGTGAAATGCCACTTAGGAATAAAAGTTAGTGTTTTGTAAAACAAATTACACTTTTGGGTAGCCCTAGACTAGTAGAACACGTACCCACTTGACTGAGCATGAATTGGTGCCGTGTCCGTGTCCATAATGGACACGAACACGCTGTGCACTGAACACATACAGTGCCCTGCTCACACGTGTCTCGTACTTACCGTACAGAGCACGTGGACACGCCAAAATTGGCATGGACACGGGGGCAATGTCTGCGAACATGCCCCCAAAGTTTTACGATGTGTCGTTTTGTATCGGACACGGATTCGGGGTCGCACTGGCCACACACACGCACGTTCAGTCAAAAAAAATCGACTTAGACACGGACCCCGTGTCCCACGCACACATGTCGTGGTGTCGTGTCAGGGTGACACACGTGTAGCCCATCATTGGACGGACACTTGGACACGAGCACGAGGTGTGTCGTGTCCTGTGTCACGAGCACGAGACACTCGACTGCGTGTACGACGCGGTCTGAAACACACATTTTTACCCACTGATACGCGTGTCGTGTCGAGTGTAGACACCACGTGGATACGAATCAGGGTGTTGGACACGTGCACTAACCCTAGGCGCACCTACTGACACGAGCACGTGATGTGAGTGTGTGTGTGTCGTGTCCTAGAGCTAATTGCACACGTGCACGACACAGTGCACTGTTAGTGTGTGTCAGTGTTACCCGATTTGGGTTTTCTCGTCCTGGACATATTGTGTCGTGTCGTGGTAGACTCCCATGGACACACACGACACGTACACACATGGGGCTAGGGTTACCAACCACTGTTTGTGGGTATTGGTTAGGTTTTTGGTTTCGATTTGGGGTATTTCCAATTTCTGATACACTGCACAGTAAACCCAATTTTGGGTTATTTCCAGTTTTTCCAAAATGAATTTTGAATTGATTTTATTATATATCTATGTGTATATTTGTCTGTATATATACTGTATATATATGTACATATGTATATATATGTGTATGTAAATGTGAGAGTGTATATATATATATGTGTGTATGTAGGTATATAGATATGTGTGTGTATGCATGTATTGTGTGTGTATGTGTTTGTGTGGTTCTCAGAAATTTTGAGAACCCCCCCCCCCCCTCTTACTGTTACACACACACACACCATTACCCCTTCCCATGACCCCTTCACACACACATCATCACACCCTCTCTCTATTTTCCTCACTCACTATATATATATAGGTTTACATATATATATATATATATATATATATATATATATATATATATATATATATATATATATATATATATATATATATATAAAGGTGTATGTATATGTTGTAATATATATGACTAGTTATATATATATATATATATATATATATATATTGAATTGTATATAGAGGGCTATGGATATATATTACATAGATGTAGGTTTACCTATAGATAGCTATATGTGAAGCTATGTGTAGTGACCTAGAAATATTAGCCTATGGTCATAGTCACTAGCCTATGGCAACTTAGGGGCTAGCCCTAATTTGACCATTGG
Source organism: Iris pallida (assembly GCA_029216955.1). Taxonomy (NCBI): domain Eukaryota; kingdom Viridiplantae; phylum Streptophyta; class Magnoliopsida; order Asparagales; family Iridaceae; genus Iris; species Iris pallida. Next base: position 825,882 of record JANAVB010009400.1, read on the forward strand.
CCCTTGACTTAGGTAGTTGACCAAAGTCAACCATTAGATCAAACTTGACCCAATTAACCTAGAATTGACTAAGATTAACCTAAAGTGACTAGTTAAGCTAAGTTTGACTAAACCTTAACTAGTTTGACATTAGTTGACCTAACTTTGACTAGTTTGACCTAGTTTGACTTTTAAAGTTGACCAGAGTTGACCAAGAGTTGACTTTTGACCAGATTGACCTAGAATCATGTAGTATGCATTGTATACTCTATTTTTACCATTGTGGATATATTGTGACCTGTTTTACTCTAAATAGGACTCTGTGACACCAGTTCGGACATCTATTCATATCAGTCATACAGGGTGACAGGCGAGTACATTCTCTGATCATTTCATACTTGTTAGGACTTATATTCTTGCTCTAGATTACTTTATATGATGATGTCACGTCATTATCACGGATTGGTACTATATGGATCTTGTCATGCGATATTATCTCCCTCGGGGTGCATTAGATACAGTTGTCATTTGCTTTTCACAAACATCTTGTATTTTATGTACACCGCTTTCATGTATACTCTTGTGCAATCTTGTACTCTCATGATCACGTGAGCAAACATGATAAAAACCTCTTGTACAAGGTAACGTAACTTGACTGGATCGTTGTGTACTAATTGGGGAGGGTGAGTAGAAAATGGTTATGTGATCAAAATTCCATCTTGTGAAATCTTGTGAAATCATGTATATGTCCATGGTACACTCACGTATGATGGAGTTACCCTTGCATTGTCCTAAACCGTTTATATAACCATCTCATGCTCTAAATCACAGGTTACCTACAGTTCTTACTTATCATATATATAGATATTTCCAGTTATCAAATCTCTCTCTTTTTTATATATATTTCTTTACAGTCCATGTATCTTACTCTTTGCATGCTTTATATTTTCCAACATGATATGAACTGCGTGAGATGTATTGTGCTTGTTCCTGTCCTGACTGGACCTGTTAAAAATATTACAGATGATGATGGTGACTGTCCTACCTTCTATGGGACACATGAGGGTGACCTTCAGGAGCCTGAGGAGCATTTAGCTCAGTAGAGGGTGCCTAGTCTAGTCTAGTGTTTATAGTTTTCAGTTTGTATCGGATTGTTCCGATTGTTAGTTGTGACTTAGTTATATTTCAGGTCTTGTATCTATTTGTGTTGGACATCTACTTTGTGTGGTGTGATAACTCTATTTATATTCAGTTTCTTCCTTTTATCTGATTCCATATCATGCACTATCTTTCCTAGACTTGTGTTTGAGATATATAGTTGAGATGTTATGTTATACCTCCGTACGGAGATGACAGGTTTATATATCTTGTTGTTAGATGTTAGATGTTAGATGTTATAGATGACCTATACAGCGTTCTACCGCCGACACTGCGGCGTAGGCTGGACGTACCCACGTTCTCGTGCCCCTAATCAGGGTGCGGGTCGTGACAATTCTCATCCACACATAGAATATCCACGTCCTTATCACTTCTGACTTGTTCCCTGTGTCCCTATAAGGTTCAGTCTTACCATGTTCACATAACCTCTGAGTAAGAAAACTCTATTACAAATTTTATGTTTTCTATGTCCAAATTACCTCTGAGTAAATATATCCACCAACAAAGTTTTCTTTGCCACCTCAACTTACCATCTGTACCTAAAGCAAGGTGCGTTAAAGATGCTAAGTCCATAAAATACTCACGCAAGTTCATGATAAGAATGAACAAACAAACGTTCCTTATTCTTTTCTCTCATAAAAAGGAAAAAAAAGGACTACATTTCAAAATAAGGAAAAGCAAAATACAATAAAAGAGAGCAAAAGAAGAAGCTAAGCGTCGGCACACAGCTCGTCGATACGACATTTCAGGGCTTCTACCCTGGACTGGACATTCGCCAAAGCCCGACGTTCAGCTTCGCGGTGCATCGCTCCATCATCCTTAAGGCGATGATGTCGGCGTGTTTGACGTCCAGTTTCGCCTTCTTCTTAGTCAGCTAGGCCACATGTCGAATAAGCTTCGCTGCCTCATGACTAAGCGTGACCTGCTTGGCTGCCGTCTGTCGAGAATTAGCTATGAATTGGGCTCATTGTTCCTCGAGCAGGCAGATCTTATCGTCAGCTTCCGCCATGCGTTTGCCTAGAATCTCCTGCATACATCCCAGTACCCGCATCCGATTTCCTCGCTCACTATGAGGTCCACTTCTGATGCATATCTACAAACAAAACATGGTCATTACCGCTATTAAATTACGCAAATTATGTATAAACAAGATTGCCTAAGACCCTCGTCGAGAGTGGGTCGGCATTCAATGACCTTAACAGGTCGCCAAAGTCGTCCTCTGCATAGTTGAAAGAGGTGGGAGTGTAGACCCGGACAGTGTAATCCTGGTCCTCTTCGCCAGGAGACTCCACGACCGGAGGGATACGCTTTTCAGAAGAGCTGGCAACTTCCTTCTCGAAGGTGTCATCTAGGTCTCGCTTCGAAGACCTAGGTTTCTTCTTCGTACCCTGTAAGCAAAAGGGAACACGATAAGAGATGAAGGACTACTTTATCTCTTAAAGATGATAATAATCTATTTACCTTCATGGAAGAAGGCTCTTTTGGTCTCTCTGCAGGAAAAGCTATTATGGCCCCCGACTTGGATGCCAAGACCTTCCTTGGCCTTTTCGGCACAGAAGGACCCGCTTCCGTTGAAGCACGCCTCTTCAACTGATTATCCGTGGATTCCATCAGCGGTTCCTCTCTCCTTACCACTGGGGCAGCTACCGACACTGGAGCACCTGCCGAACGATACGCCTGGGCTCTCATGATCGTGTCATGGGATACCTCGAGCTGGGTCCCGACGATAAAACTCTCCTCCCAATTATAGCTGTGAGATAGAGTGTTCGCCGAACAATGGAGCTTGACGGCGGAGTACAAAATGTACGGCCTGGGATTCAGAAGTGAAGCTATAAAGTGCACCCCCGTAACCCTAGCATTGTAGTACTGCCAAGCCTGAACTCCATCCAGCAAGCTTCTAATGTACCTCCAAGCAGTTGCTCGGGTTGTCCAGCATCAGCTGACTGTAGCCGAATTAACGAGCAAAATGGCTTGGTATACGGTTCCAAGAAGCAGTGGTTCCTGTTTCGATAAACCAAATGAGAGGGTCGGATGCACTGCAACCAACACGACCCCTACATCAGAAGAGCGGAAGCATCTACGTCTGTATCCCCCAAGTCCTTGTTAGCTTCAAAGCCCAGAAAAAATGGGCCAACCTTAGAAATGTCCCATCCTTGGAGCTGGGACAGAACCTTCCGACAAATGGGGACACCAGTATGCAGCCATTTCCTTCTGCGGTAGCAACGGATAAGGGCATCACCCTTGACGTGCCCCTCTTCCAAGCCATGGCTCTTCAAGTTGGGATGCTGTAATATTAACCACCCCATCAAGTAATGGTAGGGCAACTTTACCCATGGAAAATTCCTACTCCTGCCTTGCATATTGAGGACCTTATCCACGAACTCCCGTAGACCTCGCTAAAGGTTGCATACCATCGCGGGAAGCGAGGCCAAATGACGGCCAAACACCAACTTCACGGCAGGCAGGATAAGGTTCCGGGTCACCCTCTCCACGGATCCTGACACGCCAGGGAACACATAGTCCCGAAGACATCTTGTGCCAGAAGTAGCTGTAAATGTTTTCAGTCGGCGTCTCATTTTCATCCTCTCGCGAGTTTCTCGCCCAAACTCTTCATTTCAGCGGTGATCACATCGCATGAAGAACTCTGAGGAGTGGTGAAACGAACCTTCTTCGGGTCGTCTTTTTGTTGGACAAAGATGTAATCCATTCAAGAAGTCACATGGGGGGAAGCCCTGGTATTATCGTGCCACTGACATATATGATGGTGGCATAACAATTCCTTGTACACCGCCATCATTTTTGAGTCCTTCGCATCCAGGTTGAAAAGCTCCTCGTTGGTTGGGGAATACTCCTCATATGGCTCAGAACCCCATAAAAGTTTAGAGACTTCAAACATCTCGTGGAGCGCTAGTTTCAACTCCCCTACGGGTGTGTAAAACATCCCGGTATGAGGATTGTATAGCTCCAGAAGAGCCAGGAACTTGTGCTGGTTCATCTCCATGCCAGACTGGGTAGCCCGTATGGGGTGGAACAGACATAGCTCATTAAGCTCATCTTTGTACTTCAACAGGATCCATAAGGTCAGGTCGTCCCACTTCGGTACATGATGACACCAACCTTCAACCCGAAATTTGCCCTTCTGGTACGTAATCTTGGCCGCCAGCATACGATTGGCGAAGGTCGAGGCATCGAAAGCAAAGATGTTGTTGGGAACATCACTGAGTATGCTCCCGGGACGTAAAACTCGCAGAGTAGGACGGCCCACCTTGCATGAAGGTGAAAATATCCTTCTGGTCGGAACTGGAGTCGATCTTGAAAGACCCTGAAATTGCTCCTCCCTGGATTGGGGTAAGATCCGAGTTTATCCTCCTTTTGGAGGCCAGACAAGTGAATGCTGTCAACGGCAGTTGACGCTCGGTCTTCGACACATAAATACGAAGACCCTTCGCATCAAAGAACCAGTCCTCCCGTATCTTCAAGATCTTCACTTCGTAAGATGCCAGTCTATCCCCAAACAAAAATTGGGGTTTCATATAAGAGTCAGTAGCACTCCCAGCAACGGGGATTGGACCCCTCTACATCGTTGTTTAAAGAAAAGAAGGAGGCTGGTCCTTGATCAACGTCATCATCTCCGGTGGCTAGTCCAACATAATTATAGCCTTGGCGGGTTTGAAGTCCAGACCCATCTGGAAGAGGGAGTAATCGAACAAAACCTCGCCCAAACTAGGCAATGTCATAGACACTGCAAAAAGATAACAGCAAAAAAGTTAGCAAAAATATGATCTTTTTGGAATAAAGACAAAAAAGATATGCGCAACCTGGCATCAACGCATTTGAAGTTGTGCACATCAGCAAAAGATGAGCCTCGATGCATCTTTAGGACTAAAGTCCAGGCGTGTTGGCAAAATGAAGCTTCGGCGCATCTTCAGGACTGGAGTCCACGCGCATCAGTAAAGAGAAGCTTCGACGCATCTTCAGGACCGAAGTCTATACGTGTCAGCAAAATTGAAGCTTCGGCACATCTTCAGGGCATAGCTCTATGAGCTACGCCCATGCACATTAGCAAGTAAAGTGGTTGGCGCATGTTCCAGATGGTTGCCCATCTATGCCCTCAACCGTGCACAAAGTGTCTGTGTGTTTTGAGAAGTCAACAATGGCGACCACCCACCTATCACTTCCCTACGCACGTTGGTATGAGTTGTGTCGACGACTTCGGGCTCGTCGGCGTTGACTTCAACGGCCTTTTTGCCCTTGCCTTTGCCCTTGCTAGCAGCAGCAACACGAGGAGCTTTCGGGGCCATTACAAAGAGAAACTAAGGTTTCAAAAGAGGAGAAAATTCTAAGAAAAAGAGACATTGAAGAAGAGAGCAAAATAGTCTCTCTCTTCAACCCCAATGCCTATTTATAGGCTTGGGGAGGCGCGTCACTCGATAAGGGGTGATGTCAGCAGCCGATGCTTCGAAGTTCGCAAAGAGACGACATCAAATCTTCGAAAAGATTATCATTAATCTGACTTGAGAAACGAAAGGTTATCATCAACAGATGCCCAAACGCGGTCATGTGCGAAGATGGCCATGCGTCCAAGCAGATTATGCGCCTAAACGTTCTACTGTCCATGCTTCTTATTCAAAGTGTTTCAAAACTCGTCTAAGTTTTGAAAACTTTGAAGGGGTCTTGTAGAAGCATGGAATTTATGCGCCATATAGACCAAGTTTTTATGCGCTACAAATAGTATACGCCAGAAACATAGAGCAGAGTTGGCGCATTATAACAAGACAGCAGATAAAAGCGCATGAAAAGAAGATTTTTATTGATTATGAAAATCTATTACATGGCTTTTACATGGAAAATCTACTACATCCTATTCTAAACTCTACGGATAGACGCATCACTTTGACGTCTCAGTACAGGTGCACCACTTTGACGTCTCAATACAGGCGCATCACTTTCTCGTCACGAGCGAATTACTTGTCAATGGCGCATCAATTTCTCGTCTCAACATAGGCGCATCCCCATCCGAAGTAGTTATTGAGCAGAACGTGGGTTGTCAATCAATCCAAACCCGATACTCAACACTTTGGCACTTAATATTGTTTCGAAAAGGAACACTGCCAATAAAGAATACGAGCACGAACTGCTCTGTCGATAGCTAACTCAGCACATCTCAGTTCCCTGATGGAGTTTGTCGTCAAAATTGAAGCTTCTTTGAACGAGGAGATCCATAACCCACAGCAAACGAACTTGCCAAGGAGGAGGATCGGTTCAGCTCATTCTCGATGGGAAGTCGTGTGAAATATGAACGAGCAAACTCTCTTCTTTACAAACACTTCTATATATAGGCAAAGTATGGTCAAACCCCATGCGCCAAGTGGCAGCCACCTCGAAATTAATGCGATGAACCTAGCATTAACGTAATGAATCTGCCATCTCAATTTCAACAGAGTAAAGTTATTAAAGTCGAGCCTCAAAATGCTCAACGAGGTTGACCAAAATTGATGCGCCCCACAAAGGATGTGCTCCACAACTGATGTGCTCCATGGTATATGCGCCCCACAACTGATGCTCTGCATGGTGCATGTGCCCCACAAACGATGCGCCTACTCAAGCTCTTCGTCCGTCAAAGCATTTAATGCTAAGTCAGATGTCAGCAGCACACGTCTCGAAGATTGAACAGTCGACAATTTTCACAGAAAAAAAGAGACGCCGACGCCATCACAATCGTTACTTATTTTGTCGGTTACAGCTGTTCTCTACCACGTGGCCGACTAATCTTTTGCATGTTCCCTAAAGTCATGCGCCCAGATTTGCATGCGCTTAGAAGCCATGCGCTAAGTCTCCTCATGCGTCGGATCCCCTAGGCGCATCAAATCTATTATCCTTCAAACAGATCGAGATCTTTGAGCTATGTACACGCACCACGTGTCATTGATTCAGTTTTTATCATGAACGGGTGCCAAATCACCTAAGATCTCAGCAACAAACGAATCTCAACAACTGCCATATGTCAGCTCATCCGTAGCCCAACAGTGAAGTTACACCAGATTCAGTTTAAGCTTCCCGGGCGCAGGGCCCCTACGTCCAATAAAGTCATGCGCGTAGCGTTCCTACGTACAAAATTTTCATGCACACATGAATGGATCATTCCGCCACCTATAAATAGACGGATCATTCCTTCATTCAACCCCCCCTCCCGGATCAATACACACTCGAAGATAGTTGTCCAAACATTCAGAGAGTTTAAGATCGTCATCGTTAGGTCATCAACGAAGTAAAGAATCAACCCTCCATCGCCACTCGTCCCCAGAAGAAAAAAACAAATTATAGTTGAAAGATCCTGTTGAGGATCCAGTTGTACTTGTTTCGTTTGTTCAATTATAAAAAAGTTTCTTAAACACTTTTTTAATGGCAAACAGTCCCAACATTAGATGTGATACATAATGTCTTTTTATTGTTATCTTTTCGAGTTTCAATATGGTACTCATTATGTGTATATCCTTGAAACTTAACAAGAACCGCTTGAATATAACCCATTCTGCAAATAGGTTTGAGTACCATTAGGTAACATGATGTGTGCTCTTCCAAAGCCCTCAATTATATGGGCTGGTCTAGCTATTGTTGACATTTTATGCATGTCAAATACTTTATTAAAAACTTTTGATTCTTTAAAGTCATATGTGTTGTAGCACATCTACCAAACACATATCCAAGTTATTTTTTTTGGATTCTTTGAATATATTAACCTCTTGTTGAGTAGCTCAACATTGCTTAAATCAATGTCCATCTTTTTCATATTTATGACAAGCATTACTACTCCTATTTGGTTTACATAAAGCAAAATAAAGAATTTTATGAACATATATTCTAGCTAGCATAAGTATAATTAAGCGTTTCAAATGATAATATCATATTATAGAACCGTGATCCACATTTATGATAAATATTTTCAAGAGAACAAACTCTCATGGCCTAGACATTCCATGAAGGGAACCAAAAATAAAACATGACTTCAAATGTGAATAGTTTATAAGTACTTGAAATAAAACATAAATTGACCGAGTGCTCATTCAATGGAAGGTGAATTTTCAAGCATTTTCTCAAATTGTTCATTTTTAACTTGATTTCCGTTTTGATCCTCAAAAAGTCGGATCGAAACATTATTTGGTTATTTTTGAGGATTTTGAATTCCCTTTAGAGGGTGTTGTCCACTTGTTCCATTTATTCTTTTGTGAACCACTACTTTCACCTTTGTAAGACTGATAACCATGTCTATATCTTCCATATTTTTTTTATTTCCTCCCCACGTCCTCCATCACGACCTCTGCTAATTCCACAATTAGCATTTGTCTCAGGAATTGTCATAGACCCAGTTGGTCTAGAGTTGTGGTTTTTTATGAGAACGTTGTGATTTGCCTCAGATACAAGGAGACACTCACCAGTTCAGAGTATCTTATGAAATTTCTTTCACGATATTATTAGTGCAAAAGAACATTACTTGCATAAAAAATGGAGATGATTTTCTCAATCATTTGAGTCTCTGTTATTTTTTCTCCGCATAATCTAAGACGAGAAATAATATTAAACAGAGCATAATTATATTATTTAATATTTTTATAGTCATGGTATCTTAGATTAACCATTCACTTTGAGCAGTCAGAAGGATTACCATCCTTTGGTGGTCAAATCTATCCTTTAGAGACGTCCACAAATTCATTAAATCATTCTCACATAGATATTTTGTCTTTAAATCAGCATGAATATAATGTCGTAGAAAATCAAAGCCTTGATTGTGGCTTCATAACATTCTTTATTTTTCTTCATAATAGTACATCAAGTTTGTTGGACTGCAACTGCAACTTGCATTCAATTACCATGATAAATAATTCTTTCTGTCAAGAGCTTTGAATTTAAGCTTCGCAAGTCTCGACATCTTTATGACATAAAATAATTATATTAGATGTAAATTAATTTAAATAATAAAATTGATAAACACTTTTAAGACTACAAAACTTCACATATGTCACAATGTGATGAAACGTTATGAAAGAATATTATATCTTACGTGTATTACATACACAACAATGCGGTAAAACGCTATCAAAGAATATTATGTCTCATGTGTATCACCTGTACAACAATGTGATAAAATGCTATCGAAGAATATTATGCCTTATGTATATCACATATACAACAATGTGATCATTATATAATAATATATTTTGGGTATTTTTTTTTTATAATTCGATTCACATATACAACAATGTGAAGTAGTACATTGTAGAATTCAAATAAATAAAATAATAGAAATAACAAATTCACATAAACTAATTTAATGAAATTAACTAATTACAAATAAGTGAAGAAAATTCAAGATATTCAAGATTAATTTCATACTTGGGTAAAGTTCATAAGAAAAATATATATATATATATAATTAAGATTTATACATAATCTTAAATAGATTACCATAAATTTTCTATTTTGAATGAAATTGTGAACGTGTTCAATACAAATTTAGATTTAAAACTAAAAGATAAAGTAGATCTAGAAAACTTACGTTCTAATCAATCTAAAAAAACATAAATCAAACATGTATTTAATTTTATTAAAACATACATGTATCTAAGTAAAGAGATGGAGATAGAAAAATGGAGGAGTTTGTTTCTGCATTCACTTGTCACAATCAACTTGAGAAGAGATAGGCTTACAATGGAGATTAACATCATGATGACAACTAAAGGAGAAATACCAAAAGACATAGGTTATAAATTGTGAACATGTATTTAATTTTATTAAAACATACAAATTTAGAACTATTTCACCCTTCTTCTATTTTCTAGAGCAACGGTGCTGATAACGTATTATAAAACAAAGAGATGGAGATGGAAAAATGGAGGAGTTCGTTTCTGCATTCACTTGTCACAATCAACTTGAGAAGAGATAGGCTTACAATGGAGATTAACATCATGATGACAACTAAAGGAGAAATGCCAAAAGACATAGGTTATGGATAACCAAAAGTCATAGGTTATATAGACCAAATAATAATGTGAATTATCCATATTTACAAGAGGATGTGCTATTTTTATTAAAATCCATTGCTCTCGACCAATCTTTTATTTTTCTGCTACGTGTGTGATTATAATTTGCTTTTGGGCCATGTTTGGTTCATGGAATCATGGCATTAGGAAAGAAAAGTAATTCATTTCCTATATTTAGATGCCAAAAAAATGTTTGGAAAAGAAAACTGATTTTCAAGGAAAAGAAAAGTTGGAGGGAAAGTGCTTTCCACCACCCACCTAGGGGATTCACTTTTACACTCTAGCGATTCATTTTTTTTCTCCTAATTTTCTTGGCCTTTTCAAACCCCGAAAGAAAAAAATGGATGAAAATTATAATTTTTCAAAGGAAAGAAAATGAACAATGTTTCCTTTCCGTTCCTTTCCGCGAACCACTGCCCAAGAGTTTTGAATGGTTATATGGGAATGAGAGGGAAGGAAATGGTTGTTCATGTGATTTGAATGAGTTGGAAGTAGAGACGTGTTTCTTAGCATTCGGTCTGCCAGAATTCGATTGGGTTTGGTTCAACTGAACATATAAATTTTTAGAACCCAACCAAAATTTTCTAAAATCAAACTAAACCGAACTAATTCACTTCGATTGAACCGATTTTGCTCGACTTATTACGTAATGGGCCGGGCTGAAACATTTTACATATATATTTTTTTGTATAAATCAATTACAAGAAATAATAAAACAACAATTAATTACAAAGATATATTTACACAATAGAAAAACAAAACCCCGAAGTTTTAGTTCTAAAAACCGAACGCGATATTGAATATCGAACCAAATTGCTTATTTTCGTTCAATTTGCAATGATTTTCGATTTTAAGTTGGGTCGGGCTGGGACCAGTGTTTATCAGGTTTGACCGGGCCTGGGCCGGGCTCAGATCGGAAAGAAATTTTGGTGTGATTAATTTTAAAATTTTATAACCTATTTATAGAAATTTTGGGTGCAAAATTACCCCTAGTACCCTCAAAATATAGTTGTTATAAGGATATTTTGGTCATTTTTAAGCAAAATGACCAAAATGCCCTTAAAACGTTAAAAAAAGCCACAAAAATGATGGTATTTTGGTATTTTTGGGCTTCAAACGGCTACACAAAAAATAGGTCTAGACTGGGCCTCCAAACCGGGTTTAACCAGCCCAAATCCGCGGTCAAATCGGGCTGGTCTGGGCTACCGGTTCGAAAAGCCGAACCCAGTCCAGACCTGCGGAGTGCTTGAACCAAGCCGGTCCGGGTCGTTGATCCGGGCCGCCCGGCCCATCTCACACCATGACCCCAATTACTCACAACTACCACCATCTCAAAATCATGGTGTTGGGTGGGCCAGTCTGGGCCGGCGCGGGCCCAGGTCAAATCGGATTTGACCGAGCTCGGTCCGGGCCGGGCTCAGACCTTGAGCGACAACGGGCCAGACCGGGCTAACCCGGAGGAGGCTTGGTTGGACCCAGCCCGGACCCAAGGCCCGGTTTGGGCGGGCCGGGCTTGGACCGGGCCGGCTCAGCAGTGGACCGGTTGGCCCGGTTCGGGTTAGAAAAAAAAAATGATTTGCTTTCTTAAAAAAAAATTGAATGACCAAATAAAATTTGAATGACCAAGTAAAATAATACATAAACTGCGATAAATGACTAATACATAAATTACGATTAATGACTAATACAACATTACAAAGACTCATGCAAGATTACTAGTACATAAACTGCAATTATGACTAATACAAGATGCGATTAATGTGGGTACATGATTTTAAATGTCGGCGTAACTTTCCTATACCATGGCTATGGTCCCATTTTATTTGTTTCCTACAATGCAAACATTCAACAAGAACTTTAGTGGTGTATCTTCTTTCGGTACCGCCACTTGCACTACGCTCATCGTAAACATCCGCTAAAATGATGCCAAATTTTCGAATCATCTAGCGGTTCCGATTGAGGTTGCGGTGCCGGTTGCGATTGTTGATCTTGCGGTTGCTGCGGTAGTTGATCATTATCCATGATATAAATCGTCTTTTCATACGTGTGTGCTTGTAAAAATTGTAAGAGGAAGAAATTGTGTGATTAAGTTTGAAGACTTATGGCCTATTTATAGATTTTTTTTTTGAGGCAAAATGACCTATTTTACCTCCCCCCCCCCCCCCAACCCCACCCCACCCACACACACACACACAAACAAAAGAGTGGTTATAATAATATTTTGGTCATTTTCGGCAAAATGACCAAAATACCCTTCCAACGTTAAAAAAAACCACTAAATCGGGGGTATTTGGATCTTTTACACCCCCAACAGTTACCAACAAAAAAAAAATCAAAAATCCGACCAAACCGAGCCTGGACCGGGCCGGTCCAGTCGGGCTTGGAGGGTTTTCCCGGCCCGGACCCGCACTCAAACCGGTCCGGGCTACTGGGTCGGGGATAGAGGACCGGCACGCACGTATAGGGGACCGGTTCAGGGCCGGTCTAGGTCGTTGACCGGGCTCGGGCTGTGCTGACCCGGACCGGGTTTGACCGGGCCGGGCTCGAGCCGGGGACCGGACCACCAGGCCCACTCAACACCTTGATCTCCAAAGCCATGACAACTTTTTCTTGTTCGCATTTTTGGTGGCCACAGAAGCAGGACGTGTGACCATGCGAGCTTTTACCCTTTCCTTTACTTTTGGAGCTGTCAATGTTTGCAGAAATATATCATTAAGTTTGGCAAATTATAAGGGCACAGCCTTTTTTACTCGGGGCTATCCAGGATTAGAGCTAGCCAGGCTTTGAGGAATTTTTACTCGGGCTGTCCAAAGTTTTCACTCAGGGGGCTGTCCAAAGCCCACAGCCCCCCAAACCCAAAAAACCACTCTCATTTCTAAATTTCACTCTCTCTCTTCACAAACCCTAGTTTTCTTCTTCTTCTTCTATCCATCTTCTTCTTCTCCACCATTTCCATTCCAACATCTTCATCAAAACCCTAATTTTTTTTCTCATCATCATCATCTTCTTCTCCACCATTTCCATCATCACCATCTCCATCAAAACCTAGTTTCTTCTCTTTCCCAATTTCGATGGCACCCAAAAAATTAAATAAATCCTAAAATGTATGAAAATAAAGGTTAAATACTTCTTTCCTCACAAAGAATGCATGAAAATAAATCCTAAAATGCATATTTCACTCTATTATCAAGATTAAAATAAACCCTAACATGTTTTTTTCATTCGGGAATGTCGACTTTAGGACTGCCAGAAATTGTGGCAGTCCTGAAAGGAACTTGCTGTACAGCAAGTATCTTTCAGGACTGCCACAATTTCTGGCAGTCCTCAATATGTCTAGGACTGCCAGAAATTGTGGCAGTCCTGTTGTAGAGCATGTCCCTTTCAGGACGGCCACAATTCATGGCAGTTCTTATTACTTCTAGGACTGCCATAAATTGTGGCAGTCCTGTTATACATCGAGTCTATTTCAAGACTGCCACAATTCCTGGCAGTCCTCATTACTTCTAGGACTGCCAGAAATTGTGGCAGTCCTGTTGTACATCGAGTCTATTTCAAGACTGCCACATTTTCTGGCAGTCCTCAATACTTCTAGGACTGTCAGAAATTGTGGCAGTCCTGATATGAATCCAATTATTCTACAACTAGGATTTCTTCCATAGTTTTCTTCTAAAACTAGGATTTCATGCATAATTCTTCTATTAATAAAGAAAAATTGGTTAATAGACTAATAGATTAATAGATTTGATAACCCAATTTCTTCTACAACTAGGGTTTCATCCATAATGCCCAAACAAGAAGAAAATAAAATAAAATAGGGTTTGGAGAAAGAGATCTGAGAAATTAGAAGAGAGCAAAAAATCAAAATAAACTAGGTTTGCAAAAATTGATGTTCTTGTTTTTTTTCTTTTCTTCTTCTTGTTCTTCTTCTTTTCTTCTTGTGAGGAATGGAGAGAGAGAGGAAGAAAACAAAAATTATAACACTTATCTTTTATACCTACTACTTGGATAGCCCTGAGTAATTTTTTCAGTGGCAAACTTGTAAATAATGGAAAACAGTCACTTGGACAGCCCCGAGTAAAAAAGGCTGTGCCCTTATAATTTGCCTTAAGTTTGCATGCTGTTTCCACGTTTGTGTCAGCTAAAGTGAGGCATATGCCAGCAAATATACAGTTCCACCATTTCCTTTGTTGTCAACACATCAAACATACAGTTCCACACAACATTGTATTTGTACCTATCGACAAATTTGTATAAGATTTGAGTTTGGTCTGGAAGATTTTCTTTCTGATGGACCAAAAATTCCGAGGCAGTAGAAAATAAGAGCATGAGAAAATCATCCTAGGAAATAGACTGGAAAAATATCTAATTTGTTGCTAGCCGCCATATTGAAAGAGTTCCAAGTCTTTATTATATGGATCTCATGACAAACCAGACTTTGGATTATATATTTCATAACAGTCAATCGTGAAGCAATCTCAAACTTCAAATTTTGCACGCCCCATCTGCACCCATACACTCCTTTCCAATGAGAAAACCATGCAGAATTTTCAGAGGCACACAGCTGGCCCTACAAAAATTTGCTTCTGTTCTGTTCCCAAACTGAGAGATTGAGATGATATTTAGCACAGGGGAAAGGTCAACACATGCTTTCCCCCCCGTGCTTACGAGCTTTTTTACTTGTTTGCACGGTGAATTCTAACTATTAGGAATCTGGAGAGACATCTTTCTTCTCCTCTTCAGTCTTCTGCTGCTCCTCATGTGTGATGTGGAGGTCCTCAACCTTCTGTTCGACGTCGCTAACACCAATTTTCGCTTTCCCTGTTGGCCCATTTGAATTGGATGCTTCATTCTCATCGGGGGCAGAATGGGCGGCCGTCTGCCATATTCTGATGGTCCCATCCTCGGACCCAGAGGCACATGATTCTCCTCTAGGAGAAAATCTTACGCAGTGGACAGGGCCATGGTGGCCTTTGTTGCAAGCTGCATCCACGAGAACGATGCTTAATATTAGATAAACAGGCAAATAGATACCAAGAGCTTTGACTAATCATAAAATGCAACTGCGGATCTAATTCATGGACCAAGAAGTAAGAACCAGTAAGCATATCTGAGTACTACAATCAGCAATCTAATTCATGGAATGAAATAGTCACAAGTTCAGTTATCAGGAACAACTTGGTTGGGGCGTTGGCAAAATAACAACAAACTAATACAGTTAATATCGGAGTAAGTTCATAGCAGAATCTTGAATGTTCATAGGAATCACCTAAAATTTAAAAAGAATTTGAAAAAATTCAAAATAATTGTGACATTATATTGTAGAACATACAGACAAGCATAAGAGCAGATAACATAGGAAAACAATGAACCGCATTACTTCCAATAATATTTACGTTGACAGCACAAATATTGTAACAAGAAAAAACATTTTTTTAATATTCATGAGCGAAATGGCACTTTCAAAAGGATAGTAAGAAATTTTCAGTTGAGGAAAATCTTGAATGATTCAAGATATCAATAATTTGTAAAACAAAAAAATAGTGAGGGGCATCATTGGAACAAATCTACTAAGTTCCCCCTTATTTCTTCTATGCTGTAGAACTTACTGATTTCTTCCCCCGTATGGAAATCGAAAAGGTGAACCCACATGTCTTCTCCCCCAGCGACGAACTTGCTGCCATGCACCGGTTCGAAAGAAGCAGATTCCACGGTGAAAGCCAGATTGTAACTTTTCACCAGTTCAAAACTATAACAAAAACCAAGTTTTTTCAACTGAGTAGAAGATATCTTACACTTCAATTATAAAGAGAACAGTACCAGAAACTTACTTATTTGCATCCCAAAACTTCACTGTTGAGCCATCAGCAGTTGTGATGTACCGTCCATCTTGGCTTACTTCAGCACTTGTCACAGGGGAGACAGTCTCCAGGATTTTAACAATTTGTCCACTTCTTACATCCCATAACCTGTGCAGTTGTGACCATTAAGCCTATTTAACTTGATTCAAATGGTCGAAAAACTAAAATCAACTTTCCTTCATTATCATGAGCATCATTCTTAATTAATCAACTACTGACTAAACACAATCTTAACAGTAGCAATACATCAGTTATGTGCCTGGCATCCACAATAACCTACAGTGTTCTAAAATTGGATCAAATGGTTGTTAATTGTCCAATTGCTGATTAATCCCTTTTAATTGGATGCCAGATAAGCAAAATTCCTGGTAGCAGCATGATTGTGGTTACTTATCTGCATGGAATTTTTTCAATTTTTCCTGATAAATGATTGGCTACAAAAGGATTTTTTTAGTGAACGTGTCACAACTTCAGATTAATCACTAGATGGCTTTGGCTTGAACACTTGCTGAAATTTGCTTTTTTTTCCACCACACAGATAAAATAAACGACCAACTTTATATGACTTGACTATCTAACTGGCACCAGCCCTGTATTGACCTATGTATGTTTGGCCGAAGGAAATAGGACGAAGAGAAGACCTCACCATAAACATAAGGTTCCAATTCTATGGACCTGCCATATTGGTCACATACTGATTCCACCAAGAAGCCGGTAAATTTAGAAACCAAGAAGTAACAGGTCAAATTAGAGTCCACTTTAATGTACAAAAAATATCAGTATTAAAGTTACTGCTAATACATGTTCTATAACTATATAGTTATAACTTATAAGACAGATACATATAGAACAAAACACCAAAAAACCACAAACGGAAGGGTAGAAAAATCTAATGGGAAAAGGCACAAACCTCACTCCCCCAAGTTCAGTGCAGGAACTTAATATTGATCGGTCATCATGAAGCCAAGCTACAGTTCTTATTAAGCCAGGTGATTTATCAACTTCTCTTGGAGGTTCCGTGGGTTGATTCAAATCAAATATCCGAAGAACTTTTTCAAAGCCCCCAGTTAACAGCAGATGTCTATCCTGCAGTCAATATTGCTTGATAAAGAAAAATGAAGGTATTGAACCCTTAACAGACGTCACTCCAGTAGTAACCATTCAAGATTTCCACGACAAAAGTTCATCGATATAAAAGGTTTGCTGAATTGTGACTTGTTACTCATTTCAACCAATATGCAGAAAGTAACAAGGAAAAAATTAGAGAAAATAAACAGCAGCAAGAAAGAGTAAAGAACAATTTGCCATCTCAGAACCATCAATTGAACATAGCTTACCAAGCTATATATACATAATCCAACAGTCAGGCCGTTCGTCAATAATTGAGTCTGGTACTTACGAGTTTAGTTACAAAGATTAGTCTTAAAATTAGCAATGGCGAATTGCTAGGTTACGCATCCAACTTAGCTTCCAACAAGTATAAAGCACAAAAAGGGATTTTTATGTATTGAGAAAGAAAGTAACTGAGCTAATGAGAATATCGAGAAGTTCTTACTATACAACTACCAACTACACTGTGACTATTCTTATTTCTTTATGTTTGCCCTTGCCAAGTTTTGAAGCCATGTGACCACTAGCTAGTAAGTTCCAGTCACAGTTCCATTCATAAACTGCAAAGCAGGTTTAGTAATTGAGGGTTATCATACATGTGCATCCTGAGACTACTGCTAACTTAAACAATGAAAAGTGAAAGTAAGTTGGCTCCAATTAATCACCAAACCTTATACAGCATAGGTCCGTTCATAACACTAGATTACATTACAGATGCTTTCCCAAATGTCATAACAAGATGAAGTAATTGCCTGTTTAATTTAAATGAAGAAGGAATTTTCATCCCGATGAATTTCCAAGTCAACCAAAACTAACACAACAAGTACAGTAGAAAAGAAAGCATCTATGGAAGTTCTGAAATACGGGATTTTATGGGAAAACAATCCAAATATCTAACTTTTCCAAATTAAAAATTCCATTTACCTCAGAGAAGGCACACGCTCGGACAATATGCTTGTGTTCAAATGAATGTAATTCATCCCCAGTCAGGGCATCCCATATTTTTCTGTAAAAGTCATTAACCTGATCAGGTTTTAGCATATAAGCTGTTCTGCTTGCTGGTGGACTAAAGAGAACAATTCATATAAAGCGAAGTTGAGATCAAAAGAAGTTTTATGTTGCATGGAATGAACTAGTACGACACTAGTTGAACAAAAGAAGTTATATTTAAGATCCAAGATATGACAAACTAGAACACATACTGCAGATATCAACCTTTATCAAGTTGTCTAATCACGAGGCTCACATCTTATAGGAAGATGCCAGTAATCGAGTCCAAATTATAGATTCCAAATTCAGTAAAGAATCAGCACATCACGGAAAAAAGATATGAACATGATATTGAAGGCTGAAACATAACACAACAAGAATATCTGCTAACAAGAGTACACAGCAAAGGAAAGATTAAAACCTTGCAGCCAGTAAAAGGACAAAATCAAACAACTAGCTAGTAGGAAACTAACAGAGAAACCATGTGAGAAAAAACAGGTAGTGGAACCATGTTAGGTGATTTTCATTATTGAAGTTACGAAGGAACCATCACTACCATTTAAATGGAGTAATAGAAGGTAAATCATAATAAACAGTGTGGTAGCATACTTTTCGTTTTCCACAGCATAGTCAATTTTATTATAAACTACAGGAAATAAGACATACGCTGTAAAATCTGCTGAGCCCGTTGCAGCCCGCAAAGCATTGGAATCAAGGCAGCAGCTCCATACTGCACCCTTGTGCCCTTCAAATGTACCAATCCAGTCTCCTGTCTCACCATTCCTCAGCATTGGAATTGAATCTAAACAGATTGAAACATGAATTATGCATCTAATGGACCAACAATATATATATATATATATATCAATATACTGCATAGTAATCTGCCAACTCTGTTATCACAGAATGTAAAGTATTTCATTCTAGAAAACCAATGAAATGGATCATGAATATTGCAATACTTCTATCAGAAGCAAGAAGAAATAGGTTGATCTAAGGACAGTTTGATCTAAGGACGGGTACATCTAAGTGGATTTCTCTAAAGAGGATTATCTGCACAGGTGACAAAACTAGTTGCATGGTACGTAACAAGAGTACCTTTCTTGAGAAAGAAGTTTGGTTTTTAAAGGTAGAATAATCATCTCTCCGTCACGATGAATGATTGATCCTAAATATCGAAACTATGACTCCGAGGTATCTCATGTCCATCTATATGTACTCCTCCATTTTTTTTTCTTGTCTTTTGATTGAAGTTACATCTCATATACTCTATTTTTTGTTCTACTAATTTTAAAACCTTAGGTTCCAAGGTTTCTCTTGAAACTTATATTTCAATGTCTGACCCTTCTCTACTCTCATCGACCAACACAATATCATCATCAAACATCATATACCGTAGAACCTTGTGCCTTGTAATTTCATTCATAACTAGTGCAAAAAGGTAAGGACTTAATGTTGATTCTTGATGTAAGCCAACCGTAATAGGAAATGATTTACTATCTCCTCCAATAATTTGCACGATTGTCATTACTCCATCGTACCTGTCCTTAATAGTCTCAATATAACTACTAGGAATTTGTTTCTTCTCCAAAGTCCACCCCATCATCTCCCTAGGAACTATATCATAAGCTTTCTCTAAGTCAATAAAACCCATACATAAATCCCTCTTTTTCTCTATAAATATTTTCATTAATCTTCTTAATAAGTAAATGGCTTCATAGCAGCCCTCTAGTTTGATAAAACTTTCCGAGACAGTATCCAATCTAACAAAATCCGTCCTGCCAAAGACATGTGAGAATAACAACACCCAAAAGTACAATGAAAGATGACTTGGCTCAAAAGATATGATTATATAACCTAAGCTTGTTCCAAAGGAGAGTGACCTTCCAAGTATACAACTGATTTGAAGAGTCAAAACAATGTAAGAAGAAACAAAACTGAGATTCTATAGTTACATGCTATAATTTGAACAACAGCAATCCAATATAACAAAGAAATGTAAGCAGTACCAAAAAGGATTATACTCTATTGAAGGAAACATGTACAGGACACATGTAGTTTATGCTTTCATAGAACACATACAAGCTACAAAATAAAAATATACCAAACTGGCTGTTTTGTTGGTGGTGGCGGTGGTGTGTGTGTGTGTGTGTGTGTGTGTTGTGGGGGGGGGGGGGGGGGGGGGCGTAGATAATGTTCGTCTAAACTTTTGTATGCTTCCAACTAAGCAGGGACTTCTCTGTCTAGCCAGCCTAGATGTCAACCTAACTACTTCACTAAACTGATCGTTGTATTTGGTCAACACCCTGGTTTACCCCATTTCACTAGTTACAGAGACTACCCTGAAGGGAACTCATAAGCGCAGCAGTCCCCATCTTAACTACCTTCAGCCTATGCTATTGCCTTATTGACTCTCTAAAATAAACACCACTTTTTGTGATTGGTTTATAAATGTAAAGGATGCGCGAGATTGCGGGACTAAAAGGCCTATATGAGGCCTCAAAGCGACGAGAAAGGGGCCTCAAGACTAAAATTATGAGTGTACAGTAGGTAAGTTAATACAAGCTTCGGTTTGCGGTTTATGACTGAGATTTTGTGTTGTGGTTTAGGACTATAATCCTATACAAATATTGTTAAGCATATAACTATAATTGCATATTAAGTTTACGATAAAATAACAAATAAACTAAAACTAGTATGGATCTTTCCAACCACCAACCAAAAGAATACCTTGTAACTAAAGCTTTAAAAATATAAACATTAAGGAGTAATGGTACGAAAACTCTACAAGTAAGAGTAACTAAGAAACAATCTCATGAAAAGAGAAAAAAAATTGTCAAAACCAAAAACACGAGCTTCAGAGATAAACAACCTCAGAAGTATTGTAAGTCAAATTGCCAGCATCAGGATACTTGGGTTTTGCAACGAGAAAAAAAAAACACAAAGAGAGAGATTCATCTGATAGTGCATGGCAAAGGAGACGAGAGATTCGTTGGGTTTTGATAGACACATTGGGCGGGAAAAGACTATTGCTCTCTCTCTCTCCCTCTCTATCTCTCTAGAGAGAGAGAGAGAGATGATCCATTAAGCAAGGATTAAAGTTGAGCAACTACACACGGTAACGCTTGACCGTCTGGTATAGTTTAGTTGGATCTGATAGCCAAGGTTTACTAGTAAATAGTAACCACTGAATTGACTTCATCTCTCGCTCTTTTCCTCTTACGCATTCCACTCTTCTATTCCTGTATTCTGACCATTTTTCTTCTCCTCTGATCTCAACCACCATTCTCCCTTCTCCATTCCCAATCTCCTCAACACGACAATACTCTCGTAATCTCGACCCACCTCCACATCGACTCCTTCCTCGACATGGCCATACATCACGTCTGCCACACCTCCAACCTCCTCCTTGTCCACTTCATATTTGTTCGTCAAACTCAGCATTGGCTCAATCCCCCTCCAGCCGAGTACCTCTTGATGTCTACTATTTGTACATGTGTTCCATCTACTTCAAAGCGGCCTCAAACACAGGCTTGCATCTCCAGATCCTCATCTTGATCTGGAACACATTGGATCCGATTCACTCATTGATATCCAGAAACGAGCACCTGTGGGAAGCGCCTCTAACCCACTCCTCGAGCACGTCCACAAGCATTATCTACAAGTGCATTACTCCACCTTTGCAGCGTGCCAACCCAGCTTTCTGCAGTTATTGCCCTCTATCTATGTACTTTTAAACATTGGATTGTATGTATCAATTGATACAATGCCATAGAGAAAACTGTGTCAGAGATTAGTGGATTGTGGTGTTTGATACAATTCCATAGAAAAATCTATGTTAGAAAGTGCAATGTGAATGTAAACTACATTGCAACATACAATGCTGCAATGCTCATTGTGTCAGCAATAATCTTTGAGCGACAGCATGCAATGCCGCAATCCTTGTTGCACCACATTGTATTGTCCCATAGCATGCATTGATGCATCCTTCTATGCATTGAAGTAGCCATGCCATAGTGACGTTCTTGAGCAATCAGAAATCTTGGAGCTATACTTATATCCTCCCCTGCATGAATTTTACATCCGTATGAACCCACAACCACCCTGCCGGAGATACATATCCTCCTCTCTACAAAAAAAGAGAGAGAAAATATACAAATTTTGAAATTGTGAATCCCATTACAGAATACTAGTATATATGCACGTGCGTTGCACGTATTTAATATTGTTTGAAAAAAAATTCAAATAATTGTTTCAGTTGTCTACATTGTCTCTTGGGTTCCTGTGCTTATTAACTATCATTCATTTATGAAACTCAGTTTTTTAGGTTTTCTCTTTTGCCTCATGTATTATATGCATGCATGCCTACTTTTAATACATACTTTATTACATCCAAACTTAACTTTAATGGATTTTTTTAATTACCCAGATACCCCTAAAATTTTAATTAGTACATATATTGAAGGATATTTTTGGGAAAAAAAACTTTCACGGTGAAGCCAACTTTTGGCATTATACAGTAGAATGGATTTTTGTGCTTTCATTGAAATTTTTGTAACAACAAACATGACTCAATCCAAATTGGAGTCAATTTGTAACTTTTACTGATATCATGATGTTAATATCAAGTTAATTGCAATTGAATATATTTCGACCAAGGTAGTAAAGTTTGCTTAAATTATAAATCAAACATGACTCCATTTTATCTTTGTAATGCTTAAGTTTTTCAACACTAAACATGTTGGCATGTTGCAGAACATATATCCGGACGAATGAGCATGGAATAATTCCTTCAATAGCTTTAGACGAGAAGACTTATTTGATAAATTTGATTATAGTAAAGACTATTCACCAAACATGCGTAAAATTGCAGTTACTTAAAAACTATGTGAAAACATATGAAACCATGGTTATAGTTGGTTTAAATTTCTTAAGATTTCATATAAGTGAATGAAAGGTTTCTCCAAATGCACATCTCACTCCTACTCCTTCCATTAACCTACTCCGTAAGTACGAAATTAAAAGCATGACTTCGTCTTTGGACTTAATCAAATGCATCCAGGAGAATAGATCAACATATGTTAGACAAATAATGGTATTTCAACACATGTTAGACACAAAATGGCACTTCAAACTTCAAAGACAAACCAAAACAACTAACAACATCATCCTTTAAACATATATACACGTTTAAGCCCATTGAAATGGGTAAGGACTAAGGAATTCATGTCCATATAGGAATTTGCCACTAATCCGAGTTACAATGATGCTCTTCAGACTCAGGGCCATATACATAGGTTAAATTGGAAATAACTGTTGTGAGACAGCAGGCCGCGGCACTAAACACTGCGCATAGAGATGGAGGAGTTTAAAGGCACTTGAGGTTCTCACTGGTGGTTGGAGATGTTCTCTAATGAATTGGGTGCTTGTTATTGGCCGTCTGTCGCACCGAAAACCCCCAAATCGGCCCTCCTAGGCGTCTGCTCGGCCAAGGCAGAAAATTCAAATTTTTGAAATTTTAAATTTCAGATTTGAAAATTCAAAATAAATTCAGATTTAAAAGAAAATTAACAAATTCAATAAATTCAATAAAAAATTTCAAAAGAAAACCCAAAATTACAAACAAACAAAAAAAACTATGCGGCCGCCTAGGCGCTAGGCGCCCCTTTGGCGCACCGAATCCGTCTACCGAAATTTATAACACTGTTGAGGGGGGGGTTTCAAAAGGTGATCATGTGGTGGAATCGATACAGAGGTGCGGACGGAGATGGAGAAGTGGAGGGAAGGAGATTAGAGGCTAGACGAGTGACGGTGTGAGAAGTACTTGACGTGGGGATATGGAGAAGAAAGGTAGAGATTGGATAGAGAAAGACCTATGGTTGTATCATTAGTTACGATATAGACTTCTAGAAGACCAAATAAATCACAGCCATCAAAATCAACTTAAATAGAATCTCATGGTCATTAAAGCTCCCCACCCATAGAAGTTCATTATATATGTTGATAGCAACTTAATTTAAATCCTGTGTCCGGTATTGTGTTTGATCATTTGCTCAACTTAGCTCCTTGCTCAAGAGATCCTCTCTCTCTCTCTCTCTCTCTATATATATATATATAGAGAGAGAGAGAGAGTGTTATTGGGCCTGGGTCATATTATATATTCATTTACGTCCAGGAGGGGCGAGGCACTTGAGGCGGCCTTGTGCATACCTCTCGTGCCAAGATGATTACCTTAGGACCTCGCCGCCCAAATACTTGTTGTGCATGCATCAGCAATCGCCAAGGCAGCCACTAAGGCAACGAGGAGGGAGCTTTTAAACAATGTCTATGATTGCATACTTTTAAAAGCCTAACATTGGACGACAGAAATTATAACATATTAAAAACACACACACACACACACACACACACACACACACACACACACACACACACACACAGAGATAGAGAGAGAGAGAGAGAGAGAGAGAGAGGTCGCTCTATGGAGAATTACGTCATACAACAATGTCATGGCTCTTGCTTCCGAGAATTATTGGTAAACAACGTAAGCCCAATACAATCCAAAGGTACAAATCAAAAGGTGTGGACAGTTAATATATGGACCAAAGAAAATTATACTAAAAGAAATATACAAATGCCTAAGATCAAAAAACCAACTGCTATATACTTAGCCATTAGTTAGAACGTCAACCTACATGCCGAGTCCAAGCAGCTCTTAAATCTGTATTATTTATGGCACTCCAAGTAATGTATCAGATTCATCCAACATCATTCGTCGAAGCCTTCTCTCTTAGAATGAAGTTGTTGACACTTAAAAAGAAAAAGACAACTCCCTTTAGCCCTACATCGCCTGGGAGAAAGGAGGATGTCATGACTTGCTCCTATAAATGTAAGAGCCAAGCCCAACATGGAGGGGGAGGCCTAGATAGGCTAGCTTTGCCATGCACGCAAAGTTTGACAAGCCTAAATGGCTAGCTTCATTGTTCATGCCAGCTTTTAGCTCTATCGTACAAGCGAGCTTCAAACCTTAGCTTCGCCGTTCAAGCAGGCTTTTAGCCAATGTCGTTAGCTCTGTCGCATATGCGAGCTTATAAGCCAAATTGGCTAAACGGACTAGTCCCGTTGTTTAAGCAAGCTTTTGAGCCAAGATGGCTAGCTCCGCTTTTAAGCCAAGGCGACTAGCTCCGTTGTTGGCTAGCTCTAGCTCTGATATTCAAGCAAGCTTCTGAGCCAAGTTAACTGGCTCCACTGTTAAGCATGGCCATCCAATGTCGCAATATGCTAACTCCGTTGAGTAGATAGCGGTTACATTTCGTTTGACCTATTCCACGAGCGAAATTTAGAGAGTAACCACCCACATTATTATTGGTTGTTATTACCCTAATAATGAACCACTATGGCCATAATTTCCGCAAGAAATGGAAGCGGGAGGTTGAGCCTCGCGTAATAGCGAGTTAGCCTCGATAAAGGCTTTAGCCCCACTGCATGGGTGCTATGCTAAAACAACAGTTATCCCTCAATAGAATTTCATAGAACATTTGTGCCTCTAACACTCCTACAAATAGCCCATTCCTTGGCTAAAACAGGGGTGCTTGTTCCTTTCTTTTAAATAGAAGAGACCATTTAGAACACATCACTAGCTCTGAAAGGCTTCTTCCCAAAGCTTATCCTACGCATATAAAGGAGAGATCCCCAAGGTCATTTCTACATCTATCTAAGCATCTTGGCTCTTATCCATTCGACTGCAACGAAGAGATCGGTCCCAAGCGACCTCGATCTCTCTCAAGCCACGTTGGCGGTTAACTTCCATGCAAAAGCTCACAGACTATGCCATGTGCTACGCTATTAGCCTTTCGCTTCCCATCAGCTCCTTGAGCTCCTCGGCTACGCCCCATGCTATGCTACCAACCTTTCGGCTTCTTTGAAGAACGTCGGTCCGAAGTGTCCCCGACAGCTTGAAGCACCCAAGTGCATCTCATCTAAAGGTCGGTCCCAAGCATCCCCGGCCGTTTTGGAGAGTTTTCCTAGGAGAATGATTGGTCCCCAGCATCCCCAACCCCCCCAAGATTTCTTAGCCAAATCAAGCTTTTCTGATGCATGTGACATCAAACGCGACACTACATCTAGATTCACACCAAAAGACGACCCGCATCTTGTCATCGAGTCGTCAATGGAGCAAAGCAAACGCGCGCTGACCGGACCTCCATTGACACACTTCTCCGAAATTTATTTCTTGTAGAAATTATACTGTAAATCATCTCCTTTGAGATATTCTTTGTAATCTTCTACAAATTAAAGGTTTGATTATTTTGACATCAAACACGAGTCACCTACGAAGCCCAAAAAAGCTCTACAAAAAATTGAAAAGGTATTATGACTAGCTGCCAACCTGACATCAACTCTTAAAAATAATAATCGGATCGTAGTCCGCTAGTCCACTTCGTTACGCATAACAAGTACAATTACAAGATTCCCCACTTCCCCAACTACAAGGTCCAAGGGTGTTCTATTCGAGGTCATGGCACGAAAAATTTGGTACTTCGTGTGTATATAAATAAATACATTTGTGTCTGGTGGGAAAGAAAGTTTACACTGAAGCCTCTAGTGGCCTGCTCCTACATACTATATTTAGTTGATTCTATTGTTTATTCTATTTCCAATTGATTGATATTCATCTTTTGAGATCCAGACCATCCAAATTGCCACTTACGATGATGTTTTTTAGGGTCTGTTTGGCAATGGTATTTTCATCGGTTAGGAGATATTTGAGCCGGCCGCTTACGAAGTGTTTAGAAAACCCCTGGTTGGTAATTTTTTTGAGGTACTCGTTTTGGCTGGCTCAAAATCCCCCCAAAACCGGTATAGTGTAATTTTGGACGTCTTTATAAACACTCCAAATCGGTGTGTTTTGAAGAGTATTATTATTTTATTCCATTTATATCCTCACAAAAAATATAATTATAACTACCAATACCCTACCATATTTCCTCTTTCTCGTCTTTGTTTCTCTTCTACTTCCTCCAAACTACGACTACTACTCCAGTATGTTTTTAAAATATTGTTTTCTACTCTCTCTTGTTTTTTATTCAGACAATCATTCTTATAGTGACTATCTTCATTCAGACGATCATTCTTATAAATCATGTTTGGTTATTGCCGAAGTCGAACACTGTATGATAAACATCCATAAAGATATTTTCAAGAATCCTATATCAAGAAGACTTCAACGTCAAAAATGAAACTTTGGGAGAGCTTTTGTTTATATATGGACATATAGGTAATTTTATTTTTGTAAAAAACTTTCAAAACCGCTCGTTAATGAAATACCAAACATGGTTTGGACTGGTTTAAAAGTCGCTGCTTAAAACCACGCAAAACTGAACCCCTCATAACCGCTCATAACCGGTACTCTAAAAATACCTCACAACCGCTACCCCAACAATTGCCAAGCAGACACTTAGGATGAAGGGTCCTAATGTGTCTTGCTAAGGGGGTATTAAGAACCCGGTAACGCTGCTGCCTAGCCAAAGTTAAAAACTATTAAGCAAGAGAGAACTTGCAATAATAAACCCAAAAGGCCGCCGGTTAGGTATTTGCGTTCCTGAACTTCCATTCGCCATTGGAATGTTTCCGAGTTTAATAATGTAGCATCCCCAGAATTCCAAACCCAAGACAACCAAATAAAGAGTATTCCTCGCGCCCCACTTGATCATCAACGTAGCATTCCCAAAGTTCCAAAAAAAGTTCCACATTCCAGGAGTTCGATAATGTCCTTGCGTATAAATCGTACGATTATAACTGATAAACCCATAAAAATGACATCTTTTTTGGTTTGTTTACTTCCATGATCCAGATCCACTCACTCAAACACGAACATCACCTAGAAATTCTCAAAATGGCATCGAATCGAAACTAATCAAGAATCTACAAATCGAAAATTCTAGAAGAAAAAGATCAATACCCTTGCTTGCGCTGATGAGGAAGAATCCATCGGGGGTGACCGGGCTGTAGAAGAGATCGACCACCGGCCGCGAGTGGCCATGGCAGACCAGAGGAACCACCGCAGATTTCTTCTTCTCCATTATTTTCCCTTCCCACCCCCACTCTTGACTCTTCCAATAGAAAACCCTAACTTTAGAAGAACATGAAGCAAACAAGAAAGAATGAATTCTCCATTGGGATTTATAAGGAGAGTCGAAGAAGAAAGAATTTTTATTCTATTTACTAATTAACCCTCCATTAAATCTAAATTCGGTATTAAGCTAACAACACAACTTTGGTAGTGCCGGGGTTAGTAGATTTAGGCAAGTATTATACTCTCATAGGGGACTCTACTTAAAGGACAATAAAAACTAATTTAATTTACTTTTAAGAGCAACACACAATTTTTTAAGTAACACACACCTCGTTATCATTACAATCATTTTTTTTTAGATTATAGATTTTTCAAATCTTGTTCTTCTAAGAAATTCTTTAGATTTCATGCATAATTCGTGGTTTAATATGGTTTCCTCAGTGTTTTCAATAAATTCTTATATTTCATGTATAATTCATGGTTTGTTATAGTTTCCTGATAGAATACCCGGTAAATTACTATTTTCGAAGTTTAGAACTCCATTAATGGAGGTTCGTATGCTTCGGAACATAAACAATCACATGAGAGATGATGCACGACTTCATGTCTATGTAATAGTACTGTCAAAATTTGGCAACCTAGAAGTCGGAGTTATCTGTTA
Source organism: Iris pallida (assembly GCA_029216955.1). Classification (NCBI taxonomy): domain Eukaryota; kingdom Viridiplantae; phylum Streptophyta; class Magnoliopsida; order Asparagales; family Iridaceae; genus Iris; species Iris pallida. Next base: position 854,751 of record JANAVB010009400.1, read on the forward strand.
TACGACAACCAGAATCTTGGCAGGGGCGGCCCGGAGGAGGGGCAGACAGAGCTTGCGTCCTGGGCCCCAAATCCCAAGGGGCCCTAAAAATTTTTTTTTAAAAGTTAGTAATATTAATAAATAATAAAACATTGTTACTTTAATTTATTCTTCAAAGTGCAAGGTCCGAAGAAAATAATTATAGCAATTCAACAAATAGGGCATGGCGCTTGGGAATTGGATAGCCGTCCGACTCTTTAATTTCAAAGAAAAACTAGTCTTCCTATCGCTTCAGATTTTCTTTTGCATTTCAGAGAAAAAAAAAAGTTCTTCACATCACTTCTGATTCCAGACGGCCAACAATAAGTTTTTTTTAATTGTTCATTTTAATTCTCTCTTCATTATCTCTTTTGCTTATAATTGAAACACAAAATTTATAATTTTCTTCAATTTCTTCTCCTTAAGAAGGATTCCGTGATGTAAGACTACGCGAAGAAGGCCATGACGACTCTCTCTCTCTCTCTCTCTCTCTCTCTCTCTCTCTCTCTGGCCTCTACTTGAGCCTTGATCCGAAGTGGAGACGAAAATGTGAGATAGAGGTATCAATGTGAACCTGATATTTTAGCGAGACTTTTATTTTGATAATTGAAATATTTTTTAACTTTTGTTCCTCGTGATTTTGGCTTTATTATGTTTTTTGAGTTCCCTCTGTTGTTAATGACTGAGGAAAATATCTCTTTGCCCCCCGTCTTTTCAATGAGGAGTTCTATTGATGTAGTTTATTTTTCGAAAGTTCCAAGTTATATTTACATATAATCTACTTTGCACGGACACAAGCACAGACTTGAAATTTTGCATCTTTTAAAAATTAGGATACATATTATTTGTATTAGATCTTTGGTCTTCCTTGGTAATCTCTCTATTTATGCACATTTTCATAGTAACTAAGTTTCAGTCAGCTTCTGTAGTATATTTAGCTCACTACGTGTTGTAAGTTATAATTGATCTCACGTTGGTGTTGAATACCAATGAGCCGATGGCGATGAGTCTTTTCGTTTATCTTTGCACTTAAGATTTCACACTTAAAATTATACGTTGTTCCTAGTGTTGAATATCTTTTCGTAATCTTTGCACTTAAGATTTCACAATGATTTGGTTTTCAAACTGAAATGTTCTGTAGCTTTTGTTCCTCTTGTAATTTTTAATCCTCCTAATTTTGTTTTGTTTTTGTTTCTTAAGTTTCTCTATTGTTGATAAATTAGGAAAACAAGTCCATATATCTCAATCCTAGTACTAAAAAAACATAAACAAGAAATGTTAAATAACATATTGCATCGGAGATTTTTTTTTTAACTACAAAAGTACTAGTATTACCATTTGCTAGGATATATTCCTAATGCAAAATTTAAGGTTAGCTGGCATGAATCAGGCCACAATTTAAAAGGGTTCACTTTGGTTTATTGTATCAAGCAATTTTTTTTTGATATTTTTTTTCTAATATTTTTTGAAGAAGGGGCATCATTTTGTATTTCGTCCTGGGCATCAAAATGTTGCGGGCCGGCCCTGAAACTTGGCAGTTCTGAAGACAAAATTATTGACTTTGTGACTGCCATGATTTTGACAGTTATAATACATAACTTGTGTTGTCCTCAAGGAAAAAAGGACTAATTAGTGTTTAGACCCTGGATTTTATACCAGTTTAGAGTTTAAATCCTGACATGTCCAATTAAAGAGTTTATACCATGAATTTTTATCTTTTGTTTCTTTTTTCCTATTGTACCCTCCCTTCATGTTTGATAATAAAAGTTACATATATAAGTTAGGGAGGGTATAATGGAAAAAAGAAAAAAGGAAAGAAAACTTTTGGGTCGAAACTCTTTAATTGGACATGTGAGAGCCTAAACTTTAAATTTATATAAAATTGAGGGTCTAAACGTTAATTAGCCCAGGAAAAAAATATGTTTGGAAGTGAAATATTCAAAACATGTGTAACATCCCCGAAATTAAAATGTGGTGCCAATAACATTGACCTAAATTTACTAAAAGTATATTTTACCTATATGTCTTGTATCTTTTTATTTATGTAATCCTTAAGAATATTCAATTGTAAACTGATTACATCATTTAACAAAATCTATTAGTAGATGGCTTACAAGCGAGAGTTCAAGTGTTAAACGGGCCGAGCGGCCCAAAATCCGCTATGGGCAAGGCCCGTCCCAACATTCCCTACGAGTCAGGCTGAGTTTATGTTTTGCGAAGTTGGGCTCGGCTCCTTCACCTGTCTGACCGTGCTCAACCCTGAAAATTTGGTCGACCCAGCCTGATCCGGTGACCCAATCCCAGGCTCGGGTCAACCCGACCTCCCCTTGCGGGCCCACCCTATTTATTAAAACCTTTTGGGGGTTATTTTACGGTTTTACCACCCTAATTGTGAGACTCGTCTCACAGTATCGGTATTTATAGACGGATACGTATTTTGTATTGTATTTCGTATTTTTTTGCTTTTCGGAACGCTTTAATTTTTTTTCAAATTATAGATTTTCTCCTTGGCCGGCATACCGATGGTGTAAGGTGTATACCGACGGCATACCACCCGGGGCAGATTTCCATATTTCAGATATTTTTGATTTCAGATATTTTCTTGAATAGTGTTTCTGATATTTTCTTGAATAATATTTTGGATATTTTGATGAATAGTGTTTAGATATTTTCGTAAATAGTGTCGATGCATCCTATTATCCATTGGATAATTGGTTTTCTTTCAATGGCTAGGATTGATCTAGATTTTGACATGGATCACAATCCAACGGTCATGATTAATTCACCTCTTCTATATATATCCTATGAGTTTCTCTGTCCTCTATTTTCTTTCCTTCTCCATTTCCTCTTCACTCTCTTCCCTCTTCCTCAAGCTTAGGAAGGCTTGGCCTTGAGGCCTAGAGTGTGGTTTCGGAACCCCTCTTGGTGGTGGAGTAGAAGATTAGGCTTGGAACTTAACCCTAGGGAAGTACATCTTGCTCAAAAGTGACATAACCATGCTATATTTTTGTTTTCCATAGAAATTAAAATTTTATTGTTCTATAATTTGCTCCTCTAAATTGTTAACATGTTTAATGTATAGCACTTTTGGTTTTGATCGACAATATTGCATAGATCTGAGTTTCTAGATATAATTTTTGAGTATTTTGAGGTATTGATCTATCAAATGTTTTAATTTGTGAAAATTAATACTTCCATGTTGTAGAAAATTCAATTTTATGCGATTTTGACTTTTGAAAATCCAAATTTCGATTTAAAATGAAGTTTTTATGGCCGAAACAAGTTTTAGCAAAAATCTAAATTTTGTTGATGTTTGGAAAATCGGTATACCGATGGTATACCGTAGCATACTGAAGGTATGCCGATTTTTGCACCAAAAACTTTCTGTCTTTAGGCCAGTATACTGCCGGCATGTCGTTTTATGCCGTTTAGGCTGAATTGAGCTGTTTTTACCCTTTTTGACCGTTTTTGATATTTTCTCGATTGTAGTGGACTCTTAACATGATTAGATGACCTTGTATAGTTAGAGAATGATTGTACACCCTATATACACTTGACTCTCTCATGTTCAATTATTATTCTATGACAAGTACTCACTTTTTAATTATTCATTCTCACATGCCATGATATGTCTTTCCTTTCGATTCTTTCTTATATGCAACCATAGTTGTTGCCATGTCTTCTTTGCTTACTAGATAGTGGCCCGTCGTGGCGCACTCATAATACATGTCCTTCTTGCTTACATGATAGTGGCCTGTCATGGTGCACTCCCTTATTTCTCTATAGTGGCTCGTAGTAGCGCACTCATGACTTGATTTTCTTATTGATATCTAGACCCGAAATATGAGTACATGTTCTTTCTTGACACCGTGGACATAGCTTGTTGAATGTTTAATCTATTGCATCTTGGCACTGGACAATCGAGTGTGAGTATTGTTTCGTGTATTACGTGATGTTAGTACGGAAATGTTCGTAAGTGATAATCGTACATGGCACACGTCATCTTAGGAAATTCTTGAGTGTCCACGACTTGAGAATTTGACATGAATATGATAAGGTAAATGACTAGTAAATTCAAGTAGATCATTGTAGGAAAAATTCACACTACCAACCCCGAGCTCTAAGGGCCCCATGAGGCGTGGCTCAACCCTGCTAGGCAAGGGCTCCATGACCTACCAAGTTTGCGTGTATTGATACATGATCGAGTCACATGTCGTGCCGGGTTGCGGCACAGTCAGTTATATATGTTATATGATACGATCGAGTCACATGTCGTGCCGGGTTGCGACACAGTCAGTTATATATTTTTTTACAAGTATATGATATGGTTGTTCATGTTACAAGTCAAGACACGTTTCATTTGCCAGCAGTCTTGTTGGGCAATAGATGTACTACTCGTACCCTGGACATCCGGGTATCTGCAGTCAGGTAGTTGCGAAAATCCTCAACTTGCATACTAGTAATTAGGATTGTGATAACCCTAGCTAGTTAATGATAGCAAGCCGTAGGTAATGATTGGCCGTGCACTTTTGGTTGTGCGTTACTTTATATGCTCTTATATCGATGAGTGGCCAGAGGCTAAGTTCTACTAGGGAAAAGATCTGCAACCCTGGTCCTTGTTTGGTTTAAGGGTTGTGGCTCCGATTTCTAGTACTTCCTAAGTCCCTTGTTGTTCATTGGCTTATTGTTCTCTATTGTTATATGGTTTAGTATTTCCATTCAGTCATTTATATTCTCGAGATACGTGCATTGGTACCGCACTAGTCTCGACCCATATTTATTTATTTTTGTTGTTGTGTTGTTGTTGGGCTTTGTCATTCACCTCAAGCTTTCCTTGTGGTACTTGCTATTTGGGGCCTGACCCCATTGGTTTTGTTTGTCCAGATTTACCGCTGGAGCCCAAGGATTCTCCATACCTTTCTCTGGATGACCCGCCGCCTGCTTAGATCTGCGGTTGTTCCTTCTCGCGAGTGGGTTCCCTTTTTGTACCGCTCGTGTTTTATTTTATTTTTGGTGGTGTTAGCTAGGGCATGTGTTAGCCCTATTATTTTGAGACTTTCTCAGACTTCGGTCAACATGATGTATTATATTAGATCTAGACTGATATAGTGATCATGTATATTGGTACTTTGCTAGTGTAGTATTTTGTATTCACTAGCTTCATGATCATGTATGATATAGTATTTTGGGACGCCTCTTTACTTTCATATTTGATATACTCTTGATACTTGTTGCTGTTGGATTAAGATAGGATTTGTTCGACCATAGGAGTCATCAGTGGCATGCTAGAGTCTTCCCACTTGTCTTCTAGACAGCTTTGACCGTATCTCAGGGTATTGGAGTACTCTGATATACGTAGCTGGCTTTGTTTCACCCCCGATCTCCAGTATTCTGGTTCTGGGGCGTGACAGGGTTTTTTGGTGGCCCATGCAGGTCTGTCTTCAGACTTGTGGGGGATTCATCTTGTTAGAATCTCAATCCTGTATTTGTCTTCTTTTGATCTCCTCTTGCTGATCGCATCATCTCGTTTTCCTTGAACTGTGAACATGCTTGATATGTCTTTGCTCTATTCATGTCCCTTTTGATATCATGTGTCCTTATCATTCGGGGACACCCAACCTTCTTATCTATTTCTTTTGAGGATTTTATTGCTCCGTCATCTTCCTTGGTTCAGGCAGTATGTCGGTATTAGATCCCGCCTCCACAGAGTCAGGTACTAGTACCATCTCAGCATTTGGTGGCAGCTCAGTTCACTTCACTCCAGTCAGTTCAGCTAATAAAGTCAGCCTGAATCCCGTGTTCATCATCTCCTTTCGACACGATCTCAGCAGATTTAATGTTAGCATCCGGCGCAGTTTGCCCAGGTCCAGTAAGTCAGATAAAATCAGCAGCAGGTAAGAACAACAGTCCCGATGCATAGACAGAGAGAGTTTGTTATCATTGAGCAGATGTTGGCTGAGGGCAGTCAGATTGTTGGTAAGCATCTGAGGCGTACCTTCAGTCATTCTCATTCTTGGGTTCCGTCGATGGCCTTGTATTCCACTTATACCCGGAATGCGATGGTCGACTTGACATATTCGGCGAGTGAACGCGAGTTTCTCGTACCACTCATCTGCCTCCGTATCTCGTGATACACGATATCTATCATGTATCCCGACTACGTAGGTGTCACGACCCGCACCCTAGAGTAAGGGCACGAAACGTGGGTACGTCCAGCCTACGACGCAGTGTCGGCGGTAGAACGCTGTCCTAGGTCACAACATCTAACAGTTGAAGGTAATAACATTTATACTCCCCGAATGGGGGTGACATAACAGAATATATCTCAATCACATCTAAGGTAGAACAGGATAAGATAGAATGATATAAAAGATGATATCCAGACAGAAGAAATCACAGAGATACAAACCAGAATTCTAAGTGTCTATAAATAAATACATGTCCCAAATATATCTCAGAATCTATATACAGTAATACAAAAAAAGTAAAGACAATCCTAGTCTAAGGGAGTGTCATCTACTGCTAGTGGATCCTGCTGCTGGTCCAAGTCCAGGCACTCATCTAATGTAGCACCGTAGTAGGTAGGACAGAACGCCGCAGCCTCGTCCTCTGTAAAATTTTCAACAGGTCCAGTCAGGACAGGAGCGAGCACAGTACATCTCATCAAATCATAGCAGGTCAGGATATATAATCATGCTATAGAGTAAGATACAAGAACTGAAAGAAATACATGATAAAAAGAGAGAGACTGTAAATAAATAGCTACAGTATATAGAGAACTAACAGTGCTAGTGATTCAGAGCACAAGATGGTTATGTAGACGGCACGATGTTGTACACGAGTAATCTACAGAGGTTGTACACGAGTAATCTACTGGATTGAATACATAACCACTTCTACTCCCCCGCCCCAATCAATACACAAGGATCTAGTTAAGTTATGTTATTGTACACGAAGGTCATGTGAATACATGATTATACACGATTTCACACATTTCGTACACGAATGTCGCAAATACAAGGAGTACACGATGTTCACGATAAAGTACACGAATACCCGATGTATCCGCTAAGGGGATAACATCGCACAACAAGATCCATATAGTACTAATCCGTATTTCCAACGTGTCAGCATCATGTAAAGTAATCTAAAGCAGGAAAATACTCCTAATGCAGGATATGAAATGATCAGAGAATGTACTCGCCTGTATCCTGTGAATCTGGAGAATATATACTGTCCGAGGAGTGGTGTCTGTCTCCTATAGAACAGTACAAGTCACTATGAGTCTACAATGATAATAAGATACAAATCAATGCATTCTACATGAATCTAGGTCAACCTAGACCAAAGTCAACTCTTGGTCAACTCTGGTCAACCCTAAAGTCAAACCTAAGTCAAACTATGGTCAACTAGGTCTAACCAAGCCTCACTAGGTCAAACAAGCTATTCTAGGTTCTATCAAGGCTAACAGTCTATTCTAGACTCCATACTAGGTATACCATGCCATAGCCAACCCATAACTCATATCTACATGTCATACATATCTAACCTATATTACACACATTAATATATCAATACACATATTGACAAGGCTATATAATGTAACTTAGAAAATACATAACCTATAGGCCACTATACACATATCACCCATACACTATATCATATATATATATAATAGCACACACTCATATATATAGGAAACCTATATATATATATATATATATATATATATATATATATATATATATATATATATATATATATATATATATTATATCTCAATTCATATATATATATATATATATATATATATATATATATATATATATATATATATATACAAACTTTCATGATCTGTGTAAATCTTGATCTGTTTACCGTACAAGTAATGCCTCCACAGTTTCAGTGCAAACACAACAGCTGCTAACTCTAGATCTTGTGTTGGATAGTTTCTCTCATGAACCTTCAACTGCCGTAAAGCATAAGCGATAACCCTTCCGTGCTGCATCAGTACACAGCCTAAACCCTTGTCAGAAGCATCACTGTAAATCTCGTAACCTCCTGATCCTGAGGGTAAAGCTATTATTGGTGCTGTGATAAGTCTTTCCTTTAATTCCTCAAATGCCGCTTGACATTTATCAGTCCAAACAAATTTCTCATTCTTTCGAGTCAATCTAGTAAGCGGCTCAACTATTCTTGAAAAGTTCTCCACAAATCTTCTATAGTATCCAGCTAAACCAACGAAACTTCGAACTTCAGCTACATTCTTGGGAGTAGGCCATGATTTAACTGCTTCTATTTTCTTAGGATCTACTGTAATGCCTTCTCCACTAACTATGTGTCCCAAGAAAGGAATTTCTTTTAGCCAAAATTCGTATTTACTCAGCTTCCCATACAGCTTCTCCTATCGTAGAGTCTCAAGTACTATCCTTAAGTGTTCCTCGTGCTCCTCCTCATTCTTCGAGTAGATCAATATGTCATCAATGAATACGATCACAAACTTATCCAGATATTGATAGAATATCCTATTCATCAAATCCATGAATATGGCTGGAGCATTTGTCAATCCAAAAGGCATGACTTGGAACTCATAATGTCCATATCTAGTTCTAAAAGCAGCCTTTGGTATGTCTTCTTTCTTAATCTTCACTTGGTGATAGCCTGATCTGAGATCTATTTTGGAAAATACAGTTGCTCCTCCAAGTTGGTCGAATAATTCATCGATCCTAGGGAGTGGATATTTATTCTTGATTGTCAGTTCATTTAGTGCTCTATAATCGATCACCAATCTCAGGCTTCCATCCTTTTTCTTTACAAATAGAACAGGCGCTCCCCACGGAGAAACACTAGGCCTGATAAACTCCTTAGCTAGCAATTCTTTGATTTGTTTATTTAATTCTGTTAGTTCCTCCTTATTCATTGGGTATATCTTCTTAGCAATTGGGGCTGCTCCAGGAATTAGATCAATGCTAAATTCAACTGCCATATCTGGTGGCAATCCGGGTAATTCATCAGGAAATACATCCTTAAACTCATATACAACCCTTGGCCATTCCTCTATTTCTTGGTTCATGAGACTCCTAAGTTCAAACCTCTCTAACTCTTCTTTGTCAAACTCCTTCTGGGCTCTAACAAATTCATGCGACTTCCTACTAGGTAAGGAAAACTGAACTTTTCCTTGACCACAATCAATGATTGCTGAGGTTGCTATTAACCAATCCATTCCAAATACTATATCATAGTTGTCCATGGGAAAGACCAATAGTCTAGTTCGGAAGCTTGCTCCTCCCATTTTGATTGGACAATTTCTATAAATTCGACTCACTTCTACTACACCATTGCCCGTAAGGATTTTCAATTTTCTAGCTAGAGGTTGAGTCTCAATATTATACTCAGTTATGAATGATGCAGATATGAAGGAATGAGTAGCTCCAGAATCAAACAATACTGATGCAGGGCTAGAAGAAGCAAGTATAGTACCTGTCACCACGTCTTTCGCACTTCCAGCTTCATTGTTATCCATCATAAAGGCTTGGCCGTGATTCTTCTTCTTTCTGTTGTTGTGATTCTGATTAGCCTTTTGAGCTTGATGGAATTGATGTGCCTGTGGTGCCAATGCGGGTCTCAGCTGATATCCTGTAGGGGCATGACCTTGTGCTTGGGGTGCTGCAGCAGCATTAAATCTGGGCTCATTGCTTTAAAAGAAAGGCCTTTCTTGAAATCCCTGGTTTGCAGCTCTTGATCCTTGTGTATTATTCTGTGCTACAGATCTTCTATTGTTCTGGGGACATTGGTTCAATCGGTGGTTGGAGGATCCACACTTCAGGCACTTCCCTTGAAGTCTTCTGCAGTTATTCTTTGTATGCCCGGACTTCCCGCAGTAGGAACAGCTTAGCGTGACTCTATTCTGCTCATGCTGAGCACGCTTCTGTTGTCCTTGTCCCGAAGTCCTTCCTTGAGGTGAGCTGGTCTCTAGACTCTGCTTTTGTCTTGTCGCCTTCGAGTTGTTCTTATCATTTTGCATCCTTTCTTGGTCTCTTGCAGCTTCGACCAATTCTGCGTAAGTCTGACATTTGTAGGGGGCAACCTTCATCTTCAGCTTATCGTCCAGCCCTTCCATGAATCAGACTATATTTGCCTTCTCCGTAGTCACCATACTTGAAGCATACCGGCTTAGTCTTGTGAATTCTGCCGAGTATTCATCAACAGATGTCTTATTCTGCTTCAGATGTAGGAATCTCCTTTCCAGCTCCAACTTGGCACTTGGGGAAAAGAATCTCTCTTCAAATTCTTACTTAAATTTCTCCCATGATACAATCTCATCTGATTCCTCCGGGTGTAAGGAGCTCCACCAGATATCGGCAACGTCCTTTAGTTGAATCCTTACAAGAGACACTATGTCATTTGGCGGGATCTTCGAGCCCTTCAGCAACCCTTCTGTGGTCCTAATCCACTGTGTTGCTTCCATAGGAGTTTCAGTCCCCTTGAACTATGGGGGCTTAATCGTCCTGAAATCTGAAAGGGTCCCAGCTTTAGGAGCAGCTGCGACATCCAGTCTTTCCAGTAGCTTTGCAGATACAGCTTGGAAAAGTTGGATTTGTTGGGTGTTGGCTGCCAAGATTTTCTGAAAATTTTCCATAGCGTTTGTCGGACGCATCTCGTTGGTTTCCGTTTGTAATGTGTCGGGATTTGGTGAAGAAGACATTTCCTAAATATTAAGGATGGAAAAATTCTTAATGCAAAATTTAAAGGAGAATCTTAAAGAACTTAATTGCTAAAGGAGAAAAAGACAATCACAATTAAGATAGTCAAGCCAAAAGAAGCATATTTCATTCATTGCACAAAACAGGATTATAATATGCTTCACAAAGAAGTCCTTACGACTTCTAAACTCTAACCCTATACAAAACTATATACATCTGTTGTAATTTCCAAAACATAATACAACAGACAAAATTCCCCCTCTACACCTCCACAACATATCTTTCTACACATACATATACAGATATGTGCTGATCCGTCAAAATGTTGTACAGCAGACAAAAAGCTATCCCATATCCCAGTCATCATGACTAACCCCTAGTCAGTTTCAGGTAAGTGATCTCCAAAATCTTGTCGTAGGGGTTGGTCTCTTCCCACTCGCTGATGGTCCCATCATACCCATAAGTGAAGGGAGAGGGACCGTCCTTCGCAAGGAAGAACATCAGACGCAATTCCTTCTCATAATAAACTTCCGCTCCATCTTCAATGTCCCGGATCTTGGGACGCAGGCGATGAAAGTAAACTCCGAATACTGGGAGTTCTGCATCGTCTACCACTAGCCAGGCCTTCCGGGCGAACTGCTCGTAACCATAGAAAGTTCTGTCACTCCCGTCCCAAAAGATGCTCGGCATAAATCGGGCCATGACCTATACCCAAAAATCCTCGAATTAGAAATCCATGACAAGAAATAATGCATCATCAATGTTTAAATAAAGTTCAATCAAGATTCATATCCCAAATCCTTGCATAATCCTCGATTCTTTAATTTAGGAATTCAATCTTCAACTTAAACATTTCTGTCCTGGGGTATTTCAAGTGAGTCCTTAGAATATCTATTATCTACCTATACATTTTCCTTAACCTATACACTATCCTTAAAGACTAGACCTGTATGGGCCACCAACCAAAAGAGATGTGTCACGCCCCGGTTCCCAGAATGACACGAGGCACGTGATACTTCTCCCCAGGCTACGCAACTGTACAATGAGTACCGAAATGTACCCTGCGATTGTCGCTTGTAAGGTCCGGGATAGGCATAGATAAAAGGAATAATCACAGAATTCCATATTTACATAACATTCATTTATCTAGAAATATTACATATTTGGTCTAGAATTCATCAAAACACATATTTTATATATTTAATTCACTGTCTTCAAACACATGATTGATTCATAGTCTTCAACACATAATTTACATAATTAAAAATATTATCAAAATAAAACTACATTCCATCCGTTCCACTTCATTCATAGAGATCATCCTCAGTGTACGCCTAATCCACATCATGATCTTCTTCAGTCCCTAGTGAACAAAACTAGGTCGTCAATACGACGAGCAAGCCCTCAGTCAAAGGAGAAGTATGAACATGTAATAATAAGATAAGTGAACAAGATTTAGTATCTAGAGCAACTAAAACTCAAACCTTGTTATTAGTCACAAGTAAGTGATTCTCAATTAATGTCACAAGAACACGACAAGATCTTTCTAGACCTATATGCAATTTAGAGAAACTTCTGGATCACACACACTCGCCTAGCATCTCAACAATAACCCTATTTTGCCCAGGATCAGGCTCGTACAAAACGGGTTGGTGCTTAAATTCTCCAGCCGTCTGTACTATCACATATTGATGTGATTGCAAGCAAGATAACATTATGAGTGGTTTCCAAATCATCTGGGTCGAGTCATCGCATCATGTGTTATAATCAAGAAGTTTGTATGACTTGGACTTTTCCAAGAATATCGAACCCATTCATTAGAGAGCTGAGCTGAACTCAGGGCCTGGATATCTAATGAATTAATAAGTATTCTGAGCTGAAAACTCAGGGTAATGTGCAAATGGATAGCTGAGCTGAAACTCAGGGCCTGGATGTCCAATTGCGATCAAGAAAGTGAGCTAAGCCTTACCTCGGATATTCGCACGGCCGCATGAACACCGTATCAGGGACTGATCAGTACGAAAATGAAAAATGATATTGCTAAGAAGTCAGCCGGGTGTGATCCAACGGTTTCTCTCCCAAAACCCCATGCAACCTATTCTAAACATTTAGACTTCAGAGAAACTATCTCCCAAATGGGAGTCCTAGAAGTCAAGTCGCTTTCAAATATTGGTTTCGTCTTTTTCGAAACTAAAGTATTCGAGAAATATTGGAATCAAGGTAAAATTCCAAGATGTCCAATTGGACATGATTCCAGAAATCCCTCCGATATTATAGGTCGGAGATGGATGGTTCAAGTGGTCTAGAACTAGAGTCAAAATTTCCAAGAAATCCGAGTTTATCGAAAAAATAGACTAACTCTGGAAATTCTCAAAAATTTCGGCAGAGTCTCCTTTGTATTTACTGACCCAGAAATATTCCAGAACATATAAATACAAAGAAATAGTAAATGGGCACGCCGACCCCTTCGGTGGAGCAACCCTCAACACCGGCAACACGCAAATATAAATCGGGTACGCCGACTCCTTCGGTGGAGCAACCCTCAACACCGGAACACACACATATATGTATATCATCATATATATAAATTAAAATTTCTTACCCAAGATTTGGCAAGGTTTGCTAGCTACTTGTGATTTGCTAATAACACAAGTCAAGGATAATCATTAGTCATTAGGGAAACATATTCTCAAGAAATGGAATATTTGTTAAAACACTATTTGAAGGAGACGAAACCCGATATGTAGAGGGTAAAAATGCCCAAAAATCTTATACCTAAGCTTATAGCTAGCATAAAACTATCTAGAGACTTAAGAATTATTACCAACACATGTTGGTACGTGTAAATTTCATTTGAAATGCTGAATTTAATGGAACGTGAACCAAATTATCGAGTAAGGACCTTTCAAGCCTCATATATACATACTAATCAAAATAAGGAATAAGGGCCTATATATATACATTTGATCAATTACCAAATTGTTGTGATTCGTGAACAAGTATTTAATCATAACATGGTTACCAAGAGTTTTAAAGTCTATGGTAATTCCTAAACTCGATATTAATGTCTTATATGTGTGTATATATATATATATATATATATATATATATATATATATATATATATATATATATATATATCCGGTATCCAAAATATACTAGTTTTTAACAAAGTAGGGATGGAAATGTCTCAATTATTAGTAAAAAGAAATTTGGACAGAATTGAACATGCTAAGAAAAATACTTGTAATTACTAGGTACTTAAATAACTTGTTTAAAATTGGACTAGGTACTTCAAGTGTATGTATAAAGGATGTCAAGGCTTTGTATTATAATAATAAAACTAGGAGTTGACAAGCTAAAGCTATGTAACAAACAATTTGAATTAAAGGATAAAAATTTTGTGCAACTAGTAAAAAAAAAAGTTTAGTGACATACAATTCAGAATATAAATTCGATACAATTAGTATGGACATATATATATATTTCTATATGCATCAACCACTAGGTTCACTCCTACGTATCCTATGTTTCATGTATCTTCACATACACTCACACGTATACATATATAATGTAAGCAAGTGTCCATTTATTATTTGTGTCCTACAATTTATGTCCAAATATTAATTGATGTTGTTGTGTCCATATTGTATTCCAATATTGTGTCCAAAATGTATATTCATTCAAAGTGTGATGTGTCCAATATATTGTGTCCAAATTATATTCATCCATGGTGTTGTGTCCATTGTTATATATTCTTTCCTAATTCATGCTACAATCTTTCAGAATAATTTATTGTCATGAATTATATAAATTTCAGAATATATATAATCCATATTTATTCAAGAAAATTTGGAAAAAAAATCTCTCAAGGGAAAAGAGGAAAAAGGAAAGAGGACTTGCCTTAATCCTTGCTCTAAGAGTACTCTTCCTAGAGGAAAGTTCTCCGTAAAGTTCAAATTCCGAACCTAGGGCACAAAAATAAAATTGGGTTAAAATTACAAAACCTAGAAATATTAGCAAGAATTGAAAGGAAAAGGGGAAAGGAATTGGATGAAAGGAAGAGAAAGAAGAATAAGAAGATGAAGTAGGGGGGTGCGCGGTCGGTCGGCCGGCCGGCGGGCGGCGACGCCGGCGGCGGCACAGCAACCGCGCAGCAGCAGTAGCGGCATGAGCAGCAGCCGCAGCAAGTGTAGCAGTAGCAGCAGTAACAGCTGCAAAGGAAAAAAAGAAAAGAATAAAAGAATGAAAGAAGAAGAAGAAGAGAATGAGAAGAAGGAGAAAAAGTACCTGGAGTTGAAGAAGGGAAGGAATGGGTTTCTCTTCCATGACTCCATGAATAAAATGAAGGGATGGGGAGGGAATGACTAAATTGCCCTTTGGGCTTAGTCATGAGGGGGTATTGCCACATGGCCTTCCCATTATGCATGGGTGCCATATAATCCCCCAAAGTAGGAATGCAAAAACAATTTTTGCATGGGGAGTATTTTGAAAAACATTATTATCATTTTTATTTTTATTTATATTTTGTAGGAAAATAAATTTTGAATGGTTGAAAATAAATAAAAAAATACCTAAAATAAAAACGGAAAATTAGGTTATGACACAAAGACCTAATATGAATTTACAGAGTTGCTTAGTGTTCTAGAGTAAATAATATATATATATATATATATATATATATATATATATATATATATATATATATATATATATATATATATATACATTAATTCTATGCTTCTAGACCTATTATAGGTCAAACTCGGTCAAACTAAGTCAAACTGGATCAAAGGTTGACTTACAGTTGATTTTGGTCAACTGGTCAACTCCTAGTCCACTCTCGATTAAACTAGGTCAAAGCTAGTCTCTATAATCATCCATATGGTCAACTTATCAATTTCAGTGATATGAAATCACTGGAATCGACGGATCTCAATTTCGATGCAAGGATCTAAAAATATGAACCAAGAAGAGAAGGATTATAACAAATAGTAATAGATAAGGGAAAAAGTCTACAGGTATTGTCGGATGATGAAACAACCATCACCAACGTGTCCAGAATGGTCAAAATAGCCAGAATAGCCTACCCATAAGTCCAATTTGAACACAGGGACAAAAAGATAATTTCGGGTCAAAATGGTGTCCGTGTTGGACCCACTTTGTACCAAAAAATATGCCAGGATAAATGTGTCACGCCCCAGAACCAGAATACTGGAGAGCGGGGGCAGACATAGCCAGCTACGTATAATGAAATGGAACCCATATCACTATACGGTCACGGCTGTCTAGATATATGAGGGTTTAACTACAATCCATCAGTCTCCTATGGTCAAGAACAAGCCTATTGTCTCAATCACAAGCAAGTAGTAACAGTCACAAGATATTAGAGCATCAATATACAATAGTAAGGCATCCTATACATTACATATTGGATGATCATGAAGCTAGTCGTACAAAATGTCAGGACTAGCAAGAGTTTTAGTCAATACATGATCAACCCTAGGATTTGTCAATCATGTTACAGCCCGTAGGAAGACAGTAAATAAAGGTGCAATATGAGCTAACACGTGCTCGCCGGCTAAACGCCTCAAAAGAATAATTTTTACAATAAAGTGGGAGGACAAAAAGAAACCCACTCGTTGCCAGGGTTACGCCTGGTGGTCACCATCTGGCTGGAAGACAGGTAGATCCTCTGGTGCTGCTCCGATATCTGGCCATACAAAACCAGCTGGGTCAGACCCCAGAAAGAGCAAGTGCCACAAAGAAGGCTTCACTTAGGTACTAAAACCAGCATGTCACAAATAAATAGTAAATGTAATTAAAAGTTGCTGATAATAACTGAGATAATAATAATATATTGAGCACGAAAAAACTATTCAAGTAGCTAGACTGCAACCCTTAAACCAAACAAGGACCGGGGTTGCAGCCATTCACCTGAATAGAAACCCGTCTCAAATACCATTGGTACAGTGAAGACAATAAACGAAGAGAGGACACAGAACTGCTCCGGGAGCCAGTTACAACCCTTAAACCAAACAAGGATCAGGGTTGTAACCCTTCGCCTGAACAGAACTGGACCTCTGATCTTTATTGTTAAGGCCAGTATAAATAATCATGGTATTGAAGTAAGGTAAAACATGACGAGCATGACAGGGGTTGCAATAAGACAATAAACGAAGAGAGGACACAGAACTGCTCCGGGAGCCAGGTTACAACCCTTAAACCAAACAAGGACCGGGGTTGTAACCCTTCGCCTGAACAAAACTGGACCCCCGATCGTTATTGTTAAGGCAAGCACAATAAGTAGGACGATATATGAAAAGGTAACCATGGAACTATTCAGATAGCCAAGTTACAACCCTTAAACCAAACAAAGACCGGGGTTGTAACCCTTCATCTGAACAGAACTTGGTATCCCATCATTTATCGATACAAGAAATCATGTCATGTTACAATCTTGTACAGGATCAGGATAAGACTAAGCTGGAATAAACTTCATCCAATCAATCACGGCCAATCAAGAGTACGGCTTGATACTTTTAACTAACTAGGGTTATCACAGGCCTAGTTACTAGCAAGATGCAATGAGATTATCCCAACAGCCACAAGCCCTGCAGACCATCCGGTTATCCAGGTCGAACATTTATGAAGAATGCAACACGTAACTTTGTACTGGAAATGTGCCATACTCGTCGGTAGGCTACAAGTTCATTGAATGTGCCCAGATAACGGGATTGCCTGTAGCTGAGAATCTCTTCATGACTACTGAATCATTCTAGTTAATTAGCCTTAGTCAATTTCAGTAGGTATCCCTGACCGTGGTACTCAGGGGCCCCCATCCTAGACATGATACAAGACAGTACCAGTTTATTTGTACAAACACAATCGTCCACGGTGTCCAGGTCCTTCATACTTGTCATGTTAAGCTAGCTGTCATAACAGCATGTCGAGATATATCATGTCAGTTTACTTGTCAAGAGTGCGCCACAGCGGGCCACTATCGTGTTCTATTCTTATATTATCATGAATGAGAAAAACTTGCATAAAATAACTAGTGACATATTCTTGAAGCTAAGGAAAAGATCTACAACTTTCATGTTTTGAGTTTTTCAAGATTCTGGCTACAAAACAACTTAAACAGGCAAAAATAACGAAATAGAGCAATTTCGGCGCATGGGATTCCTGCACAAATCGGCGCATGGAATTCCTGCGCAAATCGGCGCATGGGATTCCTGCACAAATCGGCACATGGAATTCCTGTACGAATCGGCGCATGGGATTCCTGCACAAATCGGCGCATGGGATTCCTGTACGAATCGGCGCATGGGATTCCAGCACAAATCGGCGCATGGGATTCCTGCGCAAATCGGCGCATAGGATTCCTGCACGAATCGGCACATGGGATTCCTGCACAAATTGGCACATGGGATTTCTGCACAAATCGGCGCATGGGATTCCTGCACAAATCAGCGCATGGGATTCCTGTACGAATCGGCGCATGAAAAACTCACGTTGCGTCTTCAGTACATGCGCGTAGGGAACCTATGCGCCTGACACACTCGGAGTTAAGGGATGCGTTGTCGGGACTTCACAGCGCATGGCCTCCCGGCGCATGGCCTCTCGGGCTCATGAGGTTCCCGGCGCATGGGGTTCATCGTCCCCAAATAGCAAGTTCAGCCATGAAAGTTTCGAAAACTTGTAATGGCCATAACTTACTCATCCGGAGTCAAAATCAAGCGAAACAAAAGCCAAAACTGAAGGAAATTGAATTCTCTACAACATAGAACCATTAGTTTTTGGAAATACCAAGTTTTTAGAGATCAAAACCAAGAAAACTAAACAAGAAGGAATTTAAAACTTAGATCTACAAAAATATAACCATAAAAATGGAAAATGCCAAGTTCTAAAGTATCTTAGAATCAAGTAAGGAAGAGAATGGAACAATAAAACTTGAGATCCATCATGAAGTAAGTTTGCACTTGCCTAAGCTCTCTCTCTTCCTGGTAGGTGTAGAAGTAAATGTGGAGAATAAGAAGAGTAATGAAGAGAGAGAATGAAGGAATGGGTTAATAAAGGATGGTGGGGGTGGTAGGTAGGGGTTCTCCCATTGGTTCATGATGAACCAAGGCAACCCAAGCCTAGCCGAACCAACCCAAAATAAACCGAGCCAAGCCAAGAGATACGTAATACAAGAGAAAATACGTACACGTATTCCAAGATACGTAATACGAACTATAGGCATTACAACTCTACCCTCCTTAAAAGAATTCCGTCCTCAGAATTTAATCAAGAGGCTAGAATTACGAGGACAAGCTATAATAATCGTAAGCTATAACAAGCAGTCTATCATGCAGTCATTTATTCAAGCAAGGAATTGAAAGCATAAGGCATAAGGAGGACATTATACCTTACGAGTCAAACAGGTCGGGATATCGCGATCGAATATCATCCTCACGCTCCCACGTCGACTCACCCAAAGAGTGATGACCCCAAGCAACACGGACTAAACTAATAGTCTTGTTCTTGAGTATCTTCTCTTTCCGGTCCAATATAGATATGGGCCTCTCCTTATACGAAAGGTTGGTACCAACAACCAATTCCGAATGATCCAGGATGTGGCTCGGGTCCGAGATATACCGTCGTAGTTGAGATACATGGAACACGTCATGTACCTCTCTTAGCGACGGCGGAAGAGTGAGACGATAGGACGCATCACCTACTCGCTCCAGAATATCGAACGACCTTATATACCTAGGACTAAGCTTTCCCCGTACGCCGAAACGAATGACGCCACGGTTAGGCAAAATCCTCAGGAATACATGGTCGCCGATCGAGAATTCAAGGGATCGTCGATGAGAATCGGCCCAATGATGCTGGCGATCTTGGGTAACTCGAAGATGATCTCTGACTCTTCTGACCACTTCAACGGTCTGAGCAATCATTTTCGGACCAAGCATCTGCCTTTCTCCAACATTATCCCAGGCTAGCGGGGATCGACACTTCCTACCATACAGTGCCTCGAACGGTGCCATCTGGATACTGGCCTGGAAACTGTTGTTGTACGAGAACTCCACCAGGTGCACGTGATCTTCCCACGAACCACCGAAGTCGAGTGTACATGACTGCAACATATCTTCAAGATTCTGGATCGTACGTTTCGACTGGCCATCTGTCTGCGGGTGATAAGCTGAACTGAACTGGAGGTGAGTTCCCAAACTTTCTTGCAAGCTACGCCAAAAGTGCGACGTAAATCTTGAATCTCTGTCTGAAGTGATACTGACTGGTGCATCGTGCAATCTGACAATCTGTTGGAGATACATCTCTGCTAGCTAAGCCGTCGACTGACCAACTCTGAATGGGAGAAAGTGCCACCTTCGTGAGTCTGTCTATAATAACCCAAATAGCGTCTCTGCCAGCCGGGGATCTAGGTAATCCAGTCACAAAATCCATGGTTATATGCTCCCATTTCCACTCGGAAATCGGCAATGGTTGAAGAAGTCCAGCGGGCCTCTGATGTTCAGCCTTAACTTGTTGGCAGACTAAACAACGAGAGACAAACCGGGCTATATCCCTCTTTATGCCATTCCACCAAAAGTGCTGACGAATATCACGGTACATCTTCGTACCGCCAGAATGAATGGAATACTGTGAACTGTGGGCCTCTGCCATGATCTCATGTCTGATATCTCCACTGGGTACACAAAGACGCATACCATGTCGAAGTGTACCATCTTCATGGATACATAACTCTGGTCTTCGTCCTGCCTCACACTCTGCTCTGAGTCGCTGAAGCTTGGAATCTGCTGACTGTGCCATCCGGATCCTCTCGACTATAGTGGACTGAACTTGCATGCTGGCCATCAATGCCATACTGAAAGGGAGAACAACTTCTATACCCATCTTCTGAAGATCGGCTAATAGCTCTGGTTGCACTGTTAGGAAATAAACTTCGGCTCTCCTGCTCAATGCATCTGCAACGACGTTGGCCTTCCCTGGGTGATACTGCAGGTTGACATCATAATCCATAAGTAGCTCCAGCCACCTCCTCTGACGCATGTTGAGATCCTTCTGGGTGAACATATACTTCGGGCTCTTGTGGTCGGTGAAAATCTCCACTATATCTCCGTACAAGTAGTGCCTCCACAACTTAAGTACAAACACTACTGCTGCCAATTCCAAGTCATGGGTTGGGTAATTCCTCTCATGATCACGAAGTTGTCGTGATGCATAAGCTATTACCTTTCCATGCTGCATCAGAACACATCCTAGACCTCTGTCTGAAGCATCGCAATATGCTGAGAATCCTCCAATTCCATCTGGAAGTGTGAGAATGGGTGCCGTCATCAAGTCTCGCTTCAACTTCTCAAAAGAATCCTGGCACTCTGCTGTCCAAGCAAACTGCACATCCTTGCGGGTCAACTGGGTCAATGGCGCTGAAATTCGAGCAAAATCTGAAACAAATCGACGGTAGTAGCCGGCCAATCCAAGAAAACTGCGAACTTCTGCAACCGTGCTGGGCTCTGGCCATGTCTCTACGGCCACAATCTTTTGGGGATCCACTTCTACTCCTCCTCTGGTGATGATATGACCCAAGTACGAAATGCGATCGAGCCAGAACTCGTATTTACTAAACTTGGCATACAACTGGTGCTCTCGGAGAACCTGAAGAACAACTCTGAGATGCTGCTCATGCTCTGCTTCACTTTTGCTGTAGATTAGGATGTCATCTAGAAACACAATCACGAACTGATCCAAATAAGGCATAAAGATACGATTCATGAGGTCCATGAAAACTGCCGGCGCATTGGTTGCTCCAAATGGCATCACAAGGAACTCCCAATGCCCATATCTCGATCTGAATACTGTCTTCGGGATGTCCTGCTCTCTGACTCTGATCTGATGGTATCCTGATCGCAAGTCGATCTTCGAGAATATTGCTGCCCCCTTGAGTTGATCAAACAAGTCATCTATCCTCGGGAGAGGGTATCTGTTCTTGATTGTCACTGAGTTCAAGGTACGATAGTCAACACATAATCTGGACGTACCATCCTTCTTTTTCACAAAAAGCATCGGGGCTCCCCAAGGTGATCCACTAGCACGAATGAATCCCATGGTTCTGAGTTCTTCAATCATTTTGTACAATATCTCTAATTCGGGGCTCCCCAAAGTCTTCCACCTCACGTTCTCCTGATTCATTAAGCCGTTCATCCTTGGCGTCGAATCAGTAGGGTAAAATGCCTTCTCGTTCGCCATGAATTCGTTTATGAAAACAGGCGTCCGGAACGACATCAATATTGATGAGTCTTCAGGTGGTACGCATTCCGGCTTCAAACCTCGGAATACGGACACATGATTCTCTAGGGAACTGAAGAATCCTTCCTTCCTGTAAATGATACGGCTCGCCTTTGCCTGCTGATATTCTGTTAAGTACCAGGACATCTTTGTAGGATAACTGGCATGCATGAATCTCATGATAGATAAGCCCCTAGAAACCTTCGGCCAGTACATGGGTTATCCTGCATCACCTTCGAAATAGAAGCAGACTTTTTCTCTGATACCCTTGGGTTGTGACTTCTGTGCTATGGCATCCCCGAACATAAATGCTGGTTTCTTGTGGAACACCAAATCAAGACTCTGAAAGGGTTCGCCATTCATCAGATAGAGTAGAGTTGTATGGTCTTGATTTGCCAACAACGACAGTCTGGCTTCTGGAAGGTCAAATTGAGGAAATTTCACATGAGATAAATCATGTTTAAATGAAAAACTCAGGTGCCCTTCATAATCTGCCTCTTCACTTCTGACGTTCACTACAGAAAATAAAAGAAGACAAGGTCAGATGTGTTTTCTATGTCTACGAGCCTTATGCGTGTATAGCAGTGTTCGAAAGAAATTTCATAAGTCACGCAGACTTCAGACAGATATACTATCAAAAATCACGCAGATGACTAATTCACGCAAAGTCCAGACAGATTAGAATGAAAAGTCACGCATCATTGCCAGAATCACATTTAAAGTGAGAATGACAAAAATACGCTGACAGATCAAAGACTAATCTATCCAGAAGATGACTCTCAGAAGCTGCATGAATAATTCAACATGGACATTTATGCCAACATGTAAAAAATCACGCAGAGTCATAAAAGCTGCGTGAATAATTCAACATGGACATTTCTGCCAACATGTGAAAAATCACGCAGAGTCATGAAAGCTGCGTAAATAATTCAACATGGACATTTCTGCCAACATGTGAAAAATCACGTAGAGTCATGAAGCTGCGTGAATAATTCAAACATTGACATCCCAGCCAATACATAAAAAATCACGCAGAGTCATCAGAGCCATGCTCATTTGCGTGAAATACAGAGCTTCGTAAACACGAAGATGTGAAGTATGGCCGACCCTAAAGAGGGGGCATACTTTGTTAATATCCTTTGCCCTAAGAAGGGGGGATATATTTCTGAAGTTCATTATTTGTTTTAAGATCCTAAGATTTCTATGTGGAGTTCATCTTCATCAAAGTCATCTTTATCAAGTCGCCTTCAACAGTTCGTATCCCCACCCATCACTTACGATGCATAGGAGGATGCGTGACTTCGCGTCGAGGGAGTCTGTCAGTGGTGGCATGCGAGGAAGTCGCAGGAGCTTTCCCCTTGGCCTGAGCGTCGAATTTCTTAGGAGCCATTGCTGCTGAGAAGGGGAAGAAGAAGTCGAGGAAGATAAAGTTCGTCGGGGGAGATGAAGTTTCTCTTCTGTGGATTCTCTCTCTCTAAAAGCAAGTAAAGAATGAAAGAAGTGATTTATGGCTTATTTATAGGCTCATGAAGAATTCCAAACGGCAATATCATTATTTGCCTCGATTTAGGGGCTTTGCACGGGATCCTAA
Organism: Iris pallida; assembly: GCA_029216955.1. Lineage (NCBI taxonomy): Eukaryota > Viridiplantae > Streptophyta > Magnoliopsida > Asparagales > Iridaceae > Iris > Iris pallida. The sequence goes on from JANAVB010009400.1 coordinate 878,358, forward strand.
CTGCACAGAATCCCAACAGTCCAATCATTTCAGAGTAAATCTCTCTTTAAAGTCATCTCAGCGTGACTAAATTTATTTTATCATCTCGATTTCAAAGTATTTCGAAACAATTTATCCTTTTTCGAAAACTTTGAAGGGGGTTTTGTAGGCCTAAAAAATAAAAGTCACGCTGAGTTGATCAGAACAAAGTCTAAAAGTCACGCTGAGTTGATCAGGACAAAGTCTAAAAGTCACGCTGAGTTGATCAAGACAATGTTTTCTCAAATACACGCAGAGATAGCTCATCATTTGTCAGAGTGTCATTATGACTGACAGCACGACAGTCAAAGAATGTCTTCTCGTATACCACGTATGCACGAAACTCGAGAGATCACAGCCGACTATTACGTGATTTTCGAAATCTTCTTCAACAAGACTCAGCCTTCATCAAGTTGGCGTACCAAAAGAGCTTATTGTCATTTAATGCAACTGACAAGGCAATCAATGTCAGAGATTTTGTGTCAGTCGAGGCACGTCGAATCAAGACAGCTGGCAGTTCTGACTCAAGTCTGCGTGTATTTCGAACTTCTATGTTCCTTCCTCAAGCTTGCGTGTATTTTGAAGCTTTCTGCACCAAGCTTGCGTGTATTTTGAAGCTTTCTGCACCAAGTCTGCATGAATTCTGAAGCTTTCTGCACCAAGTCTGCGTAAATTCTGAAGCTTTCTGCCCCAAGTCTGCTTGGATTTCGTCCTCAACAAGCCTGCGTGGATTTCATCAAATTGGAGTACGTGGCAGCCATGCCACTGATCTCTCACCTGCGTGTCCTGTAACTTGTACACGACTCATGCACGATTGCCATGTGTCCAACAGTTACAGGCCACGTCCAGTAACTGCTCATAACCTTGCGTATGTTAAATCCTGCGTGATTTTCAACTATGCACAAGTTGTGAAGACAGTTATCTTTTTTAGTTATTTTTGACTCTATAAATAGAGTTCTTTTCTCATTCTTTGTACAGATACATAGATATCTAAATTGATGTTGCATTTTTGAGAGCTTTTCTTCTTCGCATCGTCTAAGGGATAAAGCGATCGTCTTCTAGATCAGATTCCTACAGTTGTAATTTTCCCAGAAACACAATAAATAAAGTGAATTTATTTATGGAAAACAAATTGGCGACTCTGCTGGGTAAAACCATCTCCTTTTCTGAGATGGCAACAACTCAATGCGATACTTCGTCAGTCGGCTCGACGAAGAAGGTGATATCGATCCAATTCGATCAACTCGCCTATGAAGAAATGCAGCGGGCTAAGGGTGGCAAGCCCACTTCAGCCTCCATCACCACTGCCAAGTCGAAGAGACGATCTGTCTACGTCCTTAAGAATCTGTTGGCAACCAATGGTGAAGTTTCTGCCACAGTGTCTACTCCTAATACTGGCAAGGACTCTACTGCAAGCACGCACGCTCTTGTGTGCTCGAAGTCGACGACAGTCAAAAGTTACGCTGGCAGCACTGGCTCCTTAGCCAAGCCTGTTCCAGCGTGCAATCTCAAAGTCAAAAGTCACGCTGGCAGCACTGGCTTCTTAGTCAAGCCTGTTTCAGCGTGCAATCTCAAAGTCAATAGTCACGCTAACAGCACTGGTTCCTTAGCCAAATCTGTTCCAGCGTGTATTTCTAAATTCAAAAGTCACGCTGACAGTACTGGCTCCTTAGCCAAATCTGTTCCAGCGTATATTTTACCAAAATCTGGCTCTTTAGCCAAGACCCTATACGCAGACAATACTGGCTCCTTAGCCAAATTGTCACCAGCATACTCTAAGAAGAATAGCTCTTTAGCTATCTCTTCTTCTTTGCCAAGTTCTACTAGAACTGGGGGTGGTCTTGCTAGAACTCCTCCATAAATGGCTCACAAAGTCCCTTCGAAAAGAAATAACTCTTTAGTTGTTTCTTCTGCTCCTGTAGTGTTTACTTCAGGAACAGCTTTGACTGACAGTTTTGTTAGTCAAAGAAAAGGAGATGGTCTTTTGACTACTCTTCCTTCTAGACATTCTATGTCTCAAAACTTGAATAAGTCTAAGAAGAAACATTTCTTAATGTCTTCTTCTACGACTTCTTTGAATTGGGCACAAAATTTGTCTATAAAAGAGGGTCCGTTACCAACTCCTAATCAAGGGGATGGTTCAATTCTTCCTTCTCTGCAAATATCCAGATCAATGGAAGGAAAACTCCAAGTTTCAAAAACCAATATGTTGCCTCCAATTGATCTAAGAGCAAAACTAAATCAAATCCGTTTAGGAAGCACTTCTGGTGTCAAAAAACCATACCAATCGGGAACAAAAGTAAGAGATCCAGATACAGAGTATGCTAGAAATTATGTGGCTCACATTAATCACTCTCTATATAATCAAGAGCCATCAAGACCCAAGAACCGGAAATATATTCCTAAAAATACACAAAGAATGTTCTCTGATGTACCTCAATCTTCACAGACAGATTTATGAGAACACCTTCAGCAGAAGAGAAGGAATAATTCTGTGTCAACGGATCATGACCATGCTGAATGTGACTTCCAGCCAAGAGTCATAATTCAATACAGATGTCAATTAATGGATCATGACCATGCTGATCATGAATGTGACTTCCAACTAAGAGTCACAATGCAATGCAGATGTCAAACTAAACGACAATCTGTCTTCAATCGGATTCAGTGTGAACCTATGCCTGATGAAGATGAACCTCTGTTTGCTTCTGTTAATATGACCTCTCGGGACACTGGAGGTAGAACTGATAGTCCAGATAGAGTATATAGAGGCACCAGATCAAGAGTCATGGCTTCTAATCAAAGAACTTCGGTTTCTGAAGATTATTCTGAATTTCTTGGAGAATCTAAATTTCTACCTCTTCCTACTGGGGGTAATTCTCCTACAAATGACTTTGATACACAAAGCAGTGATTCAGAACATACAACATCAACTAATTCATCAATAATCCCTCGTACAGTCACAACATATATGGTAGATGGGAATACTGAATTGAATAATGAACCTTCTTCTTCGATGACTCCTCAAGACCAAATGATTGCTTCTTTGGAACAGCAAATGAAATCTATGGCTGATACTATGAAGTCGATGTATAAACTCATGGCAACCCAGCTACAAAATCGACAAACTGTACCAGATGCCATACCAATTGACACTGGTGTAAGTCCAGTACATGTTCCTCCAGCAGTACAATCTAATACTCCTGGGCAAGCTCAACCGGTTCCTAGTCACTCTGGAGCTGGGGGTAGTGCTTATAATACTGTTCCTCCTCCCAACTATTCTTTACAAGCTACAACTCCACAATCCTCTGGAGTTGTTACTGAAGAATTGAGGAATCTTCGAACTCAATTTGAGGCATTCAAACAGAAGGATGGTTTACAAAGGTTAGGCATCAAACAACCTTATCCGATAGAATGGAAGCAAGTATCGTATCCTCCTAAATATAAGCCTCCTACTATCTCATTCTATGATGGAACCACTTCTCCGAGTCAATTTATTAATCACTTTAAAGTGATGACTGACCAGCTGTAACCAAGTGACGCCCTCCTTACTCGGGTGTTTGTCGGATGTCTCAAAGGAACGGCTTATGAATGGTATAGAAGTCTCCCGGATGGGTGGATTACCTCATTTGTCGGTTTCAAACAAATATTTCTTGAACGGTTCTATGAAGGGCTCAATGACATGACTATGTCTGCCCTTATAAGAATCAAGCAGAAAAATAATGAAACTACAGAGGAATTCATTGAACGATTTCGAAGAGAAGCTCTGAAGATGCCTCTTGGAACTCCTGATGCTGTCACCATCGACACATGCAAATCAAATTTGTTGTCAATCATCAGCATTTGGACAGGATCTACTTAATTTCAAGATTGGCCTTCCTTCATAGTTAGTGCCAAAGCTGCAGAAATTAGTGCTGAAACTTTCAAAGGTTTTGGAGTACAGATGACTTCCAAAGAAACAGGTCAAAGTACTAACAATAATGCTAAATCCAATACTCGCAAGGGAAAAAAAACCCTTGAAGTTAATCTTCAGAGTAAAGATGCATCGACTGTTCAAACTCCTCCTGCCTCTACGACTCAACAACCAAGAGCACCTCGCCCCAAAGAATACTCTTTTGATGACAATGATGTCCTTGGTATCTTTGAATGTCTGCTGAAAGGTAATAAAATACAATTACCTGAGATCAAGAAACCTGATGAAGCTGGTAAGACGGATCATCCTAAATACTGTCCATACCACAGAATGTTGGGTCACACAGTTCGTACATGTTATGTACTGAAAGGAAAGATCCAGGAAATGATTAAATCTGGAGCTATCACTCTTACTCCGAAAGATAAGACCGTCACCTCCAACGTCGTCTCTATACAATTCGGAGATTTCCCTCCTCAACTCCTTGAAAGCGGGATCGTTCCTATTCCCAAGGCAACTCTTGAAATAGTGAATATTCCTCCTCCACAGTCTGAAGGATTAGTACCAATCACTATGGAAACAGGAGAAATCATATGGATTCATCCTGATCTAGTGGCAGATTTTGAATCTCCTCTTCTTCAAAAGACTACTTCCCAAAAATCTAAGAAGGTTGGGAAAACTAAGTCATGTCATATGACTTCTTTCGAATCTACTTCTGACACAGAGCCGAAAGGTAAGGAAGAAGCACTTGCTGGTGTTACTAGAACAGGAAAACCTTATCTAAAGGATTATTCAAAGAGTCCTGAGGATACTCCTGATATCTCTCCTGTTGACAAAGATGCCCTTAATGTTCCTCTTGAGGAAGAATCATCCACTGCACCTGTTCCTTCAACTGCACCGGTTGTACCTACCCCTTCCAAGCCCATAGCTCTTGAGAAAGGCAAACAACAGGCTCGAATTGATAAACCAATCAAGAAGTCCCCTCCTCTTGGGTTTCAGAAACCTTATAATTTCGACATTCTAGCTCAACTTGCTAATACTCTAGCTAGAATGTCCCTCTTTGAACTTCTACGTCTTTCTAAAGAGACTCGGGAGACGTTAAGTGAGGCACTTCTTCAGGCTGACTCTTGTCTTGCACAATTAAAGAAGCCAGATGAAGAACCTGCCACTTGCTTATATTGCAACAGTATATTAGAGATTATCCTAAATATCACCTTTACGCAAGATAATATGCTTCTGGAGGATAATCGACATGATCGGCCTCTCTACTATACCGGTTATATCGATACGGTGAAGGTAGACCGTATCCTCATTGATCCAGGGTCTGTTATAAGTATAATACCAAAGAGTCTGTTGGATGAACTAAAAATCCCTCTTCACAAGCTTTCCAAGACGGTTACTACTATCCTGGGATTCAATCAAAGCCGAAGCGAGCCTTTGGGAAAGATTCATCTGAAACTTCAGATCGGTGATTTCAGATCCAAAGTCACTTTCTATGTGATCGAGATCGTGGGATCTTATAATCTTCTTCTGGGGAGGCCCTTTCTTCATGAAAATAATGTGGTTCCTTCTACTCTTCATCAGTGTTTTAAATACATTGACAGCAATGGAAGAGTACAAAAGGAAATTGCTGATATAAATCCTTTCCATGGGGTTGAAGCTTATTTCAATGATTCCCGAATGTACAAAGAAGAGTATACAAGGGTGATACAAGCTATGGAAAAAGAGGATTCGCCAAGTGAGACCTTGATAATTCCTGTTAAAGGTCGAACTACTCAGCAACAATCTCCTAAGCCCTCTGGAGAAAGTTCTTTTATTATTCCAGTGAGCGGACGGATCTCTCCATTACCTCAGTCGTCTACTCAAGATACACTGATCATTCCTGTCAGTGGGCGTACTACAGTTCCTGTATCTTCACATATAAAACAGGATACTCTAGTAATCCCTGTTGGAGGGCGGACCACTCTTTCATCTCAGGCTTCAAGGGAGCTCACCTCTTCTGAGCCATTTGTTATCGATCTTAATCGAAACAAAACTCCTTCTAATTCTTCTTATCCCCCTTTAGTCATTGATTTGGCTAAAATTTCTAAGGTTCAACCTCCTTCTAAGGTTTAACCTCCTTCTGATGTAAATACTGCTACTTTTAAATTTAATAAAAAGTCTCCATCTTTGCAGTATATTGATGTGTGTAATCATGTTCATAGTTATTTGCATTTGTTAGATGACTTGAGAACAATAACCATAGGAGTTGTACAGACTTTTCATACAGACGTATCCTTAGAATCAGTACAAGGTTCATACTTTCTGGTTCCTAATAGAAAGCCAGGAGACATTCCAATATTCTTCTACAAAGGGCCCCAGAATCCTTCTGATTTAGAAGATGATGACAAAAACGATGATACTGAAAGATTACAACTATGTCGTTATAGTCAACAATCTAAAGATATTATCAAAAATATGGGCTATGACTTCAGAACTAGCCTCAGTAATGAGAGAGGAAGAAGAATGCCTGTTCGGATTCCTCCTTTAAAATATGGAAGGACAAAATACGGATTGGGTTATATTGCTCCTACTCCCTTTATCAATACTGTCCATGAAGATCCCGAATCTGACGAAGATAAGAGATCTGATTCTTCCAGTACTACCTCTTGGAATTCTGATACAAGTATCGGTGACTTCCACCGCAATATTCTGTCTTCCAACATGGTCTCTATTGACAGTTCTGACGAAAATAATAAAAACGAAGACGAGTTTGAAATCTCACCTGAATCAGAACAATGGGCCCAAAGGTTAGATAATCAATGGGAGTTCCGATTCGAGCAAAAAGAACCTCCGACTGAAGACAAACTTGTTCAAATAGATGTTGGTGAAAAGGGATCCCCCAAACCAATATTCATTAGTGAAAGTCTTTCAGAAAACGATAAGCAAGACATGATCAAACTTATTCATGAATACATCGATGTCTTCGCTTGGAGTTATGAAGATATGCCAGGACTTAATCCACAAATCGCAACTCATAAACTCAATATCATGCCGAATGCTAAACCGGTCAAACAACAACAGCGACGATTTCGTCCAGACATTATGGATGCAATTGAAGCTGAAGTCAATAAACTCATGGCCTCTGGGTTTATTAGAGAGGAACAACATCCCGATTGGGTGGCTAATATAGTTCCTGTCCTTAAAAAGACTGGCAAGATCAGAGTATGCATAGACTACCGCGATCTCAATGCGGCATGTCCTAAAGACGAATTCCCTCTACCAATTACTGATGTTATGATCGATAATACCTGTGGATTTGAACGGATGTCATTCATGGACGGGTATTCTGGGTACAATCAGATTAAAATGTTTCCAGATGACGAGAAACACACTTCCTTCAGAACACCGATCGGTACATACTGTTATTCAGTGATGCCATTCGGTCTCAAGAATGCAGGAGCAACTTATCAACGAGCTATGAGCACTATATTCCGTGAACATTTGCGGAAAACAGTCGAATGCTACGTTGATGATATTGCAGTCAAAAGTCGACAAAAAGAGAATCACATCCAAGATTTGAAGACTATTTTTGATCTAATGCGTAAGCATCAATTAAAGATGAACCCTACTAAGTCCTTCTTAGACGTCTCTAGTGGCAAATTTCTCGGCTTCGTCATTACCTCGAAAGGTATACACGTGGATCCCGAGAAGATCAAAGCCATCTAAGAGATGCGTCCTCCACGCACCTTAAAAGAGCTACGATGATTTCAAGGAAGGATCGCTTATATCAGGAGATTCATCTCTAATCTTTCAGGACGCTGCAGACTATTCAATAAACTTATGAAAAAAGGTGTTACTTTTGTCTGGAATGATGAATGTCAGAAAGCATTCAATGATATAAAACAATATCTGATGAGCCCTCCAGTATTGGTACCTCCTGTCTCAGGAATACCGTTCCTCCTATATACCCGAGCAATGAGTCATTCATTGGGTGCATTGCTCGCTCAAAAGAATAAAAATAGTCATGAACAAGCCATTTATTATCTCAGTCGTACTATGACCGGAGCTGAACCTCGATATTCATCGGTCGAAAAAGAATATCTAGCCCTGATGTTCGTTGTCCAAAAGACACGGCATTATATCATTGGCCAGACTATTCATGTCATTTCCAGGATCAATCCTATACGGGTCATGATGAAGAAACCCAGTGTTTTAAATTCTCGATTGGCTAACTGGGGAATCTTACTTGCTCAGTACGATATGTACTATATCCCTCAGAAATCAGTCAAAGGACAAGCTTTAGCTGATTTTCTGGCTGCTCATTCAATTCCAGAAAATTCAAAAGTCTATGATGAAATCCCAGATTCAAACCAAATTGCTGAAGAAGATCCTACTTGGCGTCTATTCTTTGATGGAGCTTCAAGAATAGGTCCTAATGGTGACATTGTCGCTGGGGTTGGAATCGTTCTTGTGTCGCCAGAAAGTCTTGCTATCCAAAGAGCTTATTCTCTCGATCAACCATGTTCAAACAACGTAGCTGAGTATAATGTACTGCTTATTGGTCTTCAACTCGCTAAACATCTGAATATTCAATATTTGGAAGCGTATGGAGATTCTAAACTCATTGTCAATCAGATAAGGGGTACTTATGAAGTTCGCCATCAAGATCTGGTTCCTTATCATAGATCGGCTATATCTATGGCTTTTTCATTCGAAGGGTTCTTCATCGAGCATGTTAGGCGAGCATGTAACACAGAAGCTGATGCTCTTGCTAATCTTGCGGCAGTGTTAGCTATTCCAATTAGACGTCAACAAATGATTATTGTCTGCAATCGAGAATTATTTCATCTCGAAAAAAATCTAACTTTAGGACTTCCAGTTGACATTGAAGAATCAATATCTCATGATGTCAATGCAACAAGAGGGTTTGGATCAAGTCGTAAATCATTATCATCTTTATCTGATTCTAGTATGGAATTCATCTTCAATAATTCAGCTGAGACTCAGAATACGGATAAAGATTGGAGACTTTCTTTCTTAGATTTCGTATTGTATGATATTCTTCCAGATAATCCGAGTGAGGCAGCATCCATCAGACGACGATCACTCAGATTCTATTACAATCATACTACAAAAACCTTATATCGTCGAGCTTATGATGGTTTACTTCTTCGATGTATTGCCGGTGATGAGGCTCAACAAATTATTCGCGAAGCACATGATGGAATTTGTGGAGCACATCAGCCTGGACCAAAACTTCAAGACCGTATTCGACGTATGGGTTATTATTGGCCCACTATGGTATCATATGCTATCGAATATGTAAGGAAGTGTAAAGCTTGTCAAATTCATGCAGATTTTATTCATCAACCCTCAGAATTTCTACATCCAACGGCAGCATCATGGCCCTTCAAAGCTTGGGACATGGACATTATCGGTCCGATCAATCCGCCGTCATCAAAAGGTCATCGGTTTATTCTCGCAATAACTGATTATTTCTCCAAATGGACCGAAGCTATTCCTTTATCTGAAGTCAAAACTTCCAATGTCATCAACTTTATCAAGCATCATGTCATCTACAGATTTGGTGTTCCCCGACGCATTATTCATGATAATGGACCACAATTTGTCAGCCAGAAATTTACTCGATTCTGTGACGATCATCGGATCAACAACGTGGCTTCTACCGCATATAATCCGGCAGCTAACGGATTAGCAGAAGCTTTCAACAAGACTATCATCAAACTCTTAAAGAAGTTTATTTCTACCAACAAACGTAATTGGAGTGAGAAACTTGGTGAATGTTTATGGGCTTACCGCACTACAGTTCGTAATGCTACTAAATGTACACCTTTCTCTCTGGTGTACGGATGCGAAGCTGTTCTTCCGTTAGAGATTCAAATTCCTTCTTTAAGGATAACAATCGCTAATGAACTTACCATCGAGAATAATGATCGTCTTCGACTTCAGGAGTTGGAAGCTCTGGATGAAAAGCGATTATATGCTCAGCAGAATATCGAATTCTATCAAGCTAGAATCTCAAGAGCTTTTAACAAGAAAGTCAGAGTTCGAGCATATCAAAAAGGAGAACTTGTTCTAACAGTCTGGCGTCCTATGACTATGACACATATGAGCAAAGGCAAATTCGACACAAAGTGGGAAGGTCCCTATGTTGTGAGCAGAGTTTTCTCAAATGGAGCTCATCAACTCTCGGAATTGGATGGTCGAATTGTTATGATGCCTATTAATAGAAAATTCCTTAAAAAGTATTATGTATAAATATAAATACTTGTAAATCATCAGACAAAATTCAAGTGCATGAATAAAATTCAAATTTTATTTCATCATATGATAGTACATGATATTAAAGAAGGTCATTATCATCCTTCTCTACATTTGGATGCGGACCGCTGCCGTCCTTCTCGAAAACGTGATCAGCAAAAGAGCTAAGAACTTCTTTGCTGGAACCCACGAAGAATTTGCAAGCAGCCATCCTCATGGCTTCCTCTTCTTCAGTTCTTCCTAGATCAAGCAGAAAGTCCAGAATGTCTCGTGGTGGCTTGGGTGCAGACGAACCTTTGCCTGCTTCTACCTCCTTTGGCTGAACTAGATCGGCAGGGCATTCTTCAGTGCCCTTCTGAACTTTCAGAACGATTTTAGCCTTCTTAGACGCTTCTTCAGACGACATTTTTATGTTGAAGAGTAGAAGTGTTCGTTCTTGTCAGATTTCTGCTATATTTATAGGCAGAAGTTCCTCAAATGATGAAGCGACATATTCATCCGATGGTTCGCCGTTCATTAATGCCTGACGGTTCATCCGTTCATTTATCACATTCATCCGACGGTTCGCCGTTCATTAATGCCTGACGGTTCATCCGTTCATTTATCACATTCATCCGACGGTTCGCCGTTCATTAATGCCTGACGGTTCAGCCGTTCATGAAAAATTGAGTTCAAAGATATTTTTATATCTGAATTCTATTTTTTCTAATCAGTATTAAACTAAGATCATTTCTGGTTTAATATCATCTGATAGAATTACAAAGTTCATTTGTATATTCTATTCTATAGAAATGTGTCATGTATTATTTACCTCTGAACATATTTTCTATAAATATATCATTATCAAAATAACAAAGATCAGATCAAGAATTCTCATTTGTTTTCATTCAGAATCAAAACATTGAATACAAGTGAAAATAAAAAAAGATTCATTTATTAGGAGTTATTAGCTCCCTGATACGATCAAGAACAGCATTCATTTTCTCTTCATGAGCTTTTTGAACTTTTTTTGCTGCTTCAACAGCGATATTTTGTTCATCAAAAATGATAATAGCAGATTGGCGACGGTTAACTTCTTCAATTTGCTCCGCATGCATCTGCTCTCGTTCCTTTTGAAGAGTTTCACAGCGTTCGGCTTCAGAAATATAAGCAACAATGACCTCAGCTTGCTCTGTTTCTATGACAGCAATTCGCTCTTGAAGACGAGCCAACTCCTCTTTCAACTTCTTCAGCTCTTCAGCTTTGGATGCTTTATCTTTCTCCAGAAGCTCTACTCTCTGACGAGTAGCTAATATTTCTTCACCCTTTTCTACTAATTTCTCAGAAGAAGAGGCAAAAAATGCTTCTAATGCAGCTTGCTGGGACTGGGCTTCATGCTCTAGTTGACTGATCTTAGCCACCGTTAAAGAATGAATGTCTTCCTTCTTAGTCTCCTAGTATTTTCGGATAGTTATTTCCAACTCATCCAGGAGATGTTCGAAGAAGATGCACTGAGATTCGCAACCAGCATGTCGCAACGCTATGAGCGGGAAATTGATCATAGTTCGAAGCTCAGAGAAGGGCATAGCTTCGTCCTTCAAGAAACGTCTGGAGTATGTATCTAGATATGAGTAAATGATCTCCGAACACATTCCCAGAGTTCTTGCTAGTCCAGTCTCAAACCCAGGAGTCGCTGTCATTATTGAAGAAGAAGCTTGAATGTTCTCTATCCTGGGAACGGAAGTATGTGCCACTGGAGAAGTTGGCAAGTGCGAACTCCCTTCATCAGCATCAGCCTGGATAAGTGGAGCATGAGTCGAACTCATTGCTGTAGCAGTTCCTGTTAGTCAAAAATAATAATAATCAGCATCTAAAGAAAAAGAAACAGTAAAAACAGAATCTAAAATAAAATTATACCAGGCTGAGGTTCATATTCTATGTGGTGAGGGAGTCTTGCGTCTTCTCGTAGCTGGTCCATGATGGTATCCGACACCTGCTTCATGTGGCTACTTCCAGCTCCAGAATTACTGGGTGCTGGAGCGTTGTCCGGAGATTGAGCAGGTTCGAAAATGAGTTCCATTCTGTTCCCTCTAACTTTATCTTCATCATAAGGAGTAGAAGTGCCAGCATGCCAATCCTCTCCATCTTCGGCTTCTTCTTCTTCTTCAGACTCTTTTTCATCCCCGGCTTCAAGGTGAGTCTCTGATCCGGAGTCCATGATGTTCACATCTTCATCTATTCCTTGAGATGGATGAATCTCAGGAACAGTAATGATAGCAAGTTCAGTATTGACTGCCGGTTCAGTTTCCCTTGGAATATCAGTTTGAAGAACGATGTCTTTACAAACATTCTTCAATAAGTCATCAGCTGCTGATAGCTCGGACGTTGGCACGTCTTCATCGCCTCTGGCCAAAGAAATATTTTCTTCCACCTGAGTTTCTGGAACTTCCGGTTGTTCCATAACTTCTGCCGGGGCTGGTTCTTCTTCAGAATATTCAATCTGATCATCCAATGCCTGGATGACTCCCTCTGTCCCATGCTCAAAAGGGATCATCCTCGTCTCTGAGGGTTCAGTAGCTACTCCACTTGTTGTCGGAGCAGTCGTTTCCTGAGCTCGAGTGGATTCTACCTCAGTCCGTTCAGCTGAAAGATTAACATAATCAGATTCTGTTTTCTCAGTAGAAGCTGCTTCATTGATTTCTGGCAAGACTCCTCCACTCATAATCGTTTCTAGGAGATCATTGTCCTTCATTTTGCCGACGGTCTTCTTGACATACCTGCCTCTCGACCTCCTTGTTATCAAAGGAGAATCGTCTTTATCTGTATCTTCGTCTTTATCGGCGGCGTCATCTTCATCAACTGAGATGCCACCTAAAGATGAAGTGGCAGTTACTGAGACCCCTTTCTTCTTCTTCTTAGATGTCTGAGACTTAGTACTCTTTTTGAAGACTGTCTCAGATTCATCACTTCGATTCCTCTTAGAAAGAGATACAAATATGGGAGGAAGAACTTCATCAGAAAAATTTCGCTCTTGAAATAAGTCATATAGGGGCTCAACCTCCGCTGTCTCATCTTCTGGTTCCAGAGAAAATCGTTGAATAACGATCTTCTTTTTCGACCTTTTTGATGGAGCTGGGTCGTCTTCCGCAACAAAAGTTTTCAGATGGAAACTCGACATGAAGGTGCTCGACGAAACATAGAAGCGAGCATATGTGTAAAGCATCTTCGTCTCCGTGCTGGATAAAGGATTAGGCATAGAGAATACAACTTTTGTATCTCTAGCCGTAAAATATCTCCAGGCCCGAGCTCCATCAATAAGCCCTCCACGAGCAGAAAGGCAGGTGGTGGCATTCCCAACATGAAGTTGGTCATATCCGAATTTCCTGGCAAATCGGCTCGGTAGATACGGCTCCAGATACGTCATTTCTTCATGACGGTATACTAGATGAGAGGGCCGGATTCTCTGCAACCACTGAAAGGCTACATCATCTAGCCTGTTCCCCTTATCTCCATCTATCATATTCAAGGGCATGCTTTCATAACCCAGTGGTGGAGGTACACATTGAATGGACCAATACGACGCTCGATTCAGAACATTTCTACATTCTGGAAGAGTGTAAACCTTCCAGAAAGTTTCCCCAGAATACTTCTCCAAGAAGAGACTGCCACTCCCTCCTGCTCCTGGAGGTATAAGACCGTCATGATGGAGAAGAAGCCAACCATATAGATATGTGAAGGGCATCTCTATCCTTGGGAACTCATCGGTCATCCTCCTCTGATCAGATAGCATATTGGTTACAAAATTCCGAAGACCTGCGTTCAGTCTACAGGTCATCGCTGATAACAAGTCTATCTTATAACCATACACAAGGCGCACTGCTGCAAAGATAACGCCTCTATGTCTTCTGTCTAGAGAGCTGGAGCCAGGGACGATGAATCTTCTTAACCAAAGAGATAGGAATCCGGCTAAATGACCGTTCCTTGATAGAGTCTTTCCTCTCTGTCTCACATACGAGCTGAAGGTGGTTCCAGCTTTAAACTCGTACCAGTCTTCATCGATCGTAAAATCTTTGCAATCATACTTCTCTAGTAGATAAATGATTTCACTCTCAGAGAGAGGCTTGAAGGAGCTAATTTGGTACCATCTCTTCTCGTTTATATTTTTCTCATCCTTTTCACGGTTCATAAAAAGATAGGACATCCACTTCTGGATGTGGTTGCCGGTTTCTTCTTTAGTACTCTTGTAATACAGAGTACATGTGCCGAAATGGCACATCATCTCTTCAAATAGGTGCACCATCTCTGGATTCTTCTCCGACAGGAAGTTCAGCTCTTCTGTCGTAGGCACATACTCTTCATACGGTAGTGTGCCTGAAGGCAGATGCGAGATGTATTCCATCTCATGAAGGGCAAAGCCTATTTCCCCTTTGGGAGTCATAAATGTCCCTGTCCTGTAGTTATACCTCTCAACCAAGGCCAGGAACAGAAAGGGGTTGGGTCTGAAGCCATAAGAGGAATTGACGATTGCGTCATAAAGGTTTATCTTCTTCAGCTCACTCTCAAACTTCTCCAGAGCCCAATGCACCAAAGTCTTCTACCTCACGTTCTCCTGATTCATTAAGCCGTTCATCCTTGGCGTCGAATCAGTAGGGTAAAATGCCTTCTCGTTCGCCATGAATTCGTTTATGAAAATAGGCGTCCGGAACGGCATCAATATTGATGAGTCTTCAGGTGGTACGCATCCCGGCTTCAAACCTCGGAATACGGACACATGATTCTCTGGGGAACTGAAGAATCTTTCCTTCCTGTAAATGATACGGCTCGCCTTTGCCTGCTGATATTCTGTTAAGTACCAGGACATCTTTCTAGGATAACTGGCATGCATGAATCTCATGATAGATAAGCCCCTAGAAACCTTCGGCCAGTACATGGGTTGTCCTGCATCACCTTCGAAATAGAAGCAGACTTTTTCTCTGATACCCTTGGGTTGTGACTTCTGTGCTATGGCATCCCCGAACAGAAATGCTGGTTTCTTGTGGAACACCAAATCAAGACTCTGAAAGGGTTCGCCATTCATCAGACAGAGTAGAGTTGTATGGTCTTGATTTGCCAACAACGACAGTCTGGCTTCTGGAAGGTCAAATTGAGGAAATTTCACATGAGATAAATCATGTTTAAATGAAAAACTCAGGTGCCCTTCATAATCTGCCTCTTCACTTCTGATGTTCACTACAGAAAATAAAAGAAGACAAGGTCAGATGTGTTTTCTATGTCTACGAGCCTTATGCGTGTATAGCAGTGTTCGAAAGAAATTTCATAAGTCACGCAGACTTCAGACAGATATACTATCAAAAATCACGCAGATGACTAATTCACGCAAAGTCCAGACAGATTAGAATGAAAAGTCATGCATCATTGCCAGAATCATATTTAAAGTGAGAATGACAAAAATACGCTGACAGATCAAAGACTAATCTATCCAGAAGATGACTCTCAGAAGCTGCATGAATAATTCAACATGGACATTTCTGCCAACATGTGAAAAATCACACAGAGTCATAAAAGCTGCGTGAATAATTCAACATGGACATTTCTGCCAACATGTGAAAAATTACGCAGAGTCATGAAAGCTGCGTGAATAATTCAACATGGACATTTCTGCCAACATGTGAAAAATCACGCAGAGTCATGAAAGCTGCGTGAATAATTCAAACATTGACATCCCTGCCAATACATGAAAAATCACGCAGAGTCATGAGAGCCATGCTCATTTGCGTGAAACACAGAGCTTCGTAAACACGAAGATGTGAAGTATGGCCGACCCTAAAGAGGGGGCATACTTTGTTAATATCCTTTGCCCTAAGAAGGAGGGATATATTTCTGAAGTTCATTATTTGTTTTAAGATCCTAAGATTTCTATGTGGAGTTCATCTTCATCAAAGTCATCTTCATCAAGTCGCCTTCAACAGTTCGTATCCCCATCCATCACTTACGATGTATAGGAGGATGCGTGACTTTGCGTCGAGGGAGTCTGTCAGTGGTGGCACGCGAGGAAGTCGCAGGAGCTTTCCCCTTGGCCTGAGCGTCGGATTTCTTAGGAGCCATTGCTGCTGAGCAGGGGAAGAAGAAGTCGAGGAAGATGAAGTTCGTCGGGGGAGATGAAGTTTCTCTTCTGTGGATTCTCTCTCTCTAAAAGCAAGTAAAGAATAAAAGAAGTGATTTATGGCTTATTTATAGGCTCATGAAGAATTCCAAACGGCAACATCATTATTTGCCTCGATTTAGGGGCTTTGCACGGGATCCTAACTGCACAGAATCCCAACAGTCCAATCATTTCGGAGTAAATCTCTCTTTAAAGTCATCTCAGCGTGACTAAATTTATTTTATCATCTCGATTTCAAAGTATTTCGAAACAATTTATTATTTTTCGAAAACTTTGAAGGGGGTTTTGTAGGCCTAAAAAATGAAAGTCACGCTGAGTTGATCAGAACAAAGTCTAAAAGTCACGCTGAGTTGATCAGGACAAAGTCTAAAAGTCACGCTGAGTTGATCAAGACAATGTTTTCTCAAATACACGCAGAGACAGCTCATCATTTGTCAGAGTGTCATTATGACTGACAGCACGACAGTCAAAGAATGTCTTCTCGTATGCCACGTATGCACAGAACTCGAGAGATCACAGCCGACTATTACGTGATTTTCGAAATCTTCTTCAACAAGACTCAGCCTTCATCAAGTTGGCGTACCAAAAGAGCTTATTGTCATTTAATGCAACTGACAAGACAATCAATGTCAGAGATTTTATGTCAGTCGAGGCACATCGAATCAAGACAGCTGGCAGTTCTGACTCAAGTCTGCGTGTATTTCGAACTTCTATGTTCCTTCCTCAAGCTTGCGTGTATTTTGAAGCTTTCTGCACCAAGCTTGCGTGTATTTTGAAGCTTTCTGCACCAAGTCTGCGTGAATTCTGAAGCTTTCTGCACCAAGTCTGCGTAAATTCTGAAGCTTTCTGTCCCAAGTCTGCGTGGATTTCGTCCTCAACAAGCCTGCGTGGATTTCATCAAATTGGAGTACGTGGCAGCCATGCCACTGATCTCTCACCTGCGTGTCCTGTAACTTGCACACGACTCATGCACGATTGCCATGTGTCCAACAGTTACAGGCTACGTCCAGTAACTGCTCATAACCTTGCGTATGTTAAATCCTGCGTGATTTTCAACTATGCACAAGTTGTGAAGACAGTTATCTTTTTCAGTTATTTTTGACTCTATAAATAGAGTTCTTTTCTCATTCTTTGTACAGATACATAGATATCTAAATTGCTGTTGCATTTTTGAGAGCTTTTCTTCTTCGCATCGTCTAAGGGATAAAGCGATCGTCTTCTAGATCGGATTCCTACAGTTGTAATTTTCCCAGAAACACAATAAATAAAGTGAATTTATTTATCGAAAACACCCGTGTCGCGAATCGTACAGACATAAATGAATGTGATGCACCAGAATCAAATAATACTGAAGCTGGAAAGGTGTTGACGAGAATAGTACCTGCCACCACCTCACCTGGTGCTATTCCTTCTTCTCCCATGATCAAAGCCAGCACTTGACCATGTCCTCTGGGTGCGGGTCCCCTCTGCTAAAAATTCCTCTGCCTGCTCTGGATCAGGGCTTGGGCATACTGCTGCGGTCTCTGCTGCTGGAATGCCTGGGCCTGCGTCGACAATGGCCTCGGGAACGGGTACTGCAGCTGCTGCTGCGGCTGGACTGGTGATGGTCCTCTTACTGAAGGACTAGAGAAGGCCGATGAACTCCCCCTGTTTGGGCAGTTCCCAACCCTGTGGTCCGGTGCACCACAAACCAAGCACAAACCCTGTGCTCTGCGACACTCTGATACCGCATGTCCTGGCTTCCCGCAGTGTAAACATCCTACTGCGGAAGACTGCTTCTGCTGCTGAGGGTGCGTCGGGATGGAATGCTGAACCGACGTCACTGAGGCCGCCCGTCTCGGAGCTCCAATGGTCAAAGCCCTGGCTGCCGGGACTGGTGCTGAAGACTGATTCATCTGGCTGTGGAATCGCTTTCGAACTCCAATCATATCCACGATCCTCTGGGAGGTATACTCATGCCTCCGGGCTGCCCTCAGTACTGCATCAAAAGTCTGATGCTCAAACTACTCCACTGCCAATAGAATCTCCAGATGAAGTCCCTGCTGGAACCGCTGGGCTCTTTCGAACTCGGTCGCCACCAAGGTGGGAGCAAACCGACTAAGTCTCAAAAACTCGGCCGCATATCCGTCGACCGTCCTACCCATCTGCTTCAGATTGGTGAACCTCGTCTATAGATCGTATCAAGCTACAACATCGAAATACTTGGTCTAGAATCTCTCTCTGAATACTGCCCATGAAATAAGGACCACTAATCCATCGACCTGCGCTGCCCACCAGCTGCGGGCAAGATCTAGTAACTGCAGGCGCACTACGGCCACCTTCTCGTTCTCTGGGGTCCTGGCTGCTTCTAGAATCACCTCTGTGTCCTGAAGCCAAGCATCTGCAGCGATCACATCTTCACTGCCATCGAAGAAGGGAGGGTTCAAGCGCTTGAAGCTGTTGGCCGCGCTATTACCCTGATGACCTCCTCTGGTCAAAGCGTCTGCCACCGCCTGGTGCAAGGCATCTCCTCGACGATCCTGGAAGGCTAATAGTGACCTGATGAGACCCACCAAAGTGCCATCATCAGGCTCTGCTGGCTGGACGGGCTGAACTGGTGGCTCTCCTTCAGTAGGCATGACTCTGGAGGCTACTCCTGAATGCTGGGCTTGATCTCCAGGTTGTTGCTGGTCCGCGGGAGGTGATCCGCCTTGCTGATCGGCAGGTCCAGAAACAATGCCGCTGAAGAAGACGACATAGGGAACAATAAGGAAGGACCAGGACAGATCAATGATACAAGCATGTGATCAGGTCAAGATTACAGGAATTCAGAAGATACGAGCAGAGATCAAGGGCGAATACTGATTGAGACATATATTCGGTAAACCCTCACATATCTTGATTTAAAAGACGTGCATGGGCCACCACTTAAACCATGTCACGCCCCAGAACCAGAATACTGGAGAGCGGGGGCAGACATAGCCAGCTACGTATAATAAAATGGAACCCACGTCACTATACGGTCACGACTGTCTAGATATATGAGGGTTTAACTACAATCCATCAGTCTCCTATGGTCAAGAACAAGCCTATTGTCTCAATCACAAGCAAGTAGTAACAGTCACAAGATATTAGAGTATCAATATAAAGGCATCCCATACATTATATATTGGATGATCATGAAGCTAGTCGTACAAAATGTCAGGACTAGCAAGAGCTTTAGTCAATACATGATCAACCCTAGGATTTGTCAATCATATTACAGCCCGTAGGCAGACAGTAAATAAAGGTGCAATACGAGATAACACGTGCTCGCCGGCTAAACGCCTCAAAAGAATAATTTTTACAATAAAGTGGGAGGACAAAAAGAAACCCACTCGTTGCCAGGGTTACGCCTGGTGGTCACCATCTAGCTGGAAGACATGTAGATCCTTTGGTGCTGCTCCGATATCTGGCCATACAAAACCAGCTGAGTCAGACCCCAGAAAGAGCAAGTGCCACAAAGGAGGCTTCACTTAGGAACTAAAACCAGCATATCACAAATAAATAGTAAAGGTAATTAAAAGTTACTAATAATAACTGAGATAATAATAATATATTGAGCACAAAAAAACCATTCAAGTAGCCAGACTGTAACCCTTAAACCAAACAAGGACCGGGGTTGCAGCCCTTCACCTGAATAGAAATCCGTCTCAAATACCATTGGTACAGTGAAGACAATAAACGAAAAGATGACACAGAACTGCTCCGGGAGCCAGGTTACAACCCTTAAACCAAACAAGGACCGGGGTTGTAACCCTTCGCCTGAACAGAACTGGACCCCTGATCTTTATTGTTAAGGCCAGTATAAATAATCATGATATTGAAGTAAGGTAAAATATGACGAGCATGACAGGGGTTGCAATAAGACAATAAACGAAGAGAGGACACAGAACTGCTCCGGGAGCCAGGTTACAACCCTTAAACCAAACAAGGACCGGGGTTGTAACCCTTCGCCTGAACAGAACTAGACCCTCGATCGTTATTGTTAAGGCAAGCACAATAAGCAGGACGATATATGATAAGGTAACCATGGAACTATTCAGATAGCCAAGTTACAACCCTTAAACCAATCAAGGACCGGGGTTGTAACCCTTCATCTGAACAGAACTTGGTATCCCATCATTTATCGATACAAGAAATCATGTCATGTTACAATCTTGTACAGGATCAGAATAAGACTAAGCTGGAATAAACTTCATCCAATCAATCACGGCCAATCAAGAGTACGGCTTGATACTTTTAACTAACTAGCGTTATCACCGGCCTAGTTACTAGCAAGATGCACTGAGATTATCCCAACAGCCACAAGCCCGGCAGACCATCCTGTTATCCAGGTCGAACGTTTTGAAGAATACAACACGTGACTGTGTGCTGGAAATGTGCCCTACTCGTCGGTAGGATAGAAGTCCACTGAATGCGCCCAGATAACGAGATTGCCTGTAGCTGGGAATCTCTTCATGACTACTGAATCATTCTAGTTAATTAGCCTTATTCAATTTCAGTAGGTATCCCTGACCGTGGTACTCAGGGGCCCCCATCCTAGACATGATACAAGACAGTACCAGTTTATTTGTACAAACACAATCGTCCACGGTGTCCAGGTCCTTCATACTTGTCATATCAGGCTAGCTGTCATAACAGCATGTCGAGATATATCATGTCAGTTTACTTGTCAAGAGTGCGCCACAGCGGGCCACTATCGTGTTCTATTCTTATATTATCATGAATGAGAAAAACTTGCATAAAATAACTAGTGACATATTCTTGAAGCCAAGAAAAAGATCTATAACTTTCATGTTTTGAGTTTTTCAAGATTCTGGCTACAAAACAACTTAAACAGGCAAAAATAGCGAAATAGAGCAATTTCGGCGCATGGGATTCCTGCGCAAATCGGCGCATGGGATTCATGCACAAATCGGCGCATGGGATTCCTCCATGAATCGGCGCATGGGATTCCTGCACGAATCGGTGCATGGAATTCCTGCACGAATCGGCGCATGGGATTCCTTTGCAAATCGGCGCATGGGATTCCTGCATGAATCGGCGCATAGGATTCCTGCACAAATCGGCGCATGGGATTTCTGTGCAAATCGGCGCATGGGATTCATGTACGAATCGGCGCATGGGATTCCTGCACAAATCAGCGCATGGGATTCCTGCGTAAATTGGCGCATGGGATTCCTGCGCAAATCGGCGCATGGGATTCCTGCACGAATCGGCGCATGAAAAACTTACGTTGTATCTTCAGTACATGCGCGTAGGGAACCTATGCGCCTGACACGCTCGGAGTTAAGGGATGCATTGTCGGGACTTCACAGCGCATGGCCTTCCGGCGCATGGTCTCCCGGGCGCATGAGGTTCCCGGCGCATGGGGTTCATCGTCCCCAAACAGCAAGTTCAGCCATGAAAGTTCCAAAAATTTGTAATGGCCATAACTTACTCATCCGGAGTCAAAATCAAGCGAAACAAAAGCCAAAACTGAAGGAAATTGAATTCTCTACAACATAGAACCATTAGTTTTTGGAAATACCAAGTTTTTAGAGATCAAAACGAAGAAAACTAAACAAGAAGAAATTTAAAACTTAGATCTACAAAAATATAACCATAAAAATGGAAAATGCCAAGTTCTAAAGTATCTTAGAATCAAGTAAGGAAGAGAATGGAACAATAAAACTTGAGATCCATCATGAAGTAAGTTTGCACTTGCCTAAGCTCTCTCTCTCTCTTTCTGGTAGGTGTAGAAGTAAATGTGGAGAATAAGAAGAGTAATGAAGAGAGAGAATGAAGGAATGGGTTAATAAAGGATGGTGGGGGTGGTAGGTAGGGGTTCTCCCCTTGGTTCATGATGAACTAAGGCAACCCAAGCCTAGCCGAACCAACCTAAAATAAACCGATCCAAGCCAATAGATACGCAATACAAGAGGAAATATGTACACGTATTTCAAGATACGTAATACGAACTACAGGCATTACAAAAAATCCTTAAAATCTTACAAAATATATGTCCACGAATCCAGAATGATGATACGAACTCAAAAATATATTCGAAATTGGATTCCGACGACTTGATCTCAAAATGGTCTGTTGACCCAGATATTGGAATCTAATTTGTACCAAAATGCGTGTCGGAGCCAATGTTCACTTAAATCTAGCAAAGTATATGTCAACGAGTCCAGAATGATGATAAAAACTCAACGGTATATTCGAAATTGGATTCTGATGAGCCGATCTCAAAACGGTCCGTTGACTTGGAATTTGAAATTTTGGTTTGTACGGAAATGCGTGCTGGAACCAAAGTCTACTAATCTATCAAAGTATATGTCAACGAGTCCGAAATGATGATACAAACTCAACGGTATATCTGGAATTGGATTTTGATGAGCCGATTTCAAAATGATCCGTTGACTCGGACTATGGGGCCTACCTTGTACCGAAATGCGTGCCGGGGCCCAAGTCCTCCAATCAAGCAAACTTTATATGAATTCATGCTAGAACGATGCCACGAGTCTACTGGTGGTGTCAGAATTTAAATATAGAGTTTCGGGTTCAAAATTAGGATTTTAAAAGTTAGAAATTACGAATTCAGACGGTCAATTTTGGCATCAAATTCAACCAATCAAACAAGCTCACAATGAAATGAAACTTAAAAGACAGGAAAAGGGTTATACCAGATGTGCATAGAAACTAGTGGCACACCAAATAGAGCTGCAATGGCAGAGATACGAGTCCACGAAGATGGCTCCACAATACTGTCCAAAAATAACACAATTTAAATGGTCAACTTGGTGGCCGATTTTGACATAGCAAATGACGGAATTAACGGTTGAAACTTGACAGGGGTGAAAGGGTTTATACCTAGATGGAGATGGAAGAAACGAATTCTGACTTCAAGATGGGTTTATACGCCAAATGTGCACGAAGTCTCTGTCCCGAGAACGAATTCTGACTTCAATTCTGCGCGCGTCACGGTGAAATTTTGTACAAATTATACGAATCGCCAAGGATACGCGTCGGGGAGGAGGGCGGTGGCCTGGAGGAGACTCGTCGAATATCGCCCGACCGAGGGGGTGGCCGTTGGCTGTTTGGTGGCACGCCATCACGGCTGCTGCTGCTGCCGGAGCTGCTGCTGTGCCGGCTGTTGTAGCTTCTGCTGCTGCGCTGACCGTGTGGCGGCACAGGGACCAAGCGGGTGGCACGGCGACAGTATCAGAGGGGAAGGAGGAGGAGAAGAAGAAGGGGAAGATGGTGGTGGTGGTACGGTTTTAATGGTGGAGATGGTGGTGAGTAGTGTTGATGGTGTGAGGAAGAAGAAGAAGAAGTAGTATGAAGGAGAAGGAGAAGATAAAGAAAATGAAAAAGAGAGGGAGGTTGCTGTGATGGTGATGGAGATGATGGTGTCGGCTGGAGATGGAGAGGGGGAAGTGTGGGTGTGTGCTGATGGTGGTGGAGGGGTGGAGTGTAGTGTGAGTAAAGATGAGTGAGAGGGAGATATGTGTATTAAAGAAAGAGAGAGAGAAAGAAAGATATTTTATAGTATAGAAGAGAAAGAAATTTGTGTGAGGTGTTTGGGTAGTCATGAGAGGGGCCTACATAAAATTGGGTTAGGTGTTGGGTCAAATTTGGTCAAGTTTTGGCTAGATTTAGTCACAATTACAAATTTAAGTCATTTATAATCATGGATGTAATAGGAGTATGCATGAGATCAATTGTGTCATGCCCCAACCCGGAATCACCCGAATCATCGTCCTCGTAGGGGGCGTGATGTCGCACGAGCCTGGAGTTGCGCTCGTGCAAGGCAATATGACAAGTTCTCAAAATGATTGTCTTTGATTTGATATTAGCAAACGAAAAAAATATAGTATACGAAATAATTCTCTTTATTGATAATGAACTGAGATTTCAAAGGCTTTCAATAGTCTAACTGAATCTGCCAGATTTGCTACAACACTCAAGTTCTCTCTTGCCTACAAAGGATTTTACCGTTCCATACAGCATGCCTTCTATATCTCGGCCGCATCAATCCTGTTGTAAGTCCGAGCGTAAATGCGATCGCACGCTTCAATCACTACGACATTCCATGCCTCTGTGCGATCAAGTGAAGCTTCACCATGAGCAATCCATTTCCTGTACCCTGTATGAAAGCTAGTGGGCGATCAGTACGTTCATTCTCGCATGTACTGATCTTGCTATATTCTCTTTAGTGGGCGATTAGTATTTATGTTGAATCATGAAACTTAGCTTATGATCTTGCTAAATTCTCTTTAGGGTCGATTTCATGGCATATTCGAAAGCGGTAAAGCATGTTATCATGGCAAGCATGTTATTCGAATTGAGTAGGCAAGCAGGCAAGCAATCTCGAATTGAGTAGGCAAGCAGGTAAAGCATGTTATCATGGCAAGTATGTTATCATGGCAAGCATGTTATTCGAATTGAGTAGGCAAGCATGTTATCATGGCAAGCATGTTATTCGAATTGAGTAGGCAAGCAGGCAAGCAATTGAGTAGCCAAGCAGGCAAGCAATCTCATGGCAAGCAGGCAAGCAGGCAAGCAATCCCTGATACCTTTAAAGATAGTATTACCAGTTGAGCTATCTACTATAATACATTTATTTTTGCCAAAGTTGATGCCATAACCATGATCAGCCAAATGACTTATGCTGAGTAGATTATGTTTCAACTCGGTAACCAGACAGACATCCTTAATCACAGGATAGGGAGACTTACCAACATCACCGATACCAATAATATACCCTTTCAAGTTATTACCGAAGGAGACATAGCCTTCCTTCTTTTTCTTCGACAGTGTTACAAATAGTGTAGCGTCACCGGTCATATGCCGTGAACAACCGCTGTCGAGGATCAATTTGCTTCTAGCATGTGAAAGGTGTTCCACCTACAAAATAGTTTGCAGATGAAACTTTTGGTACCCATTTCTTGTAGGGTCCTAAAATATTAGCCTTTGGTATCCAAGCATAAATATTTAAATCAACAACCTTTCTGATTCTACATGCAGATAGAATATGACCAATGAGGCCACAATAATGACATTAAGCATGTCGAGTGCTGAAAGCTGAGTGGTGTGCATGGTTGGTAGGTTTAGGTTTTCTAGTATAGAAGAAAGCATACCTATGATCCTGTTTGGGCTTAACCTTTTGGGATAAAGGTTTGATAGGGTTAGGTCTGACAGTGTTTGGCTTGGGAATGTTCTAATTTTTTGGTAAGTGACACGTGTTAGGATAGGAAGCAGCAGGCTCAGGCTGTTTTCCTAACCTAATTTCCAATCTTTTGGAAGTGTCATACAACTTAGTATAATCAGAGGTAAGTGTTTCCATTCTGATTTGTGCACATCGAAGACTTTTCTTCTCTATAGAAAGTTCTTCCTTGAGTTGGTCAATAATTTTGTCTTTCTCTTCAGATGACTTGGTAGTCTCGTGTAATAAGAGCTTTATAGAAGAAAGCTCACCAGACTCACTAACATTATTTCTAACCTCAGCTAGTAGGTCGATAAGTCTACCTATTTCACCTTTGTACTCTTTGAGTACCTTCTTAGAGGTCTGATACTTGCTACGCAGTTTCCTGTAATCAGTCATCAGTTCACTGAAGGCATCTCCTAATTGCTCAAAGGTGAAGTCATCATAAGTATCAACTACAGGTTCAGTAGGTACCTGATCGGATGCCATAAAGCATACGTTTGCAGCGTCTTCTGATTGTTCGTCTTCTGAGTCGCTGGCTTCACTTTCATTCCATATGCTGGTGTTGGCATACTTCCGTGATGTTGATCTTTTCATGTTCCCTTTTTTTATTCCTGTTGCTCTTCTTGCTTGATGATGAGTTTGTAGGACAATCCTTCTTCATGTGTCCCTTCTTCTTGCAGCCATAGCAGACAGCATCATCTTGATACGAGTTGTTGCTGCTGTTGTTTTCTTTGGCTCTCTTCTCATATCTCATGAATCTTTTGAATTTCCTTGCTAGGAGTGCTTGATCTTCAGCATCAGATTCACTGCTGTCTGAGTCACCTTCAGCAGCATTTCTGTGCTGAGCCTTGAAAGCGATCGTCTTCTCTTTTGGTGCAGGCTCTTCAAAATCTTGTAGCTCCAGTTCATGAATGAGTAGCTTACCCATGAGTACTTCGAGGGACATAGTTGTGAGGTCACTTCCTTCAATGATTACAGTAGCATTTGGAATCTAGTTTTTGGTAAGTGCTCGCAGGAGTTTGCGAATCTTTTTATGGTTACTGTACTCTTTACCTAGGGAGGACAAAGGATTTACAATATCCAAGAACCTTTCGAACATCTGAGTAACTGTTTCGTTGGGCTTCATCTTGAACACCTCATACTCTTGAGTAAGTCTGCTGACTTTAGATTCTTTGACTTGAGTCGTGCCTTCATGTGTGACTTCAAGTAGCTTCCATACTTCATTAGCCGTTGTGCAGATAGACACCCTGTTAAATTCAGTTCTGTCTGAAGCACAAAATAGAGCGTTAATAGCACGTACGTCAAGACTGGCCCTTTTCTTTTCTTCCTCTGTATATCTGCTATGGGGTTTTTCAACTAAAACTCCATCAACATTTATACGAGGTGGCTTTTGATAGCCATCAAGAACAATAGACCATAAATCAAAGTCAAGTGATTTCAAGAAGAAACTCATTAGTGTTTTCCAATAGGTATAGTTTGTACCATCAAACAGTGGAGGTCTGTTTGTGGCCTGGCCTTCACTTATGAATTTCACAGTTGCCATGTGTTGTGCTGTGATCTATATAACAGTTAATTGAAATGAATAAATAATTGTACTGTTACCTTTGCTTTACCTGTAACACCCGCTCTGATACTAATTGTAGGAACGAAATCGTAAAGAACAATACTCTAGAGAGGGGGGTGAATAGAGTAGGCAGCGGAATATTGGTAATTAAAAAATGTTAGCAGTAAGATCACAGAATAATAATCACAACTAAGTAAAGTAAAGGCAGAGATAAGAATGCAAACGCAAAGACAGCGATGTATACTGGTTTTCCTCTGTTGAGGACTAATCCAGTCGGTAGAACTCTTGCTACCAGTTGAATCCACTATTGGTAAAATCGCAAGTTTTCTTACGAAGTCCTTGCAACTTCTACAACGCGAGCTTTGATACGTAGAACTCGTCCAACTTCAAATTTGAAGAGGTATTCTTCAATCAAGCCTTCTGATTACAATCTCACAGAAACTTCTAGACCGTACCGTACTGGCAAATCGACTAGAGGATTGTAATTGGCTTGGGATCTGAAATTTAAAGCTCAAGAAAAACTCTTTGGAAGATTGAATGCTTTAGATAGAGAGAAGATTGAAAGTGAATGAGTGAGTTGAAAAGATCGAAATCTTTCTCTATTTATAGGACAGAATTCTGGCAGAATTCGGGCAGAATTCTGGCAGAATTCGGACAGATTCGGACAGAACTCTTTGAGAAAATCTCGGTCAAATTCGCAACTGCAGGAGGACCAAGTTTAAAAGAATTCAAAAATCAAACGGCCACCAACCGAACTATGGCCGAACTCTTGCCGAACTCTGGCCGAGTTCTGTCAGGGTTAGGTCAGGTTTTAAAAATTAGTTTTTGATGATTTTTGAAAACTTTTTTTGAAAACCTTTTTAAAAGCTTTTGTTTAAATGAATGTTTTTCAAAACAAAGGATATTTTGAAAACATTTTGGAATAGCCTATTTGCCAGTACGACTTGGTGTACAACGTATTGCTAGACTCAATAAAATAAAAAAATACATTGCTCAAAGGAAATACAGACTCGAACAGGCAAACATAGCTTCGGTCTTGAACTGTGTAGATAGCTGTTCTTGTTCATGTCCAAGAGTCCGAAACATCCTGACTAGCTTCATATATCGAGACAGAGTTTGATCAATTATTAAAATCAGGTTGACCATATGACCAATGGGCCAAAAATCTCCTCCATTTTGATAATTGACAAACTATGAATGATATAACATTAAAGCTTGAAATAAAATCAAAAATTGTTCATGTCCTGCATTTTCTCAAAAGAAATGTTAGATCTTTATTTTTTTTTCCCGTTGTCACTTAGCAAAATAATGGCAAAAGAGTAAAAAACTCCCCCGCAATCAATGCATAAATAACAAACAGTGAAGAAACACAAGAAAATAATCATGATAAATGATGGAAATAGTAAAAAAAAATTTGTATAACATCACAGGCATGTATTTGTATTCAGACAGTTTATAATAAATAAAGAATTATATCACAGGCAGTTTATAGTTGAGAAGTAGATAAATAAATGCTAAGTAAATAAACTGATGTGAATCATAAACCAATAAAGATGCAGATAAAGATGTTCAGATGACATCAAATAAAACAAATCCAGTACAAGTCCTAAAAAAATACTGATAATAAAGTCTGAAAATAGAAAATCTTAGAATGTCGAAGCATTTCCAAGTGTACAGTAGATAATATCTAAGTCCCAAAAAAAAATATCACAACTCCTCATCATCATCATCATCGTCATCATTAGCATGACGACCAGCATATCCAGAAGGACCAGCTCCAGAGGTACCCGCGCCAGAAGGGTGAGGAGGAGCGCCGGTGTAAAACTCACCGACATAATCATGAGGAGGAGCACGGTCAGAACGATACCAATCTTATGCGTTACCGGGCTGGAAGTAGGCATGAACAGCCTCATCCTCACAGCGGTAACCAGAGAAAGTTGGATCTCTAGGGATGGAATCGGCTGAATGTCCAGTCTGGGCAAAACGAAGATCAGCTAAGGAATTTGCAATCACCTGATAACGGGTGACGTCGTGGAACTCACGTTCGCGATCTATGTCCGTCATCGAGACGTGTAAATCTGAAATGTGCTGGTGTATGCCCTCAAAAGTCATAGCATACTGCTGAGGAAGTGGAAGAGGTGGAGCAGTAGCAGGAGCAGTAGGAGGAGAAGATGCAGTCATACTGCGACGAGATAACTTGAGAACCTTGGGCTCAGGGTCTTGAGCACAAGTAGATAAATCAATGTCGAAACGCTGAAAGATGCGTGGGAGAATCATCGCATAAGAGAGATTTCTATCTCTTGCACGACAACGTCCCATTATCTGAATAATGGTCATAGGGGCAGAAAATGGAATCCCCTTAAGAATGTGATACATAGCAGATAATTCAAGAGACGTGATATTATCCTTCGAAGTAGACTTCGGAAGGAGAGTGCAATAAATGATACGGTGCAATTCATAATTAAACAAGTTCAAGTTGTTTGCCTTGAACTTTCCAGAGCGAACTCTATCAGGTGCACAGAGTTCCGCTTTGAAACTAGTAAGTGTCGTGCCTTCGGAGAAATCAAACTCAGTGATGTCAACAAGCGGTTCACCTTCGTTAGAAATAC
This sequence comes from Iris pallida, assembly GCA_029216955.1. Classification (NCBI taxonomy): domain Eukaryota; kingdom Viridiplantae; phylum Streptophyta; class Magnoliopsida; order Asparagales; family Iridaceae; genus Iris; species Iris pallida. The sequence goes on from JANAVB010009400.1 coordinate 908,079, forward strand.
CAAGGATCTTCGCTAAGAGAACATCATTAAAATTAATATCTAATCCTCCAACACGTGTTCTTACATCAAAAGTGTTTAATATAATATTACAGTAAAATAGTCTAATGGCATTAGTTGCTACGGGAAAATAGAGTTTAACAAAATGCTGTAACCCTAATGCCTCAAAGAAATGACGATGATCAGGAAATACAGTCCACTTGATGGGTGCGCCTGTGCATATGGATCTCATGGAGAAGTCTCCATACCACAGTAAGGCTCGGTCTAGGGTTTGAAAGTAAAACCCGTCGAACGCGCCGTCGCTAGATTGGACTGGCAAAAATAGAGAATTAGTGGGTGGATCCGAAGATGAACCTTCCTCACTTGGGTTGGTTGTCTTCTTTCTCTTAAAGGGGTTGAATCCCTTGGGTGCCATTTGTGCAAATAAAAGGAAATAGCACGAAATTGAACAGAGAGGAAATAAGGAGTTATACCTCCCGAGATTGGAGTATGTTGTAGAGAATGAAGAACTCCGCACGAATCCAAAGTTTGGATTGATTTCACCACTTGGATTGGAAGAAAATGGGTGGTGAAGAACTAGGGTTTGGGGTTCTTCTCGCGCGGCTGCTTGCTGCTGTGATGTGGTTTGGAAGCAATGAGGAAGAAAGGCTCTCGGGTTCTTGTTATATAACTTGACACCCTCAACCGAACTCGGGCCGACTTCTGGCCGAATTTGCCTGGGTTTGGTTTGGAACACTTTCTTTTTCATTGGCTCATTTCAAATATTTAATTCAAAGATTAGTAATTTTAACCTTCAATTAACATAATTAATATTATTTTATAGATTAAATATCATTACACAGCGACAGTTTTAGATTAGCTGTAGGAGTACTGTCCCAGCTGGAGGAGGTTCACCGGGGAACTCTTAAGTACCGCTTCGCTTCAACCGTAGTTGTGGTGACAGACAGACTCTTTATTGGCTTGTCTCTAACACAGTTTTTGCGTATTTGAAATATAATCATAAAACAAAATTAATTAATATTATTGACGTCCAAAATTCCGAATTTTTGACGTAAATAATTGAAACGATCTTTCGCTAGAGGTTTTGTGAAAATGTCAGCTAATTGATTCTCAGTATCTATGTATACAAGGTCAATATCTCCATTTTGATGATGATCTCTAAGAAAATGATGTCTAATCTCGATATGTTTAGTATGAGAATGACATACAGGATTCTTAGTCAAATTAATAGTGCTCGTGTTATCACAGAAAATGGGAATATGTGTATAAAATAAATCATAGTTTTCCAAGGTTTGTTTCATCCAAAAAATCTGAGCACAACAACGTCCTGCGGCGATATACTCAGCCTCTGTTGTTGATAGGGCTACAAAATTTTGCTTTTTACTAAACCATGAGACTAAAGCCTTGCCTAAGAAATGACATGTACTACTGGTACTTTTTCTATCAACTTTGCATCCGACAAAATCTGCATCCGAATAACCAGTAAGGTCAAAGGACTTAGTTTTGGGATACCACAAGCCAACAGAAGAAGTGCCCTTAAGGTATCGAAATATACACTTAACTGCGCACAAGTGTGATTCCTTTGGATTAGCTTGAAAACGTGCACACAAGCAAACACTAAACATTATATCTGGACGACTAGCAGTTAAATAAAGTAAACTACCGATCATACCTCGATACTTACGTGTGTCGACCGGCTTGCCTTGTTCATCAATATCAAGCTTTGTTGAAGTTGCCATCGGAGTGCCAATAGTTTTGACATTGTCCAGATCGAACTTCTTTAGCAAATCTTTTGTATACTTGGCTTGATTTATGAATGTCCCATTGACAGTTTGTTTGATTTGCAGTCCGAGAAAGTATTTCAGCTCTCCCATCATGCTCATCTCAAACTCATTCTGCATACACTTAGAAAATTCTTGACACAGAGATTCATCAGTAGATCCAAATATGATATCATCTGCATAGACTTGTATTAAAAGAAGCTTACCAATAAAGGACTTAATAAAAAGTGTAGTGTCAACCTTGCCTTTTGAAAAATTGTTGTCAAGTAGGAAAGAGCTTAGACGATCATACCAAGCACAAGGGGCTTGTTTCAAACCGTACAAAGCTTTCTTCAACTTGAAAACATGATCAGGATTTTTAAAATCTGTGAAACCTGGAGGTTGTGCTACAAAAACTTCTTCTTTAATAAAACCATTTAAAAATGCACTCTTGACATCCATTTGAAATAGTTTGAAATTATGAAAACATGCAAATGCACATAACATGCAAATGGATTCTAATCTCGCAACTGGGGCATAAGTCTCATCGTAGTCGATACCTTCTTCTTGATTGTATCCTTGAGCTACGAGTCGAGCCTTATTACGAGTCACTAAACCATTCTCATTAAGTTTATTTCGGAATATCCAACGGGTGCCAATGACCGGATGATCAATAGGCTTGGGAACAAGTTTCCAAACTTGATTCCGTTCAAATTGGTTTAATTCCTCTTGCATAGCATCTATCCAAAAATTATCACTACATGCTTCATCAATAGTTTTTGGTTCAAGCTGTGAAATAAATACAACGCAAGAAACAATATCTCTACTGGATGTACAAGTACTTACACCTTTGGTAATGTCACCAATTACCAAATCCTTTGGATGATCAGCCATAAATTTTAATCTTTTCGGCAGACTCTGAAGGTAGCTGTTTCATGGATCTTCTCTAGGAGGATCAGCTAGTGCTGAGCTGGGTTGAGAATCAGCTGGAGTTGAGCTTGGAACAGATGTATCTTCGTCATTGTCATCGATAGTCATTTGATTCAATTCATCAAATGTGACATTGATTGATTCTTCGATGATCATGGTTCGTTTGTTGAAGACTCTGTATCCTTTGATCTTGGCCGCATAACCTAAAAATATACCTTCATCGGCCTTTTCGTCAAACTATCCCAAATTGTCTTTTGTATTAAGAATAAAACATTTACAGCCAAATATTCTAAAATAAGAAACTGATGGAATTCTATCAAACCATAACTCAAATGGAGTCTTCTTCGATTTGGGTCGAATTAGAACTCTATTGAGAACAGAGCAAGCTGTATTGACAGCTTCAGCCTAGAAATATTTGGGTAGACTAAACTGATTTCACATCACTCTGGCCATTTCGGATAGAGTTCTGTTCTTACGTTCCACAACTCTATTTTGTTGTGGAGTCCTAGGGCAGGAGAACTCGTGTACAAAATTGTGTATGTCACAAAAATGCTCAAACTCTGTATTCTCGAATTTGCCTCCATGATCGCTTCTTATACGAGTGATCATGTAACCTTTTTCATTCTGAACTTTCTTGCAAAAGGCGACAAATTCGGATAATGCATCATTCTTGCGTGTCAAGAAGTATACCCACGTGTATCTAGAGAAATCATCTGCAATTACAAAAGCATAAAGTTTACCTCCGAGGCTAGCAACTCTGCTAGGACCAAATAAGTCCATATGAAGCAATTGTAGAGGTCTAGTAGTACATACTGCGTTTACTGATTTGAATGTGGATCTGGTAGCTTTGTTCTTTTCACATTGACTGCATACCGAATCCTTCTTGAATGTAATGTCCGGTAAACCGCGTACTAGCTTCTTTGTGGATAATCTTGATATTGTGTCCATATTTGCGTGATCGAGTCTCATATGTCACAGATGACTCTCATCGCTTTTAGCCATTAAGCATCTACCTGAAATGTTAGTTTCTTCCAACAAATAGAAAACATATATGTTGTCTTCCCTGATACCTTCAAAGATAGTATTACCAGTTGAGCTATCAACTATAATACATTTGTTTTTGCCAAATTTGATGCCATAACCATGATCAGCCAAATGACTTATGCTGAGTAGATTATGTTTCAACTCGGTAACCAGACATACATCCTTAATCATAGGATAGGGAGACTTACCAACATCACCGATACCAATAATATACCCTTTCAAGTTATTACCGAATGAGACATAGCCTTCATTCTTTTTCTTCAACAGTGTTGCAAATAGTGTGGCGTCACCGGTCATATGCCGTGAACAACCACTGTCGAGGATCCATTTGCTTCTAGCATGTGAAAGGTGTTCCACCTACAAAACAGTTTACAGATGAAACTTTTGGTACCCATTTCTTGTAGGGTCCTGAAATATTAGCCTTTGGTATCCAAGCATCAATATTTAAATCAACAAGCTTTCTGATTATACATGCAGATAAAATATGACCAATGAGGCCACAATAATGACATTGTGCATGTCGAGTGTTGCAAGCTGAGTGGTGTGCATGGTTGGTAGGTTTAGGTTTTCTAGTATAGAAGAAAGCATACCTATGATCCTGTTTGGGCTTAACCTTTTGGGGTAAAGGTTTGATAGGGTTAGGTCTGACAGTGTTTGGCTTGGGAATGTTCCGATTTTTCGGTAAGTGACACGTATTAGGATAGGAAGCAGCAGGCTCAGGCTGTTTTTCTAACCTAATTTCCAATCTTTTGGAAGTGTCATACAACTTAGTATAATCAGAGGTAAGTGTTTCCATTCTGATTTGTGCACATCGAAGAATTTTCTTCTCTATAGAAAGTTCTTTCTTGAGTTGGTCAATAATTTTGTCTTTCTATTCAGATGACTTGGTAGTCTCGTGTAATAAGAGCTTTATAGAAGAAAGCTCACCAGACTCACTAACATTATTTCTAACCTCAGCTAGTAGGTCGGTAAGTCTACATATTTCACCTTTGTACTCTTTGAGTACCTTCTTAGAGGTCTGATACTTGCTTCATCAGTTCACTGAAGGCATCTCCTAATTGCTCAAAGGTGAAGTCATCATAAGTATCAACTACAGGTTCAGTAGGTACCTGATCGGATGCCATAAAGCATACGTTTGCAGCGTCTTCTGATTGTTCGTCTTCTGAGTCGCTGGCTTCACTTTCATTCCATATGCTGGTGTTGGCATACTTCCGTGATGTTGATCTTTTCATGTTCCCTTTTTTTATTCCTGTTGCTCTTCTTGCTTGATGATGAGTTTGTAGGACAATCCTTCTTCATGTGTCCCTTCTTCTTGCAGCCATAGCAGACAGCATCATCTTGATACGAGTTGTTGCTGCTGTTGTTTTCTTTGGCTCTCTTCTCATATCTCATGAATCTTTTGAATTTCCTTGCTAGGAGTGCTTGATCTTCAGCATCAGATTCACTGCTGTCTGAGTCACCTTCAGCAGCATTTCTGTGCTGAGCCTTGAAAGCGATCGTCTTCTCCTTTGGTGCAGGCTCTTCAAAATCTTGTAGCTCCAGTTCATGAGTGAGTAGCTTACCCATGAGTACTTCGAGGGACATAATTGTGAGGTCATTCCCTTCAATGATTGCAGTAGCCTTTGGAAGCTAGTTTTCGGTAAGTGCTCGCAGGAGTTTGCGAATCTTTTCATGGTACTGTACTCTTTGCCTAGGGAGGACAAAGGATTTACAATATCCAAGAACCTTTCGAACATCTGAGTAACTGTTTCGTTGGGCTTCATCTTGAATACCTCATACTCTTGAGTAAGTCTGCTGACTTTAGATTCTTTGACTTGAGTCGTGCCTTCATGTGTGACTTCAAGTAGCTTCCATACTTCATTAGCCGTTGTGCAGATAGACACCCTGTTAAATTCAGTTCTGTCTAAAGCACAAAATAGAGCGTTAATAGCATGTGCGTCAAAATTGGCCCTTTTCTTTTCTTCCTCTATATATCTGCTATGGAATTTTTCAACTAAAACTCCATCAACATTTATACGAGGTAGCTTTTGATAGCCATCAAGAACAATAGACCATAAATTAAAGTCAAGTGATTTCAAGAAGAAACTCATCCGTGTTTTCCAATAGGTATAGTTTGTACCATCAAACAGTGGAGGTCTGTTTGTGGCCTGGCCTTCACTTGTAAATTTTACAGTTGCCATGTGTTGTGCTGTGATCTATATAACAGTTAATTAAAATGAATAAATAATTGTACTGTTACCTTTGCTTTACCTGTAACACCCGCTCTGATACCAATTGTAGGAACGAAATCATAAAGCACAATACTCTAGAGGGGGGTGAATAGAGTAGGCAGCGGAATATTGCTAATTAAAAAATGTTAGCAGCAAGATCACAGAATAATAATCACAACCAAGTAAAGTAAAGGCAGATATAAGAATGCAAACGTAAAGACAACGATGTATACTGGTTTCCCTCTATTGAAGACTAATCCAGTCAGTAGAACTCTTGCTACCAGTTGAATCCACTATTGGCAAAACCGCAAGTTTTCTTACGAAGTCCTTGCAACTTCTACAATGCGAGCTTTGATACGAAGAACTCGTCCAACTTCAAATATGAAGAGGTATTCTTCAATCAAGCCTTCTGATTACAATCTCTCAGAAACTTCAAGACCGTACCGCACTGGCAAATCGACTAGAGGATTGTAATTAGCTTGGGATCTGAAATTTAAAGCTCAAGAAAAACTCTTTGGAAGACTGAATGCTTTAGATAGAGAGAAGATTGAAAGTGAATGAGTGAGTTGAAAAGATCGAAATCCTTCTCTATTTATAGGAGTTCCAAAGACAGAATTCTGGCAGAATTCGGACAGAACTCTTTGAGAAAATCTCGGTCAAATTCGCAACTCCAGGAGGACCAAGTTTAAAATAATTCAAAAATTAAACGGCCACCAACCGAACTCTGGCCGAACTCTGGCCGAGTTCTGTCAGGGTTAGGTCAGGTTTTAAAAATTAGTTTTTGATGATTTTTGAAAACCTTTTTAAAAGCTTTTGTTTAAATGAATGTTTTTCAAAACAAAGGATATTTTGAAAACATTTTGGAATACCCTATTTGCCAGTACGACTCGGTGTACAACGTATTCCTAGACTCAATAAAATAAAAAATACATTGCTCAAAGGAAATACAGACTCGAACAGGCAAACATAGCTTCGGTCTTGAACTGTGTAGATAGCTGTTCTTGTTCATGTCCAAGAGTTCGATACATCCTGACTAGCTTCATATATCGAGACAGAGTTTGATCAATTATTAAAATCAGGTTGACCATATGACCAATAGGCCAACATGAGTAAACATTCCGCACAACAATCCCTGCGTTGTTGCACTACAGAACATCTACGTCCATATTACCTCTGAGTTGTTCTATAAACCCCCACAGAGTTCACTCCTACCATGTCCATATTACCTCTAAGTAGGAAAGCTTTACCATTTTAGCCCATGTTTACCATGTCCACCTTACCTCTGAGTAGATATATCGGTCCTCTCCCTCAACTTATTATCCGTACCTAACACCAAGGTACGCCAAGGGTGATAAGTCTACACAAAAATTACCCCATATTCACCACGTACATACTACCTCTGAGTGAATGTGTCAGTTTCCTCCGTGAGTAACTTATTATCTGCACCCAGAAACCAAGGTGCGCAATAGATAATGAGTCCACAAAAATCACAGGAAATGAACAAAGCAGAAAACTCTTTCATTTTCTTCAGCTAAACAGAAAACAAAAGATTACATCGATATCAAAAAGAAATAAACTACATCTTCAGGTTTCTTCAGATCTCAGAAACATAAAGACAAAATAGGGACATTGACTTTATTCATATTCCAAAAAACGGCGATTGCAAAGCAACCTACGAATCCTCACAACCATTCCCCCAGCCACTTTGCATACGAAGGCTCAATCTGGTTGAGGTCTTCTGCAGGGACAGGTGGGTCAGTCCCGATGCTGCTACTCTATGACGGTGGCTCCTCCTTAACTTTAACCTTGGGAGCAATCTCTTCCTTGATGGTCATCGGTTCTTCCTCGACCTCGACCTTCGGTAACGCCTCCTCTTTAATCGTCATCGGCTCTTGTTTGATGAGAGGAGGCGGTATCTCTTCCTTCATGAGAGCATCCTCCTTCGACATGGATACTACAACAGAGTCAAAGAAAAGTTAGCAAAAAGACTTAGAAGCTCAAAACAAGTATCTGAAGCGCATCAACAAATCTGGCGCATCAAACTGGATAGAAACCCATGCGCACATATAGAACCTCATCAACGGTGCATTATCAGGACCTAAGTCCATGCGCATCAGCAAGTGAAGCTTCGGCGCATCATCATGACTTAAGTCCATGCGCGTCAGCTGAGAGGGCTTCGGCGCATCATCAGGACAAAAGTCTATGCGCATCAGCCGAAACACATCCACATAAGGTGGCTCATCTACAGTTAGGACACCCCAATATCACTGCAACAAAGACCAATGCAAGAGAATATCCACCGGGCACTTCTGGGCGAACATCGGCGTGGGTCGCCCTAACGACAGGGACTTCCTTCGTGTCGACCTCCAAGGGTTCCTTGCCTCGGCCACTTCCTCGGCTAGCAGCACCGCCTCGGGGAGTCTTGGGGCCATCTCTCTATTAAAGAAAAGAAGGAAGAGAAGAGTTCTGAGGAAGAAGAAAACTTTTGCAAAAAAGTAGAAGACTCTCTCTCCTCACAAGCCGCCTATTTATTGGCTTGGCCTCGCGCGTAAACCGATGAGGTGTGACATCAGCAATCAGTCGCTTCGGGTCTCGAAAAATTGACGGTTGCTTATCTTCAAAATATCATCATTAATCTTTCCTAAGATCGAGGCATTATCTCTTCAGAAGAAGCATGTGTCCTAACAGTATGCGCCTAAACAACAAGCGTTTCCCACAGCGACGCACAGAGCAACTATACGCCAAAAAGAGCCATGTGCCTAGGCGAAGGGCATACGCCCATAGTCGTTAATTCCCTTGCTTCTTATTCAAAGTATTCCAAAACTTGTCCAGAAAGTTTTAAAAACTTTGAAGGGGGTCTTGTAGAAGTATGGAAATTCAGGCGCATCTATAGGCCAGAATTCCTATGCACTCAACCCAACCATACGACCGACTCAAATGTGCCAGGAAGCTTAAATAGATACTTGGCACAACAAAGAAAAGTACAAATTTAAAGACATTCAAAAGAAGACTTTTATTTCATATGAAAGTTTATCACATGTCTAAAGAAAGGCTTTACAAAAGAGAACTTCTACAAAAAGGAAGATCCTAAAGCTACAGCCAGGCACAGCAACTGCCATGCACCCCCTGTCAGGTGCATCATCTGTCAGGCGCATCATTCTGATGTCTCGTCCAGGCGCATCATTCCAGCATCTTAACATATGTGCATCTTTGTGCATAGTCAGAGCGAATCACTCTCTCTCATCAGCACCAATCAGCCCTTGTGTAGCAAAAGGAGGAGCTCTCCTAGCTCGACAAGGATCGCGGCACGATGCCCCGATCTTCGAAAGCAACAGGCACACTCGGCAGCCTGTGGCTTTGCCAGCATAACGAAAGATGGAGCACGGCCGTCCCGATCTTTGGATGCAACAGGCACCATCGGCCTGTGTCGGGACTCGACGATCCCGATATTTGGATGCAACAGACACTATCACAGAAGCTTAGAGCGACGGAAAGACTGGAGCAGCGCATCTTTACCCTCGAAATAAGCTCGAGTTCGGCAGTTCGCCAAGGCAGAGCTCCGGCCAAGTTCATCTTTACATCAAAATGAAGAATAAAAGCAAAGCTTTTCCTCATGCGGCTATTTATAAGCACGGGCAGCCTACACCCGAGTGCCAAATGGCTAATGTTCCAAATTCTATTCAATGAATTTACATTAATAGCAAATGCATCCGTCGCCTTGTATTCGGCTAAGTCAAGTCAACCATTAACGCCTTGAAGAACCCAACAGGCGAGCCAAAGAGGATGCGACACATTGGCAGATGTGTCGTCAATATCATGTGCTCTCCATGGATGCGCCCTGCGAACCATAACCATGCGCCCAGATTGGCACTAACCAATGCAACCCTCTCTATCAAATATTTAATGCTGAATGACAGGCGGCAACGCATTCCAAGAGCCGTCCAATTAGCTATACAGAAAATGAAGCACCGCTGATGTCAGCACTATCATTACACCTGGAGTCGAGAACATGGCAGACCAATCATTCGTATGCGCCTCGTGGCCATACGCCCAGAAGACTGCATGCGCTCCAGTGGTCATGTGCCCCCCAGCTTACTTCTGATCCCAATCAACATAAGACTAGGCCATGCATGCGCCTCAAAAGCCATGCGCCTGGACTTGCTCGTGGCTCCTAAAGATCATGAGACCAAGTCACCTCCCCTGCGCCTGATCCTTGGCGCACCCTGATGCGAAGCTCTGCATGTGCCTCAAAAGTTATACGCCCAGACTCGTCTATGATAGCTAAAACTCGTAGACTAAGTCGCCTCCATGCGCCCGATCCTAGGCGTACCCCGACAGATCACTTTCTTCCAAAATTGAGATCTTTGAGCCACAGGCATACGCCACGCGTCCCTTGACTCAGTTCTATTCAAAGAATGGGTGCTAACCACCCAAGATCTCAGCAACAACCAAATCTCTGTGACTGCCACGTGCCAGCTCCATCATAGCCCAGCACAGCAGTCCAGCAGATTCAACTTCAATTCTGAGCGCATTAACCATGCTCCCCCGCCAGCATCAGCCACGTAGCGTTCCCACGTCCAAGCGCATCCGACATACTGCACATGAGCAGCCAGCCTGCTATCTATAAATAGAAGGATCATTCCTTCACCCAACACACAGACAAGGAAGAATATATAAACATACAGAGGCTAGAAGAGACACTTAACGTCCACTTCTCCTCACAGCGCTCCGGCATCCAGAGCAACCCAGACCTTCAGAGAGTTCAAGATCGTCGTCAGATCATCAACGGAGTCAACATATTACCACTCGCTCCACCGATACAGTTCCCAGATAAAAAATAAAAGTATACTCCTAGGACTACGTCTAAGTCCTATATTATATAATGTTCTGTTTGTAATTGAAATACCAAAGTTTTAATCAACAAAACCTTGTCGTATTTTCGATGGCAAACAATCATGGCAAGCATGTTATTCGAATTGAGTAGGCAAGCAATCTCGTGTTTGTTTCGTGGCATGACTTATTACCAACATAGACGTACTTTCCCTTGCACCGACGCAAGGTGAATACGCTCCATTCCTTCCCTGTCATGTTATAAGTGCTCTATATGCAGGATCTATGTATGCAGGATACATACGCGCCTGCACTTTCAACCCATTATTTCTTAACTATATAAGGATCATTGACGTATCCATGCCAGAATGGACTAAAGGTGTTTCTTTTTTTCTTTCCTTTCTTTATTTTCTTTATTTTCTTTCATTTTTTCCTTTTCTTTTCTCAATTTGGGTAGCCCGGTGCCTCTCGTAGTGGATTGATATTCCAATTACGGAGTCCTTCCGTTGCATACCATCATTTGCGACTTTTCACATCTCGCTAAGCAGTCGCTAATCGTCTTACGGATGTGCGTCCCCCAAAGATTATATTCCTCCTAGGCCGAACGGTCCCGGTGTCCTGGCGCACCCATTCGAAAGGAACACCCGTACACGAAAGATTATTTCATCATTTCCTTAAGTCCATTCGACCATGCAACGCACTATTATTCAAACAACCAAACATAGTCTTGAGTTCGAGACTCAGACTTTATCATCTCGTATTTTTCCTATTAACTTTCTATGTTCTCATATTCTATACTTCATTTCAATGTTCAATGACATCATGTCTCAACTCAATGTTCCTCAATCGAACGACCCGAAGGTTCCGAACACTTTTCGAGGCATCATGCCACATCTGACAGTTCCGTCACCTACATGCCATAATTGTTCTCTTCGCAACGAAGCCATCTTTTATGATTCTCGTGCACGTAGGCACGCTTTGACATGATTGTTCTCATTTCTTCGAGTCGTGCATGTGATGCACGTCTCGATACCATAATTCCATGTTCTTAGTCTTAATATTCAATGTTCGTGGCTTGCACGCTAGGGTGCTCGTCTTCATAATCTTTCAATGTGCTAGCCTTTCTAACTCGTGCACGAAGGCACGGAATGGCTCGTGCACGAAGGCACTCGCCAAATACAGTTATTCCATGTTCTTATGGCTTGCGTACCGAGGCGCTCGCCTTTGCGATATCTATTGTTCCATAGCGACTCGTACATTTGATGCACGTTTTATTTCAATTGTTTTAACTAGTGTTCGACACACACTATGGTTTATCTTCCAATCGAACCACGTCCGTGGTATCGATAGGTTAACTTAGCATACAATGATACATTCTTACTTAGGCATGAAGGAGTAAAAAAGAAGAGTCAGTCCTTCCACCTTAAGCCGATACACCTTATTGTTTGTCGAGCCGATGCGGCTCGATTTTATAACTTTGTTGCATGGCCAAATCTTCTGACTTAGCCATTCCAGTACTTCCTGTTTCATTGAACTACTCGATCGATTTTGGCCTACCGTGCCCAAGTCCCAGCCCGTTGCGAGGCGGTGATTTGGTTTTGCGGACCCGTTACGAATGAGGCAAAATGTCGACCTCTAATATTTCAGCATAAACGGATAGGCTGTACATGAAACCAACTAAAATTAATACTTACATCGATTCGGACTTTCGCCTTGGGTCGATTCGATTTCTTAGAATCTTCGAACCGACTCAACGCACTTATCCTTCGGGCAATGCATCGCTTCGCATCGATTCAACTCGATGCATTCTTTAGAACAATGCAACTCTTCGCATCGACTTTGTTCGATGCCTTGCTCGGGACAACGTAACTCTCGTATCAATTCGCATCGATACATTTCATTCGGTCAACGCGACTCTTTGAGTCAATGTCTCAGCGTAATGCGTCGTGCGGAGCGGGACATTACAAATTGCGTGGCACGCAAGTGGCACATACATAGTAGACTCAAAATAGATCAGAACCATATATTGGGTCGTTTAGATTGGACCGATGTTGGGCCCTAAAATTAAATTGGAAGTTGGATCAGGTTTTACAGTAGATGATAATTGGCCTAAATTGACCCGAAAGTTGCGCGATGCAAACAAAGTACAAGGAAACAAGTTTGGGTGGGACATGATATATCAAAATGAAGATAATTTTGTCTACTACAAACTCGTGAAGGAAGTTTTCCGAGATTGACATCTCTGACGCTCTAGAAATCAAAGTCACGAAAAAGAGCATTTAATAATAATTAAATAAAAATGAATTATCGAAAATAATCCATTTAGAAAACTTGAAAAAAAAATCCCTAAAATTCAGAGGGCTCACAAATTTGGAGGGTATTCTTTTACCTACCTGCCAAGTAGCTACCTAGATTATATGACATGACTTTTTTATGCTCATAACTATCTTGTTTAGGAATCTAACATCATCATAGAGAGTTCACTTCGGGTTGGCAGTTGGTCATAAGATTGTTAAATATTGTATAGACCCTTCTTGCTCCATTGTCGATCCATCATGATGGGAGAAATGATGATAATGATAAACAACATGTTTTTTGATATATGATAACCGAATTTTCCCCAATCTTACTGAAGTCGTCGACTTACGTGTTCAGCAATTCCGAAATTTATGTGCATACATTTAATTCGTTTAATTATGACGAACACTCATCAAAACCAATCCACTTGAGATGATTAACAATAACAACAAAGCTAAATAACAATCTGTTCATATTTAAGCAGTTGGGCGTTTTACTTTTGAGATCATGTTCGTAAAATGAATACGTTGTTCAAATGTTCATTTATGCGCTGATGAAGCCGCTTGATTTACTACACTACCAATCGAGCACTTGTGCTCCATTTAACATAATTCTGAACATTCATAAGCATATATACAAGGCAATTTGACATTTCATGTAGGGGTGTGCATCGGTCGGTGGTCGACCTATTTGATCACAACCGAAGTCGAACCGAAGTTAATCGGTTTGAAAATAAACAAAACCGAACCAAACCAACCAAATGGTCGGTTCGGTTTTGAAATCGACCAACTTTGTTCGGTTTGGATCTGTTCGACTTGGTCGATTTTGATCACATAAAAAAAATAGACTGTATGCTCTTTTTTTTGGGTGAAACCTCAGTCAACTTTCACTTTGCAATAAATACAATTCAGCAGCTTCAATTCAACTTGCAAGCATTTAACACTCAAATTCAACTTGCAACTTCAATTCTGATGTAAGCATGCAATGTGCTAGCAAGTCCAAACCGTTGGTTGGCAATTAACATGACAGAATAATGTATGCAGACATCACAGGTGATGGAGTCCAAAGTATAATACAATGGATGGTTAAATAAATGATAAACTCATTGAGATGCTCACAAAGATGATCACAAATGTCTATTTAACACTCAAATCCTGAGTTGGAAGTTCAAAACAAGTTATCAGTGACTTGGATCCTGATCAGGGAGTGGAAAGTGCTATCTAGATCATATTAGAAACCATCCTACAGGGGCAAGATAGCAAGAAGGAAAGCTACCAAACACAGAAACTCAAACCACCATGGATGTCTAGTTCAAAACTTCAAATGTCTAGTTCACTTGGATGCAGACATCAAGGAAACATTATTGTTGGCAACTTGCAACATATCATTTAATATGTATCTCTTTTCAAATGGCAGTGATTTGACTTTATGGAAAAAAAAAGGAGAGAGAGAGAGAGAGGGGTCTTTCTAGGGTTAGAAAAGAATATGAGCCGCCAGCACTCCTCTTTGAGACTAGAGAGAGAGAAAGATAGCTCTTTCAACTTGATAAATGGGTGTGATGTCTGTTCACTGTTGTTGAATGAATAAATGAACCAAACCGGTCTAATACAACCCATACCCAACTCTAATTATTTAACAAGGATTTGGTTCGGTTCGGTTCGGTTTAGACGGTTTTTGGCATAACCAAACCGTGAACCGAATCGAACTGAACCAGTCAGTTTTTAAAAAATTGAAGCCAAACCAAACCAACCGAACCATCGGTTCGGTTGAAAACTGTTCGATTCGGTTTGACTTGGTCCGATTTGGTCGATTTGACTTAATTGTGCACCGCCCTAATTTCATGTATGGATCCAAATGGTGCGTATGGTTAGGTTACTAACTTACTAGTAGGGTTGAGAATTATTTAGTTTTGGACGAGAACCGAACTAGACCGGATAGATTCGGTTTGAAAAAAGTTCATTTCGGTTTCGGTTATAAAATTATTCGGTTTAGGTTTTTTTGGGTTTTGGTCCAAAATCGAAAGTCGAATAAAACTTACACAACCTTGTAAATAGTCTGAAATTTATACATATTTTATGATTAAAAATGTGTATATTTTTGTGTATTTGAAAACAATAGTTTTTATTTATGTGTTTTAAAACACAAATTTGATAATTTAACAAATAGTCCATCTTTGGGTCCAACATTGAAATACAACAAATATATGTATAAATATTATTTTAATATAATTAAACCACAATCCCAATATTGGACTTGGCCAATTAATAATAGAAATAGTCTAAATGACAAACCGAATCGATTATTGGTTCGATTTCGGTTATAGCTAATCGGTTCGGTTTTGATTTTTAGATGTTCGGTTTATTCGGTTTGATTATTTTGTCTCTGTTGAAATGAAATAAACTGAATGCTAACCTGTACTTACTAGGCACACTCAAAGTTTGGAGCTGGAAATATATCCATAGATTTTGTATACCACAAGTTGTACAATTATCAGGCCTCTAGGAAATGCTTGTGTGTTGTACGTAAGATAATAATATTATCTAATTATAGCTACGCACCTCTTCTAACACGCGTGGTTAAGGTGGAAGGTATGAGTTCGATTCCCCACGTTTTAATATATAACAAACTAAAAAAAAATTAATTTTTTTTATACTAAATTACAACTTGATACCCTCAACCATCACGATTTTTCAACTTGATACCCTCAACTTTTATAGGTACTAACTTGATACCCTGAAGAAAAAAAAATGGGACCAAATTGTCCATTCCTTCTCTCCCCAACCCCTCTCTCTGCGGCTATGGATGGCAGTGGACGGCAGCGCACGAGGCAGTGCACGGTGGCGCAATGCCAGAAGTCTATTGCTGTCCAAGGCTCCTGCAACCCTGAAAGAAGTGATTCCGATGATTCTTTGGGAACTAATTTCCTTTTCCTTCATGTGGATGATGATAAAAGCAACTGAATCAACGGAAAATTCTCAAAGAAGTTGGCTTCTCATGCTGCCTGGAATAAACTGGAAGCAAGCAACCTCTGTGGGCCTTCTCGCGCCTTGGTTTAAGAAAGCCACTTTTGCACACACATGCCCTGTAGCAACGGGTTGTCGAACCCACATAACCACATTTGATTCGCACAATCAGGATCTTCGAAAAGGATATTTGGGTGTCAAAGAAAAATGGTAGAAAAGAAGAATAATTCTCGAAGGACAAAAAAATGGAAGAAAATAGTTCCCTCCACCCGCTCCAATGATTCACTTTCCTCCATAACTTTCCGGAAAGAAAAATTGATGAAAATTATAAATTTCTAAAGGAAATGATACATCAAATAATTGATTTCCTTTCCTTTCCGCGAACTGCACGTGGCCTTCGGAAAAACTATCATTTTTATCAGCAAATGTAGGTAGTTACCATATTTTATACAGTGATGCTCAAGAACATGAGCATCTAAATTCTGTTCTCTAAGATCAGGAATAAATGTTCAAAGGCAACAAGCAGTCCTAAGAATCTAAGCTCCACATAAAGATTGAGAACAGAACAAGTTGTGAGATTGTGCAATGGCCAACAAAATGCATTATTTTGTAACAGCAGGTGCAGAATGTGACATTTTAGTTACACAGTAGAGATCTTGGCAGCGAGATGGAGAAGAGCCCTCCTGTGATAGACATTGCGCGACTTCTTATACTTTTGTACAAAAGTTGCCAGATTGATTTCCTTCTCGAGAAGCTTGCTGTGCAACACCTCAGATTCCTCGTCTACCTCGTTCATTACATCTGTAGAGTAATCAAACAACATATGCATATCACAAGTAAATATATGAACATACAATTTCAAGGTTCTTTTCTCCCCTCTACTCACCTTGCAACCTGCGGAGCAGTGATGATTGAGAATAAAACCCCACGATTTCATCTTTTTGTTTCTCCAGTTCATTCAGTTTTTCTTGAGCAGCAGCCAGCTCAGTTGTCCGAATAATCGTACACTATTTGCCCAACAATTTAAAGAAGAAAATGGTGGGGAACATGGTCAGAAATCTTGATTAGATGCTCGTCGAAAGCTAAGCCCAAAGGTTTCATTCATCAAGAAAAGTCTTAAAGGTACTAAAATCTTGCCTGATTCCTAAGCTCTGATATTCGAGGTTCCTTCTCCAAGTTCTCCCCTGTACCAACATTCCCTTGTTAGCCTTGTAGAACTTTGCTAAAGCATATAAAAACAAGTACCCAAAAGCAAATTCCTCACTTGCAAGCTGAAGGGTCTCCTCCCAAAGGTCACGACGTAGCTGGAAAAAAGAGACATATGTAATGTTGCAAACAAGACTAGTAATAATCTGAAATTGAAACAGCGACCATTTGGAAGTAGCAAGACACATTTGACTTGAAGTATTTTTTAGTACTATCTAGTCTTTTGATCCAAACAAAAGTTGTAAACACCTATTATAGGTTGCAGGTGTTTCATGAAATTCCTTTAATGAAATATGGGGATGAGTTACTCATAACTATTCTCTTTGTTGCACGGATACGACACGGTAATGACAGCAAAACGGACAAGGCATCTTTTTTTGTGTGTCCTACTGTATTTTGGGGTGTCCGGGAAGTGTCTAACAAGTAGCTGATACGTGTCTAACACAACACAGTCCACAGTTTTAGAGTGCCCATGCTTCCTAGCTCCAAACAATAATAACTAATAATAATAATGACTTGAACTGGAGAAGGAAATAAAAAAGAATCATTTTAGTGCAACAATGTTCCCACTGTTCCGGATATACCCGTACTTGTGCTTCATAGCTTCTTTCCTCCACCACCAACGAAAACCAAGACATTCCTAATAAAAATAACCCTTTGGGTCTGATGTCCTTAAATGTAAGCATCACCTTCTCCCTTCAGCATAATCAGTGTGTCCTAATTCTCCTAAAGACCTTTTAAAATACTGACAAGCAAAGGCTGATGTTATTTGCTAACCACTAAATGATACAGTACAACACAACTCTCTAACGTAATTGGCCCAGAACTAGATGAGTAGATGTAGATATGACAACCTCGATTTGTCCCATCTCCGTATTACTGCTCTCTATGCAAGAAGAGGCTTTAGAAGGCGAGTGAAAACCACAAAACTACTCGACTCGGAAGGAATACCAATCTTCATCCCATCAATGTGAATGTTTCCACCTTTGATGGAAACAGAAGATGCAGGAAACTTGCTCAAGTCGGTCTTGAAAAATAGAGAGAAAGATAAGCACATCAACATATTATAAGGTGTAGATATACTGAATATAAATGATCCCACCTCTTTGATGGAAACAGAAGATGCAGGAAACTTAAGCTCAAGTCTGTCTTGAAAAATAGAGATAAAGATAAGCACCTCAACAGTATTATAAGGTGTAGATATACTGAATATTGGATGCAGCTGCTATTAGCATTAGAAGATTCTATCTAATATAGTTCAATTAGCTACTGTCTACTTTTTCAGATTTTAGCTAAGAACATCTATGGTCATTGTGTGAGCAATATGTTATGTAGGAACAGTACTATATATAATATTGTCTTTGGGTCTTCCTGTGTTGCATGTGATAGAGTAATAAGTGACTGGTTTGCTAACTTAGAGGAAACTTCAGTTAGGCTAAATGGAAGTGTTTGAGATAATTAGGTAATGCACACCAGATCAGAGGCATGTGGCATTCATGCTAAGACAAGGAGCAGGAAAATTGGATTCTGACTAGAACTGAACATGGGATGCATTACTTTATAATAGAAAGGTTGCTAGTTAGCAGAAGAGATGATCCATAAGTGAGCTGCATGGAAATAAGGATTCAGCGAGAACCAGAAACATCTGAAGAAGGCTATGTTGTTGCTGTTATTGTAGCTACTAATGCAACGCAATTGAGAGACAATCATAGGAAAAATTCAGTAACTTTGTGTGAATATCTTAACAGCAGATTATTAATCAAGTCATTCTATATCAGTTAATCCGGAAATGTAGAGCCAACATGGGTCAAAGCTCTAAGGGGGCGTTTGAATGAAGGTCTTATATTCCTAGGAACCCAATTTCTATTCCTTTCCCATGGGAAAGGAATTCAACATTCTCATACCCATGTTTGGTTATGTTTAGTTATGTTGGGAATATGTAGCCCGAAAAAATTATTTTTTCCATTCACAAAATATATATATATATATATATATATATATATATATATATATATAGAGGAATAGAAATCTCAATTTGTTCAGTTTTCCATAAATATCCTTTCATTAATTTCATAATGCTTCTATTACCTAAATTCACATGTTTGGGATAGAAGTTAGAATTTTGAAAGAAAAAGGAGGGTATTATCGTCCAAATAAAATACCCAAACAACATGGCTTGGGTTTTACTTGCCCACTACAATGGAAATATGAAGCCCCTCCTATCCCTCCCCCTCCCCCCCAATTCCCAATCCTAGACATACCAAACATGGGTAAGGAGTTCAGAGCATGAAATATCGTAGAAAACAAGGAAGATGTACTAGCAACTTCTGCACTTACATTTTTCTGGACTTTTACTTGCTCGAGAGAATTGAAAAAGGCTTCATAGGCATTCTTGTCAATTAAAAGCTTCTTCAACTCATCATTGCTGCATACGTGCAATTATTTTACAGTTCAATGATAAAAACAGTCAGCACGATAAGCCACTTGTGGATTGTGAGTGGAAAAAAGAAAGTTCATGAACTCAAACAAGTGAGCAACTTCTGCTAACTATTAAGCAACTTTTTGTACTTACAACCAAGATCCGTAAGCAATGTGTAGGTCAGTCGACAAATATAGTAATAAAATGAAGTTATTTATACGAAGATCCTGAAGCATGTCTCAACTCAAACAATATACATAGAAGAAAAGAACAATTATTGATATAGTTCATCAATCAATCCTTGCAGCAAGGAATATTCAGAGATATAGCAGATCTTCAGTGAGACTGATAAGCATATCCTAACCAAGCTCTTTAATAGTATCTGGTGTACCTTTTGCTCTTGAATTTCTTACTCGCATCCCTTTGTTTCCACGTCAAAAGTTCAGAAACTCAATTTCGCAAAAGTTTCAATGATTGAATCAATGGGGTCTTGAATAGAGGAACAGTTTCCCAAGAAGTTAGAGAAGTTTAAGAAATATATAAGGGTGTGTTTGATTGCAAGGTGGAAAACATGTGGAAAAGAAATTAATTCCATGGAATTATTTTCCTAGGAAAAAAAATTCCATGGAAAACTTAATTTGGGTGTTTGATTGTCATTATTTTCCACGGAAAATGATATTTTCCTATGGGTTGGACAAGTTTCATTTTCCATCATTTTAGGGTGCGTTTGATTGCAAGGTGGAAAATACTTGGAAAAGAAATTAATTCCATGGAATAATTTTCCTAGGAAAAAAATTCCATGAAATTTAAAAAAAAATTCATGGAAAACTTAATTTGGGTGTTTGATTGCCATTATTTTCCACGAAAAATAGTTATTTTCCATGGAAAATGATATTTTCCTATGCGTTGGACAAGTTTCATTTTCCACCATTTTAGATGAAAATATGGAAAATGATAGTTTTTTGGAAAATAATTCCATGGAAAATATAAGCTATCAAACACTACAATTGGTGGAAAATTTATGATGGAAATATTTTCCATGGAAAAAAAGCCCAATCAAACACAGCCTTAGAAGAAAATATGGAAAATAAAATAATTCCATGGAAAATATAAGAGTTGTCATTTTCTAATAAAAACTATGCTCTTTATCTCTCGCATGTAGGCAACAGGAGACAAATATCCTCTGAGTACCAAGAATTGAAAAAATCATATATTTCCCTTTTCCCACATGAAACATCGAAGGTCGTGAAATTCTCCTATAAATTTTCCTCAGTGATGCATACGTCAACTATTCCAGTAAAATATGATGACTATTCCAGTGATCATAGCCCCTAACCTATCATTGAACTATTTTCTACTTCTTAGAGTAGATGGTATGAGTGGCATCCAAAGGCGGCCCAGCCCCGGCCCAGGGCAGGGTGGGCAACAGACAAGGGCCGATGCAGACAAGGGCCCAAAGATTATAGGGGCACCAACATAGACATATCTAGAATAGAATAAAGATGTACTATGGGCCACCATTAACTCAAAAGAGTTGTGGTTATCATGTTTGCCTTACATATTAGGGGTCCTTAGTTCAAATCTCGGTGACATCATTTTTTGTTATATTTTTATTTTAGTTTTTTTCGCATTTTGTATAGGGATCTCATTTCGGAAGTTCGCCTCGGGCCTCCATGAGCTCGGGGTCGGCCATGGTGGCATTCGTTGTCTTAGAGACAGACTTGGCACTTCATGCCTAGGAAAGCTTTAATACCAAAGTCCTGGATCGACATTCCCGAATTGCAGAACGCTATCTAAATGATGGATTCATCTAACCATGCTCAAAAGACTCATGAATAAATACCAATAACAACATCTAACACGTGTGTGTGTGTATGGAAGTGTGTGGTGTGCGTGTGTATGCGTGTGTGTATGGAAAAAGTATATATGGAAAAAAGGATATGAGCCAATAGCTCATATTGTATAACGAGTCATGCCATGTTGGACCAATAGGAGAAAAGATTCCACATGGTCCAATATGGCAATCTCATTCTACAATACGAGTCATTGGCTCATATCCCATATATATATATATATATATATAAAGAAAACCTATTACTTACAATACAATTAGTTGTTTATTATATAAACAATAAAATACTTGAACATATCTATTACGTATAGAAAAAAAATGGAATAAAAAGAAAAGAAAAAAAAATAGGTTAATGAAACTTGTGCACTTCACCTATATCTCAAAAGTAGGTATGAGGCGCATGAGATGTGAGCCTAGGAGAACGAGCCTTGCCTCATAGAAAACATGCGCAAAGGCAAGGTTTGTGCCTAAAGTGCATGTCTCACGGGATTTTCAAAATACTGGACCAAAATATGAAAAAATGGATGAGGGTGGAATACGCTCTCATGAAAATATGATGCACGGCGGCGGAGGATATCCCTAAAGGAAAGAATGTTTGTGTTAGAAGAAAGAGGGGAAAAGTAAGCATCATGACAGAGCACCCACGTGAATCAACACTGGCACAAGTGGTTGGGACTTGGGAGGATGACTAAATCTATTGAATTAGGGTTTGTAATTTTTTCTAATTTGAAGACCCAAAATCATATGAGGAGATTTTTATTGTGCAAGGAGAAAAGAATTATAATAATGATGATGGAAATCGCCACAAAGATAACTTTATCAAACTTTAAATTCTTAATTTAGAGAACAAGAGCACACAAAATAAATTGTGAACAATATTAATAACAATAGAGGCTTAGGCACTCCTTTGTACTCGTAGGCAACCTCCAATATTTTCTAATTGCTATAGGACTACGAACAATTAATACCACAAGAAATAAGTTAGAAATCATAACTTATCCTCACAATTTCCGTAAAAGAAAACAAGATAGTACAAAGGAATACTAACCTTAACTACTTTCCATAAAAGGAATAGCAATCCTAACATGAATCCTAATCCCCAAAATTAAGAATCCTAATCATAAAAATTAGGAATCCCAATTCTAAAAATTAGGAAACCTAATTCCTATAAATTAAGAATCCTAATCCCAATAGGGGATCATCTTGGATCAATACTCCCCCTTTTGCAAAAGCGAAGCTCTCGCGAGCTCATAGTTTTAGGTTAGAGAAGAGTTTCTCCTCCTCATATTTTCGGTACCATTTTACTTTATTTGGCAACTCTCTTTCTATCTATGCGCTAAAAAATAATTTGCCATGTGATCTTTGTGGCACTTGTTCTCTAAAGACATAGTCCTCCTTTAATGGCTTGTTCTCTAAAAAATGTCTTCCATTGTTAGGAGTACTGTGTCAAAACTATTATCCCCATTAAATATCGATGGCTCAAATAACCTCAATTACGGTGGCAAGTTGAGCCGGTAAGCATAGTCTCTCATCTTATGCAAATTCTCAAATGACTCGTAATGTATAGGCCTAATTTTCTTGCCTTCGTCCTTCTGACATTTCTTAGTCAGATGGAATTAGGGGTGAGCATTTGGCTAATTCGGTTCAAACCGAAACGAATAACCAAAAATCGAATTGGACCGAAAACCGAATAAGAAAAACCGAAACCGAACCGAAATTACCCATAAGTGAATCAAATCGAACCGAATTAAATTGGTTCGATTTTCAGTTTATTCGGCTTATTCGCTTTTCGGTTTATTTGCGCTTTTTTTGTTAATATATATAGTAAATAAATATATCTAGATATATTTAGTGTATATATATATATATATATATATATATATATATATATATAGAGAGAGAGAGAGAGAGAGAGAGAGAATACCGGATAGTAGCCTAAAGGATCTACTCTAGAGAGACAATCTTAAAGATCGATAATATTATAGTGACATGTGATCTAGCGGTATAGAATAAAAAAGGTAGATTTGAGATAGATTAGACAGTCATCTCTATAATTGTGAGACTTGCCTTAAAACGACCTATTAGAAACCAAGACTAGAAGGTGACCAATAGGGTTATATTATGTCAATGTTATTAGACCTAAGTATTTGTTTAACTCAGCCTTGACTTTTACTTGGCGGGAAGATTTTATGAGAGTTAGACGTGCTTGTAAGAATTGTATAGCTTGCTTATAGTTAAAAAGGTAGATCATTGATTTTACTGCTAAGAGATTGATATATGACTTATAGGAGTATAGTATAGAGTTAATGATTGATTGAGTTTAAGGATCGATTATGATTTTCCTATTTTCCATGGTTAGAAGAGTTAGAAAATCTTACCATAAGTAGTAAACTAGTAAATCCTTCATCGATACAGGTTAGTTAAGAATCCTAAAAAAATTGTAACTAGAACAATTGTGTTTGGATTAAGGTGCATGTAGTAAATATAAAAAAGGAAGATTCATTTGAGCATAACTATATTTAGGACGAATAATTGAAGATGAGCAAAGACAGAATTGTAGGAAATTATTTTAAGGAATATGAAAATTTAGAAGAGTCAATGGAGATGATATTACGATAAGGACTATCTATGATGACACAACAAGTGTAAAGCCCCGCTCCGTACGAGCCATTTGGCTGGCTTGTTGGATGCGATCAGAATGTTGAACCGTGACTTGTGTTGGAAATCAGAAAAATTGAAAATGATGCACTCTCTCTATGTTGGCCGGATTGGAATGAGTTATGAAACATGGTTCGATGGTGTGGCTATGTCTAGTGAAAAATATGGTGCTCGTGTCAAATCATCTCTGGAGGACCCGTTGAGCATATATGTGATCGGAACAGGAAGACCATTTATGCAAGTGAGTGGAACTGTCCCTTCTCTCCTACTCCTTTATGCTTAATAAAATGAAGTATTGTGTTGCTATATTATATCCCTAAATGTTCCATGCTTTAGTTGCTGAAATAGTTGTGATGCTCATATTGAATACTGCTGAATGATAAATACTTGAATATTGAACTGCTAATGTGAATTGATGCCTGGAAATGAATTGTTAATGTTGCTCATGTGTAATGCTGCTGAAATGAATGAAACTTGAATCATGAACACTCGATATAACTATTGCAAAGATATGAAATGTTGTTTGTTTTCTTATAAACAATAAAATGAAATGCTGCATATCACTATGAGAACTGAATGATATGATAATGTCAAAATGAATTGATGCGATGTGAAATGGCTATGCTTGGGATCGATGAGATCACCAAGTATGGAAAAGATGTAAATGATGGAAATGATGAGTCGTTGAACACGGCTTGAATGAAATGAGATGATGAACAGTTGCCTTTACTTTTAATATTTTACCATGCGATTATGTTCATGATCGAGTCGAACCCGCATTCGCATGGTCATAGACAACTTGTGCATAAGGAATTGTTTTCTCGAACGGTACTTGGGACACTGGGGCCGATTCGGCCTAGGAGAAAATGTAACGTACTTTGGTGGCACGAGGTATTGGGACATCAATTCAAGCTTGCAACCTGTTTTGAATGACGCATCGCATACCCTACAAAGTCCTATATGACAACGTCCTAAATGGTGGAATAACACCAGTGATCATGTTGTAAGGATGCAAGCTAATGAATGTTTTATGCAGACAGAGTAAGTATATCATATAACATGTATTTTATGCCGGTACGAGAGAGTCAGCTATCGGTAAGAAATCACTTAAATGTGATGTTTATCATACATGTTGAATTCAACTTTACTGCTAAACATGTTAAATACAGTATGCTACGATGTTGCCTTTCCATAAGTATTGTTATAACATGCTTAATATGTTAACAACAATGTTGCTACAATGATGCCTCTCTATGAGAACTGCTAGAACATGCTTACATGCTCCATTATAATATTGCTCATGAACTATAATATGTTAACAACAATGTTGCTACAATGATGCCTCTCTATGAGAACTGCTAGAACATGCTTACATGCTCCATTATAATATTGCTCATGAACTATAATATGTTAACAACAATGTTGCTACAATGATGCCTCTTTATGAGAACTGCTAGAACATGCTTACATGCTCCATTATAATATTGCTCATGAACTATAAACTGATGCTAGACCTAAATAGAAAGATCATTCTTAATAAATATTTACTCACATGACTACTTAATGTTGGTTTAGACGAGTGGACTGGTTTTGCTCGCCAGTACACGGCAATGTACTGACCCACGTTGTGGGCATCCTTTTCAGGTGCTCGCAATGTTGTAAAAATTGCTAGGCGGACTCGGTGCGGCGGAGGTCCGCCTAGCGCCTAGTCCGCCTAGGCGGCCGCCTAGAATTTTTTTTTTTTAAATTTTGAAAATTTGAAATTTGAAATTTGAAATTTCAATGTTCTAATATCCAAATAGTATCTTAAAACCCAAACAAATATCCAAAATACAACTAAAAATAAACAAAATCAAAAAAAAATTCAAAAAATTCAAAAAATCCACCGCCTAGGGGCGCCTAGGGCCCGCCTAGCCGCCTAGCCCACCGCCTAGGGGGTTTTCGGTGCGGTGGCCGGGCGCCTAGGCCAATTTTTAGAACACTGGATGCTCGTGCTTGGGAAGTTCAGTACACTATGGTTGGCATTGATCAGTCCCGAGATATCGAAAATTTGTTGGATATGCAGAAGCTCTCCTTGTGAAAGATGATGTCTTATGTTTATAAATGACATAATGTATGGAACATTGTATATCTGTTGTACCAGTGAGTTGTAAGCCAAGTCGGCATATCCAGTTGTAAGTCCATGTATAAGTATCAAATGTAAGCCTAGATGGCATGGGTTTCAGTTGGCTATCATGTGTAATATGAGATGTGTTGTAAGCTTTGTATTCCACTACAAGTCTTGTACAAGTACAACAAGGATTATGTACCGTCTTTGCCTTGTACAAGTGCAATTCAGACTTACGACATTACGTCCAAACGAGGACGACCGGTTCGCAGAGATTTATGCGAGGACGAATGACTCTGCGGAATCGGGACGTGACAACAAGGATTATGGAGAGGATATATCTTAAGCAAGTTGTGTGGGTGCAAACTCAACCTTGAAGTTGAGATTCAAATAAAGGATGAGGAGGCTAGCTTGAGAAAATAGATGATACAAACTATGTGGTAGACCAAAGTGAAGTTAGGAAATTGTTATGGTAAACAAATATGATGATAGGAAGCCAATATCATAGATTATTGAGACTCATGATCAAGATTATGATGTTCAAAAATAAGGACAAGAAACAGAATGGTATGAGAATGAAAGAAAGTTTCAAGATAGAAATGTGAGGGTGAAATAGAAGTAGAGCATTCTTAATTAGAATGATAGAGAAAATCTAAGGTTTGAGTTGTTGTTTATGGATGGAGAAAAATGCCAGGAATTAAATACTATGCCAAATTTTCAAGAATCGAGGACGGTTAAAGACCTTGGTAGATTTTATTACCAATAGCTTAATATCGTGTTATTGGAAGTTACATTTGAGGAAGCTAGGCCATAGAATGGGGTGAACTGGTAGAAAAGAGACAAAGAGCTTTCAAATGATATGGGTTAGATTCTAGCTGAAGACCGGCTAATCATATTATCCTAGGGAACCCGGATAGATAGGATATATCATAGTATGATTTGTGTGATTTCTTCAACCTGTTTGATTATTAGAATACTCTGAATTACCAGAAGTCATAGTTGTAGACCGTCATTGGCCTTTCATTCGAAAATTTCCTATTCCGTACTCCCAATCACAATTCCATGATTTGATAGTACAAATCATTCTAATTATGTGATTG
Source organism: Iris pallida (assembly GCA_029216955.1). Classification (NCBI taxonomy): domain Eukaryota; kingdom Viridiplantae; phylum Streptophyta; class Magnoliopsida; order Asparagales; family Iridaceae; genus Iris; species Iris pallida. The sequence continues at coordinate 935,453 of JANAVB010009400.1, forward strand.
AGTAAATCCTATCCCTCCTTAGTCGTGCCATAAATTCAAAAATCAGATCTTTGATTTTTATATCTTCTTATGCCTAATATTATATCACCATAGGTACCTAATTCGTACCCTTCCAATTTTCTTGTCTTAGTCTCTATGAATTGACCCCTAGGTGTCTACCTAAATTGTGCTTTATTCTTGCGCAAAATTACTCCTTGAACTTGTCAGAATTTTCCTTATCTTGATCTACAACTCATTTCTTCATGAACCTCTTGGACTTGTCTCCTCGTCCAATGACATGCGATGATCTAATTCCTTTATACCACCCCACCTAGTTAGGTTCAACTCAGTAAATTCCTTCTAGCTTGTTGAAGACCTAACCATATAGAAGTAGTGAATAATTCCTCTTATAGTGTTATTGGCCTTTATTGGCCAATAGTACCATGATAGTACCTAGGTTCCCTTAGAGAATTCGTGATTATAGACGGCAATACCCAAACTTCTTGTATTCCTTCTTAGGAAATATACCCCTCTAGAAATCTTATTAGTAGGATCATGACCATAGTTTCGCTACTAAATTCATATAAGTGAGTGGTGTCTTGAACTGAGTGAACCTTAGCTTTTAGTGGGTTATGTCAGTTTAGATTCTATTGTTATCAACGTCCCCTAGAAATCTTGTGCAACCAGTCATACTTGACCTCTTCTAAGGCTAATCCTCTTATTCTTTGGATACCATGCTTAGTGTATAATCGAGGACGGGATGTAGCACCGACGAACCAGAGGCCATGCCTACTAGTACCTAAGGTACCGCTCTTTGAAGATGAAGCAGATGTTCTACTAGCACCAGTAGAAAACCGGAGAGGACCACTCACTAAATATCAGTATCAGCAGATCCGAGCTCAGAAGCACAAAAAGGCATTCATCATGGTAACTAAGGAGGCACAAGCACCACCAGGCGCAGACGAGAGTGAGATTCAAGTATCATCGTGGAATTATTTTAGAATATAGGTGATAGTGTATTACCCATACCTATAGGTTTATGCTCTAGTATAGAGTAGATATTCCTATAGATATCTATCTCACCCAATAGGATATTAGATGCACCCATTCATTGACCACATCCTTTGCTTGCGCATACCTACCTTGAAATTTCGAGGACAAAATTATTTAAGGTGGGTAGGTTGTAAGCCCTCTGAATTTTCTAAAATTATTTTAAACTTTTTTTATTATTTTATTTAATATATTTATTAATAGATTTTTTTTACTATTATTTATGATTATAACATATACTTTTTCGTAGTTTTGATTTTTGGAGCAAAAGAAATGCCAATCTTTAGAAACGTCCTTAATGTGTTTTGACCTAGACAAGTTTACCTTCATTTTTATATATCATGTCCCACTCAAACATGTTTCCTTATATTCTATTTTCGTCGCACAATTTTTGGGTCAATTTAGGTCATTTTATCATCTAATGTAAAATTTATCGTATCTTCCAATTTAATTTCGGAACTCAACATCGATCCAACCCAAACGACCCAATATATAATTTTGACTTATTTTAGCCTACTACACATATGCCAATAGTGTCACACTCAATTGAGTTCTCATGTGCTACTTATTTTCAAATGGCACATGAGATCTATTTATAGTCTTTTCGGTGTTCAGTTCAATTCGAATAATTGTTTGGACTATAACCTAGCCAACCCAATTTAGTGGAGGCTACCTAGGATTATCAAAATCAATTAGACATATTTAATTAATTTTTGGACATTTAATAGCAGCCACATGTTACAAACCCTTGCATCTTTGAATCCACCAATCAACCCATCCAAATATGGAAGCCCACTACACCACCTTACCATATTAGTTGATTGGAGGCCCAAACCTCAACCAAATCAATCCAAACAAAAGTCAAATGAACCCCAACATAAAATCCCTCAAACCCTTACATATTTCCCCCATATTTCAGCCGCCACCTATCCTTCCCATCACCAAACCCGACGGTGCTAAGCACATGGCCAAGAGCACCTAGCTGACCCCCTTGTGGCCGACCACTTCAAAACCTTCCCCCATCGACTTCTAGACCTCCGTTTGGCGAGCCACCACCTCCATGACGGCCCTAAGAGACCCCTCTTCAACCCTATCAAGTCCCGGAGGAGTTTCGTCTACTTGTTTGGTCGTTTGGAGGCCGAACTTGATGATTATTTCTAGTCGTAATACTGAACCCAGGTTTATCATCTTCTAATATAGGTGTTATCTACTTTTTCTCATCCATTAGACTTGAAACCAAAACTAATCAGTAGTCCTATGTGTCTACTTTGATATCCAATTGCTAACTCACACGGTTATACTCGATTTGGCTGTGGCATCCCTTGCATGACAATTGGTCCAAATTTAACCAATTTTGGTGCAAGGGTCTTTCCAACGACTTCTGAATCCTTTTGATCTCGAACAATCCATTGGTGATGACTCTAACATCACTCTTAATCATCTAGTAATATTTCTTGTTCATATTTGCAAGTATTTTATGTGTTTATGGCATCGTTTCCATGATACTAGTTTTTCGGACACCGACAAGTCCACCGTAACCCGACTACTTCTCTAAACTTCATAAGAGTTTAATATAATTTAAATCTAATTAATTGAGAAGAAAAATCATATTTTGACTCATTTATTCTGATTATTTTCAGAATATTTAATTTCTATATTTTTTTATATTGATTCACTTCCAAATTTGATCCATATATGGCATAATTGTGTTGGTAAATAAATGCATTGATTTGAGATTATTTTTCTTAAAATAAATATATACACAATATATTCAGAATTTATTTATTATATTTTCCAGAAATAAAAGTGAATGTTTACGGAATATAAATATTATTTTTCTAAGATAATATGGTGCCATTTATAGTAGCATTGATGGTATATATGGTTAAGTGTTATTTATGGTTGTTGACTAGTTGTACCTATATATAGTATGTGATCCTTGTTGTGTAATTTGACATCAATTCCTATTATTTCTCAAATTATTTAGATGTATTTCAGAATTTACATATATTAGTTTTATATTTATTTGGTTTTGATTTAATTGGCAAGTTGGCCTAATAAGCCAATCACTTGGTATATTTATAAGTGTATTTTACTATAAATATTATGCTTAAATATTACTATTAAATATTTTTTAAAAATATTCAAGAATTTATTATTATTATTTTTAGTTTATAAAAATACTATTTTTATCTAGTAGTATGTTCATAAAAAATACTATTTTTTAGATTAAGTGGATATATATATATATATATATATATATATATATATATATATATATAAGAAATATTTATATTATTATTTATATTATTATTAAGAAATATTTATATTACAAAAAGAATTATTATTAAGAAATATATATATAAGAAATATTTATATTATTATTTCAGAATTTATAATGAATATTTTATATTACAAAAATATTATTTTACGTGTTTTCATGATACTATAAGATATATATAGCCATATATGAAAATTAGTAAGTTCATATGTACATATACATTGGTTGTATTATATTTAGATATTTTTCCAGAAATATATTTTTATTTATTTATTTATTTTAGAATTTAGAGTAATTATTTTCAAATTATAGAATAATATTTTTGTCCTGCAAGTATAATATTATATGACTATATTTGGCTAGAAACTAGTTTGGTAGATTATGCCCAAGTAAAGACTATATATAGTAAATGTATACATGGTATGTGTGAGACCCTTGAGTTAACATTTATTTTAGTTTATTTATATTTTAGGTGTTCACGGTTGTTCGACTACAGTTGGAGTCGGACCCATGATTACTCTGTTCCCGAGATTCCAGGCAAGAAACCTCGCCATACTTGTGTAATGCCCCGCTCCGCATCGGTGCATTACGATGAGTCGTTGACTCGAAGAGTTGCGTTGACCCGATGAAGTATCGATGCGAATCGATGCAAGTGTTACGTTGGCCAAAGGTAAGCTTTGAGTCGGTTGGAATCTATGAATCGAATCGATGCAAAGGATAAATCTCGTTTGAGCAAGTGCTGATTTTAGTTGATCTGGTGTGCAGGCTATGCGTTTACGCTGGACGATAAGAGGTCGGCATTTTGCCTTATGCAATGAAGTGTCCACGAAACCAAATCGTGGCCTTGCAACGAATTGTGGCATGGGCGCGATAGGCCAAATCAACCGAGTAGTTCAAAGGAATGGCTAAGTCCGGGAGTTAGCTATGCGATCGAGTTATGGAAGCGAGACGCTTCAATCGGCGAAGACGGCAAGGCGTATCGGCTTAAGGTGGGCGGGTTCTTGACTCTCTTTCCCTATTCCTTCACGTCTAATAAAATATGTTATGGAATGCGTAATATGTTATCGAGTTAGCGAGCGTGGCTCGGCGAGTAAGTGTCTAAATATGCGTTGAACACTAAGATAGAACATTGAACAATCGAACAATTGAAGCGACGTGCATCGAGTGCACGAGTCGCAGTAGGGCAATGATGGTAGAACATTGAAAGATGATAATGAGATGTGCATCATGTGCACGGCTCCGAGAACATTGAACACTAGGCGTAGAACATTGATTATGGTGCTGAGCGTGCCTTTGTACACTTAAGCTACGAAATGATTAAGTATATACGGAGATAGGATATGCGAATAACATTATGAACGGGACGCGTGAATATGAGTACGAGACGACTAAGCCGTTGGGCGTCGTGCATCAATATGGATGTGTTGGGGCATAACGCCGACGGAGCTTCCCATATGAATGGTGGATTATGTTTATGGCACGGGAAACCGTTTATGTGCGAGACTATGTTTATGGAATACGGGATCGGTTGGTATGCTATGGATTGTATGATATGGTACGTATTGCATGGTCAATGGACTCGGATGGCCCGTGCACGGGTACGGCTTCCCTCGAACGGTTACGCCGGGGCGCCGGGACCGTTCGGCCTAGGAGAAAATTATGTGTGGTATTTATGGGGCACAACATTCGGACGGATTGCGACCGTCCAGTGCTGTGATAAGCTATGATATCCGTAAGTTTGGGATCCTTCGGATACTGGGCTAGCAACCCGTATCGAAGCGATTGTAGGCTTACACATAAGAGATGCCAAGTCCATTACGGTGCGAAACACCGTGACCTTCATATAGATAGGGCCGGTGGGCTGAGATGAGAGCTGGGTGCAGGCGCAGGACCTGCCACCCATTATGCATATGTTTACGTTTATGATTGGTCGGTTGCGTGAACGATATGATTCTATGTTGAGTTCTAACCACTGCAGGCTAAGGAAAATGGGACGGAGATGTGCACGAACACTATGTTATGTTCATATTATGGCTAACTGTATCTGCTGCAGGAACACGGTATGGGACACAAAATTTAGATGAGTTGCTATGCATGAGTATTGCCACGAAACTGATCCTAAGGCTAAATAGAAAGATCACCAATTAAGATGCATGTTTCACTAAATGATTTAGTGTTTGGTTTGGGTGCGAGCGGGTCTTGATCAGTGCGTAGCGAGGACGAAAGCACTAATCCCCCACTAGTTTATGTGCAGGCTCAGGTTATGATCGGCTCGGGGCGGAGCTTGGCTTGGACGTGCCGAGGCATGGAGTCCTTGGCGTTCAAGAGAAGCACCGCATATGCGTTCGGACTTGCGACATGGAGATGTTCGGCCCAAGACTACTTGGTGGCTATAAAGAGGCATAATGTATGGAATAGTGTAATCCTTTGTGAGCTAGAGAGATCATGAGCGTTGTAGCCAATTGGCATGTATGTTGGGCTATTCAGAGCCTTTGTAATCTTCAGTTCATTTCAATAAAAGAGATTCTTATGTTATACTATGTTTTCCTTCCGCTGCTTATGTTATCAAATTGAGATAGTTCTATGTGAACCTGTTATCTTGCCTTGCACGAGCGCAACTCCAGGCTCGTGCGGCATCACGTCCCAGCGAGGACGATGATTCGGGTAAAATCTAGCGAGGACGAGCGATTTCCCGGATTGGGGCGTGACAAGTTGGTATCAGAGCGGTTCCATCCTTTGGACCGTGCGTGAATCTCTTTGACCCTCAGTTGCTTCGCTATCGAATTCAGTTGACTCTATGTTGTTTCCGCAACCGCATGGCTCATGGATCTGCTCGACGCTACATTGGATGTTCCATACAATAAGTCTATATTAAGTGCGTACGCCTGCCACAAGTATGTCGTGACTATCACGTTATCTCCGGGTGCCATCGGAGAGTGTTGGTTGCATGAAGTGCAATGAGTTATGGGATGTTGGTTGCACGAAGTGCAACGTGTTATGGAATGTTGGTCGCACGAAGTGCAACGAATGTGGTGATGTTGGTTGCACGAAGTGCAATGATATGTGTGTTGTCGGTCGCACGAAGTGCGAGGAGCTATGTATTGTTGGTCGCACGAAGTGCGAGGAGATATGTGTTGTTGGTTGCACGAAGTGCAACGGGTCGATGCGTGAGGCAATGCGTGTTATGTGACTACGGGAATGGTTATGTATCGTTGGTTGCACGGAGTGCAGCAAAGTCGTGAATCGTTCGTTGCATCGGTGCAACGAGTCGATATGGTATGATGCGTGTTGTATGGCTATGCGGATGGATAGCGATATGTTGCGCAAGATTGAGTAAAGACCTTGAGTATCGAGAATGAGTTGTTGCACGAGTTGCAACGAGCGAGATTGAAAGATCGTGGATGCGATGATAATGAGTCGAGTTGAGTAGGCGAATGTTTATGTTGGCCATATGTCGCGTTGAGCTTTGAATAAGCGAATGTTGCGGGTGCGAACGAAATGATCGCCATGGTACGGTTAGATCGAATGTATGTCAAACTTGAGCTAACGTTAGAGCTGGGATCGGAAGGATCGCCATACGGGATAGTTGATTGGGGAATAGATGTCGGACCTATGCGGAGTGTGATGTCGAGTAATGACTCGATTTCGAGTGGTATATGCAATACCAATTATGCGAGCAAGTATAGCGAAGTATTGTGTAGATAACGATAGGCTCGATCCTGAGTGGTATATGGAATATCACTTAGCGATAGCTATGTTAAGCCGGTTGGTGACTTGCGATAGGTTATGTCGAGACGATTGTATTGCTACGATATGTTGCCCTCAATGGACGGAGTAGTACCGAGACTCGGGTAGGAATGACTTGAGAGAAGTCGATGCAAGTATGCTTCGGTGAATTGAGTCGACCGATTATGTGTGAAGTCATACTTATGGATGATACATCGGACGATGATTCGTTAAGTATAAGTTAAACGATAGGTCGAGCATATGCGAATGAATGTTACGTTGAGGAAATAGTCGACCCGATCGAATTTGCGTTGAGTTAAGTCAGTACGGAAGCTTGTTCGAAACGTGTTGAGTAGGTACGGAGGAATCGTTCGAACGAATTTGGGTTAATGCAATGAGTCGGTAGCACGATTTAGAAGTGCGAGTTACGGATATGAGAATGGATGTGTGCAAGACTTGATTCGTATTCGAGTTCGGATAATGGCAATGATTGCAACATGTTTGAGCTTATGAGAAGGGATATGTTCAAGTTATGCATATCGACGATGGTATTGAGGCGTATCAAAGACGATATGCAATAACTCGGGGATACTCTGATCGAATGAACGAAAATTTGGTTGAGCATTGTTGTCGGATGAATAAGATACAAAGTTAAGTTGATGGCAGTTTGGATGATAACGGTAGGAACGCTTCGGAGAATTTGAGAGTGAATGGATGTTGCTCGGATGAAATCGAAAGTGTCTGGATTGCTTCGCGGATCACCACTATGTTGACATTCTTGTCTTGAGCGAGCGCAACACCAGCCTCGCACATGCGTCACGTCAAACTAGAACGATCATTCTGCGTAAGCGCTGGTATGGTGATTCATCCAGCGGGGATGATCGAACTTGCGAGGCGTGGCAAATTTGATATGGACTTGTGGTTTGATGCGAAGGTGAAATTGAGGATTGTGCGATATTGTTGACGGTAGTATACGAGTGATTCGAGTAGCAGCGGCGCATCAGTTGTGCGGGGGATGGATAAATTGCGGATTGGTAAAGTATGTCGGATTGGGTAAAGTCCCATAGGAACTGTCGGGAATTGATTTGGCTCCGCGATAGGATATAGCATGGTTCGTTGTAACTGTCCCTCGTTGATGATCTTCAATTATCGAGCGTAGTTTCGGAACAGATGACCCTAGAAGACTTGACCGCCAAATCAAGTAAATGTTGAAGTCCCATAGGATGACCCTAAAGAAGTCGCGTAAGGAATTTTATCGAGGATAAGGAATGATCGAGTATAAATCGAGGAACGTGCTTAGCGTAGTGACACGGTAAGGCGATTGTAGGAAGTCTGCAATGCGCGAGAGCAGCAGAAAGTAAAACGACCCTAAGAGTTATGTCGTTGATCGGGTTGAGTAACGGTCAGGCTATGTGTATTGAGCGCGCGATCTATGTTACGAAACGAACTAGTCGGGATTGAATCGAAGTTTGAGTAAAGGATTTGTACTCGGTCGAAAATCGGGGATGAGCATATCGTAAGAGACCTTGGGTCGGAAAGATTGTTGCCTTTGAGCATCGTAGACTCAAGTTGACCTCTTGTGTCGGGAGAGCGCGAGCATGATGTCTGGACAAGTTACCTAGCGGGGGTAGCCCCAGACGCGATGAGTATATGGTTCGAAAACGTGGATCGTGTTGGGATAGTTGTGTGCGAGACTTAGTACGGATGGTAGACAAAGGAAATGGAGACATGTGGACTTAGTCCATGTCGTTAAGGCCAATGTTATGAATGATTGGATGAAAGACTTGAGTTATGTGAGAGATAGGAAACGGTTGGGCGAATAGGCGTTGCCGAAGCTTGTTGCGATCGGATGCGCAATGAATTGATGCAGTGCGTGTATTAGGTGGCCGGCGAGAAACTTATGAGATTGATGTTACGAGTTTGAATTAAGTTATGTGCAGAGATATTCGGAAGATGATCGCATGTTATGGGATAATGCATACGAGATGTATTTTGGGAATAGGTGCTAAGATATGACTAAGTCGAGTACGAAATGATGGTGCTTGAGGATTTAAGTTGAGCTTGTTAGTTGTCCCGATATCCTACAACTGGGCTTGGCTGAAATGCATATATTGGTGGGACGCCTAAAATATGTGTATGATCCAAACTAAGCTGTATGATTCCAACGATAGTAGCACGAGATCGTGAAGCGACCTATGCGAGGCACTTGGATTAAGTGTTGGTTTCAGTTCGAGGACGAACCTGATTTTGAGTGGTATATTATGTAATGCCCCGCTCCGCATCGGTGCATTACGATGAGTCGTTGACTCGAAGAGTTGCGTTGACCCGATGAAGTATCGATGCGAATTGATGCAAGTGTTACGTTGGCCAAAGGTAAGCTTTGAGTCGGTTGGAATCTATGAATCGAATCGATGCAAAGGATAAGTCTCGTTTGAGCAAGTGCTGATTTTAGTTGATCTGGTGTGCAGGTTATGCTTTTACGCTGGACGATAAGAGGTCGGCATTTTGCCTTATGCAATGAAGTGTCCACGAAACCAAATCGTGGCCTTGCAACGGATTGTGGCATGGGCGCGATAGGCCAAATCAACCGAGTAGTTCAAAGGAATGGCTAAGTCCGGGAGTTAGCTATGCGATCGAGTTATGGAAGCGAGACGCTTCAATCGGCGAAGACGGCAAGGCGTATCGGCTTAAGGTGGACGGGTTCTTGACTCTCTCTCCCTATTCCTTCACGTCTAATAAAATATGTTATGGAATGCGTAATATGTTATCGAGTTAGCGAGCGTGGCTCGGCGAGTAAGTGTCTAAATATGCGTTGAACACTAAGATAGAACATTGAACAATCGAACAATTGAAGCGACGTGCATCGAGTGCACGAGTCGCAGTAGGACAATGATGGTAGAACATTGAAAGATGATAATGAGATGTGCATCATGTGCACGGCTCCGAGAACATTGAACACTAGGCATAGAACATTGATTATGGTGCTGAGCGTGCCTTTGTGCACTTAAGCTACGAAATGATTAAGTATATACGGAGATAGGATATGCAAATAACATTATGAACGGGACGCGTGAATATGAGTACGAGACGACTAAGCCGTTGGACGTCGTGCATCAATATGGATGTGTTGGGGCATAACGCCGACGGAGCTTCCCATATGAATGGTGGATTATGTTTATGGCACGGGAAACCGTTTATGGCACGGAAAACCGTTTATGTGCGAGACTATGTTTATGGAATACGAGATCGGTTGGTATGCTATGGATTGTATGATATGGTACGTATTGCATGGTCAATGGACTCGGATGGCCCGTGCACGGGTACGGCTTCCCTCGAACGGTTACGTCGGGGCGCCGGGACCGTTCGGCCTAGGAGGGAATTATGTGTGGTATTTATGGTGCACAACATTCGGACGGATTGCGACCGTCCAGTGCTGTGATAAGCTATGATATCCGTAAGTTTGGGATCCTTCGGATACTGGGCTAGCAACCCGTATCGAAGCGATTGTAGGCTTACACATAAGAGATGCCAAGTCCATTACGGTGCGAAACACCGTGACCTTCATATAGATAGGGCCGGTGGGCTGAGATGAGAGCTGGGTGCAGGCGCAGGGCCTGCCACCCATTATGCATATGTTTACGTTTATGATTGGTCGGTTGCGTGAACGATATGATTCTATGTTGAGTTCTAACTACTGCAGGCTAAGGAAAATGGGACGGAGATGTGCACGAACACTATGTTATGTTCATATTATGGCTAACTGTATCTGCTGCAGGAACACGGTATGGGACACAAAATTTAGATGAGTTGCTATGCATGAGTATTGCCATGAAACTGATCCTAAGGCTAAATAGAAAGATCACCAATTAAGATGCATGTTTCACTAAATGATTTAGTGTTTGGTTTGGGTGCGAGCGGGTCTTGATCAGTGCGTAGCGAGGACGAAAGCACTAATCCCCCACTAGTTTATGTGCAGGCTCAGGTTATGATCGGCTCGGGGCGGAGCTTGGCTTGGACGTGCCGAGGCATGGAGTCCTTGGCGTTCAAGAGAAGCACCGCATATGCGTTCGGACTTGCGACATGGAGATGTTCGGCCGAAGACTACTTGGTGGCTATAAAGAGGCATAATGTATGGAACAGTGTAATCCTTTGTGAGCTAGAGAGATCATGAGCGTTGTAGCCAATTGGCATGTATGTTGGGCTATTCAGAGCCTTTGTAATCTTCAGTTCATTTCAATAAAAGAGATTCTTATGTTATACTATGTTTTCCTTCCGCTGCTTATGTTATCAAATTGAGATAGTTCTATATGAACCTGTTATCTTGCCTTGCACGAGCGCAACTCCAGGCTCGTGCGGCATCACGCCCCAGCGAGGACGATGATTCGGGTGAAATCTAGCGAGGACGAGCGATTTTCCGGATCGGGGCGTGACAACTTGCACTGTTTAAACTCATAATATTATGCTTGTGTTGTTAGTGTATTCTCTAGTAGTCTATGAAGTTAAAAATGGTTTTTTATGATAACGGTCCAGTAGAGTTATTGATATATCAGTGATATATCGATTTTATAACGGTAAATATCGGTTTACATTTTTAACAATTTTTTTATTATAAAAAACATAATTAATAGTTAGCTATCATAAAATATGCAATAAGAGTTTCTTAAAGCATTAAAACTAAACGATTCACATCCAAACCAATATTACAATATGAAAAGTACCCACTTCAACAGTTCAATAAGAGTTTCTTAAAGCATTAAAACTAAAAGGTTCATACCAAAACCAACATTACAATATAAAAGTACCCACTTCAACAGTTCAACTAATATGAAAACCAAAACGAGTCCAATTCAAGTTTCAACATCTAGACTAATAATCTTCATTAGTTTCAACCAACTTCATTTTCCTCGTTCTCACAATCACCATCTTCACTACTTTCTTCCCTAGTTTCATCTTCATCTTCTTCATCCTCATCATCGTGAACAAGTGAGAGTGGATCTGTAACACCTCGTGACCTTGTGCTTCTTGTGCTTGGTCCTTCAACGTCATCGGCACCCACTGAAGCATGAACTTGCTCCCAAGTTAAATCATCACCTACCTTCACAAACTCTGCAAGTTCTGTTTCGGTTGGAGTAATCCAATCATCATTCTCTTCAACATCTCTCAAAATAATAGGATCAAAAGTTTTAGCTTTGTTCTTTCCATCCCAAAATCGTCTCTACAACTTCATGTTATATTGGAGTAATCCAATCATCATTCTCTTCAACATCTCTCAAAATAATAGGATCAAAAGTTTTGGCTTTGTTCTTTCCATCCCAGAATCGTCTCTCCAACTTCATGTTATATTGAATGTAAACAAGATCATTCAATTTTGCTTGCAAAAGGCAATTCCTCTTCTTCGTATGCAACTGAAATTAGCATACGTATTATTTGTAACTAGCTAGCTTGAATTTAAAAAAAAAACAAATTAAGAAAGAAAGTAAGTTGCATACGTTGTCAAATACACTCCAATTTCGCTCACAAGGCGAAGCACTACATGTTTGGCTTAAGACCCTCCTTGCAAAGCTTTGTAGTTTCGGCGTACCATTGCCATGACTTATCCACCATTCATCTATATTGAGTACTCTCCTCACATTAATAAGAATTAAGAAAGATGTAATGTAAAATACAAATGGAATGGTTATTGGTAAGGAAAGAAACTTACATGGTGATATCGTTTCTCTTGTTCTTATAGCTATAGAGTAGTTCCAAAATCTCTCAACGCCTCTCTATATTCCGATAATTGCGATAAGATTTTAGTACTCTCAACCATATCGGGCACAAGCCTCATCAAAGTTTCATTAAGCATTCTCTTAGTGTGATTAAGCTCTGATGTTGAATGCTTATAAAATATGGCAGGATTAAGGTAATATCCAGCTGCATTTAAAAATATAATCCAATTTGGCATATAAGTATGAATATGGTAACATTCATGTGCATATAAATATAAAAAAACATATATTAAAATATACCTGCATGCAAAGGGTGTTCTAGTTGTTCAACCCAACTCCATTTAACAATCGCCATGGCCTTGATACTACTGTAGGCTCATCAGCAAGGTTCTTATCAAGCTGGAGTTGTGCTCTATCCATACCATCATATATATAGCCCACGCAAGGTTGTTCTTCCCTGTCCACCAATCTCAAGACATCTACTAAGGGAGCCAACACTTTACACGCCAACTCCACATTTTCCAAAATGACTCTTTTGCAATAATTTTGCAATATTCTTTCCATCCTCTCTTTGAAAATGAACTGCGAACCCATCTAGAAGAAACGAATAATTGTTGCAAGTACTGCATGTTCTTCCATATGCTCTCCAATGTATAGAAGGAGGTTGCAAACCCAGTTACACAAGGCCTGTGCAACTCGCTACCGCTCAACTTCCGCATCATGTTTAAAACCATCAAATGGTTATAAATATAAACCACCACCTTCCTGGCTTGAGACAACACATTCTTAACCTTGTCGATATCAATACCAATTTCTTGCAAAATTAAATTGATGCAATGTGCAGCACAAGGAGTCCAATACATCTTTGGATGTTGTATCTCCAATTTCCTTCCCACGGCCTTAAAGTTAGAACCATTGTCCATGATAAACTACATACATAAAAAGAAAATTGATTACAAATTAGGAAAACATAATGTACATAAATAAGTGAACTATGAATTAACTAGTCAAGTCACAGATTTATTACATTAACATGTTTACCTAGACAATGTTTTCCTCTCCCACATCCGCGATCACCTCATTAATCAATCCAACAATGTAGTCTGCATCATGAATTTGGTCTGAAGCATCAACAGATTTTAAGAAAACTGTTCCTTGTGGACAATTAACTAAAAAGTTAATCAAAGAATGACCCTTCGTATATGTCCAAAAATCTGACATAATGGAGCATCCATAGTCCTTCCATTTGGGCCTAAAGGAATCAACAAAAGATTGTCGCCTTCAGAACATCTTGAAGCAGAGTAACCCGCACATTATGATAGGACGGCGCAGGCATAGCTCTTCCATACTCCAACGCAATATATAAAGCGTTGAAATTACGCACAACATTAAAGGGTATATCGCACTCGTATGAAAATTTTGCCCACTCCATCCAAGCCTCCATCTTCAACTTCTTCTTGATTGGATTGTCAGCATCCAATGCCGTTTGTTGTATTTTTCGACATTAGGTTTGTAGATTACATCCATTGGACCTCTTATATTGCTACTTTCCTTCCTCTTCTTACTTGATGATGTAGCAATACTAGCAGGTGTTGGTTGAACATCGTCATCGGCATCCTCAACATCAAATGCGTCAGTCTCGTCCTCATTTAAGCATGGTCGGCTTAAAATATTGTTGACTCTATTTTTCTCTAGTCTTTTCTTTACTGCTTCATCCATTGCCTTTTGTACTTCCTTTTGCACAAGCATAGGAGCCTTATCACATCCCTTTGTTTGTCCCATTTGATTAACAATGTGATGTTTGAATCTTGATATCCCACCCGGTATTACTCTTTGGCAAAAATTGCACGTAATTTGACCTTTTTTGGTGGGATCCATAATTGTTCCATAGCGATACCGAACATCAGTCAAATTGATCTTAACCGGAGCTACGTCATTTGAAGCACCACCAGCTCCACCCTCATTTGAAGCTCGAAGACATTTCTGAAATAAAGAATTAAAAAAATAACTCATCCATTTTTTGATGAAGCAATCAGGAACAGCAGCAGCAATATGCAGTAATCAGGAATATACAGGAACAACAGCAGCAATATGCAGTAATCAGAAATATGCAGGAATCAGTAATCATCCATTTTATTACATTAACCTCTCTAATTTTTTGGTTTTTGAAATATGCAGGAACAGCAGAAACAACATTTCTAATGAAGTAATCAAAAGAAAAAGAAAAAAAAGTAGAAGAAAAATAAGCAACTGCATCTCTAACATTTGAAGAACTATAAATTTAGAGAAGCAAAACAAAAATAACTGAAGAAGCAAAAAAATAAAGAAAAAAAAGCAGTAGCATCTCTAACATCTCTAACATGAAGCAAAAGAAAAAGAAGCAGTAGAAGAACCGAAGAAGAAGAATTGAACTGAAGAAGCAAAAAAAAAAAAAAAGAAAAAAAAAGCAGCAACATCGAAGAACTAAAGAAGAAGAAAAACTTACCGGTAGGAGCAGCCTATGTTGTATTAAGCGTGAGGCGAGACGAGGCGACGAGGCTGTCGACTTGCTTAGTGGTGCTTAAGCGGCACTTAGTTAGCGCCTCACATTGTTTTTGGTCCTACATGTAAAATACTCTATATAGTATATACACATAAATTTCAATATTTTTGCATACAATCCTACTAGCATATGCATGAATAACAATACCAATTATCAATCAAGCAAAGTAACAATATAAATACTAGAATCAAAATACAAACTACAAGCCACACAATGCATACATACTATATAGTCATCAAAATATCATTAAACATAAAAGTTGTCTCTAAAGTTCCTACTTAAAGTTTTCCAACTATCCAACTATGTAAATAACAAAAGATTCGATTTAGTTTATTAAAAAAAAAAATCAAAAATCGTTAAGTGAGGCGCTACTAAGCGACGCCTAGCTTAAGCGCTGATCGCTTTTCTGGGCGAAAATTCATTAAGCGAGGCGTCCTAATTCTAAATCTCGCTTAAGTGCCGCTTAAGCGCACTTTTCACAATATAGGAAGCATCGTCGAAGAAGAACCTCCCTCTATTTTTGAAGAAGAAGAAGCAGCAGGTGTTGGGTTGAAGCAGCAACCATTTCTTTTTCTTTTTTTTCTCTCTTAAGTTTTAACCTAACATATAAAGCAAACCATGAGATATCGATTATATCATAACTGATATATCGATAAATATCGATCGTATCGGCCGGTTTTATCGGAACCGATTTTTTACCCTTTTTAAAAAAAAAAAATCGGTCATCAACCGGTACCGATATATATCTCGGTTATAAAATCGATATATATTGGTTATTAACTACATAGCTAGTAGTATGCGTCCAAGTATGACTTGGGTGTCATCAATGGTGTCATCGATGTGTGTGCGCGTGTGTACTTAGTGTGTAGGAGACATTTCAGATAGTTGTGAAGTTATTCTCAAATAACTTCTATGCCTTATCGTGTATCATACACGACACTATGAGTGAGATTCCATTGTGTTGGCACGAGTTTACATATCCGGCTCGCTACCGGTACGGGAGGTTCGTATGATAGTTCATATAGAGTTAGTATGAGTCTAGCTAGTGACTTGTATTGAGATATGAATTATTCGAGTCATGGATATGACTAGTGCAAGACAAGGGTGGGAAAGACTATTAGTAGGCGTATAAGACAGCCCCATAGTAGCCTTATGGTTACCCGGTTATGGGTTTATGGTTGCCCAGTTATGGATGTATTGTTAGAGAATATATCCGGCAGCGGTCCTGACATTTTGTCAGATATGGTCGGGAGGTATGCTAGTAATACTTAAGCCTCTAGCGGATGTTATTCTTTATTCCTTCACCTACTCATACGTACTAAAGTCGTCTTCGATGTGCATACACATAGATGGTTAGTGAGCCTTGTTATTTGTGTATTTATTCAGTTCATTATGGCTTGTTCCTTTTGTATCTTGTTACGTCTCTGATCTCTCAAGGTTGTTGATGAGCTTATAGTATAGACTGGTGGATGGTATGATTTCGGCTGCAGGGTTCAGGTATCGCTTGTAGTGTTACTTTATCAATTTCTCGTGCTTTCTATTTTCTTTCCTGTTATATCTTGCTCATTTGCCTAGTTTTGCGAACTTACGTTATTCTCGAGTTTGCTCGAACATGTGTATTATAGGCGGCCGAGTATATTGCATGATGTTCATTCTTGTTTTATTTACCTATATGTGGATTGAAACATAATTGAGACAGTGTAGATTTAGTTTACGTTTACAACGTACTACGATTAGGATAAGACTATTAAATTGTAATACTTATTCTAGCCGTACAGCTGGCATGCTCATGCCTTGGGTTCCTATATGTTTTGGAATTGGGGCGTGATAGATGGAACAACTCCTCGACATCAACTATAAAGGTCCCTCGTATCGAAGATGAACAACTCCTCCTCAATGCAATCTTTAGGTTCGATTCTTAGAGTTCCTCCAACTCCAATTTGTGAACATGTATAACAACCTTCTTTTTTAGTAGACTTTTTTGTCCTTTTGATCCAAGTGTAAGGCCCAACAACGAGCCTTATCGTGGCTATTACGACCGCAGTAATTGCAATGAAGATCTTCGCGATCCTCAAATTTCTTGCCTCCTCACTTGTGTATTTTATCCTCAGACGAACTTTTCGTTTTCTCGTCCTTCGTTCCGGACTTCTTATTCTCTGTCTAGATGGCCAAGGCCTGCTTGCTAGCATCTCCAATGTCTCGAATTGTGAACAATGCCAACTAGTTTTGAATTGACTCATGAAGATCACCAATATACTTCCTCAGCTTTGTTGTGTCTTCAATAGAGATACCCAATAGTACAACTTGCTTGTGGAACTTGGTTGTGTAGTCATGTACGCTTTGTTCGTACATTTGCCGCATGTATTGCGACTTCAACCATCTTTGCTTCTTGTAACCCAATTGATATAACTATTTCGAACGAGGGATGTTAAGTCTTCCCAAGAGATGTAAGACACATTGTGAGATACCATATAAGAAATTCAGTCAATAGGTAGTCTTTAGGTCACATTGCCCACCGGTCTACAACTATATTTGCTTGTTGACTCACTGTTGCCACAATCTCATATGTATTGTTGTTTTTTTGCCTAGTATAGTAGGGGTTTCATAAGCTTCACCGCAGCGCCTTGAGTACTAAAAACGGTTATGAGCAACTCTTCTTTAGGTAGGTATTTCACCAATGACCTTGAATCAAGCCATCACTTAGTAATAATCGTTTCACTAAGGCATTTACCTTCCTTCTCTCAACTATTCTGCTAGAGAGAGTAATTGTTTCAGTTGGTCACTTATGGTTGCACTCACTCTCACTAGGGATAACCCGTTTACCTTTTTATTGGAATACGGTGAGATTATTCTCCTTCGCTTCTTTGATAGTCTTTTCCTTATCCACACGCCTTGATTGAGAAAGCTTAATAACCTAATTTTAAATGAACTTTCCACTAGCGCTCATTAGTTTCAACCTATAGAAACATACCTTTTGATGATCATTATATCCATTGACCGTAAAGTAAGTCTCTAATTGGTGAATCCAATTGTCAATTTTCATTGCATCGACACTTATATCGAATATGGGTATATTAATTTTTGCCTCAAGACTCTACTTGATACTCTCATCTTCTGGTCTCCTTTTGTTCTCACCTATCCTTGGATTTGACTCTTCCTTGTCATCACTATGGGATTTTGAAGATACAAATTTCGATTTGATTTGCTTCAAATTGGAGGCTTCTTGAATTAGGATTTGCATGTGCCGTCATGTTTGTGATCATCTCCTCCAATCGAGATACCATCATCCCCACATCTTTATTGTTAGTATCAACTATCTTCTTTGTTGATTCCTTCCGCTGTTTCTTGAGGCTCGGTGTGAGCGCTAATCCATGGCCTTTGTAGACGCAATGTATATCTAGTATCTACTATAAACAAGTGCCTAAAATGATAAAATCCAAAGTAAGGATCTTGATGTAGTATTTGATCCAAATCGATCAAATTAGGGTCTAAAATTTTCCCTAATGTAAAGACTCGGAATGAAGACCTAGAATCGGATAGGGAGATTTTTATTGTGGAAAGAAAGAAGAATTATAATAATGGTGCTGAAAATCACCACAAAGATAGCTTTAGTAAACTATCAAACTCTTGCCTCTTAATTAGAGAACAAGAGCACACAAAATAAATTGTGAGGTAGAGTAATTACAATAGACTTAGGCACTCATTTTATACCCGTAGGCAACCTCCGATATTGTTTAATTGCTAATAGGCCTACAAACAATAATTAATCCCACAAGGAATAAGTTAGCAATTGTAACTTATCCTCACAATTTCCATAAAAGAAAACAATATTGTAGACAGGAATACTAACCCTAACTACTTTCCATAAAAGGAATAGTAATCCTAACAAGAATATTAATCCCCAAATTAAGAATCCTAATCAGAAAGGAAGCAGAGAATCCCATTCAATCCGGCTTTCTAGTTATATTGATTCAAAGGCACGGCTTAGAACTGGCTATCTGCTTTCGAGCTCGCCAACGGCATCATTAGGAATTCTAATTCTAAAAAGGAAACCTAATTCCTACAAATTAGGAATCCTAGTCCAAATAGAAGATCCTCATGGATCAGCAACAATCAACAATGTCCTGTTTCCTGCAATATAGGGTTCTAAAGTGGCAATGAAGAAGGGGGACGAAAACCAGACAGAACTAGGTTGGAAGTGGAGCAAGGAGATGGGCAAGAGAGGAGAAAGAATATAGGCTGCACTCAGACAAAATCGAACCAAAATCCATTCAGGATTGGCAAAACCACGTGGCTCCCAACCTCATGTCAAATAAAAGTGCTTACACGGTTGACAAACTTGGGGAAGGGTCTTTTCCTCCACTACCCACTGTCGAGGATGACGTGGGAAGGAAACTTTGATAGAGTGCCAAGAGGCACCATCAGACAATTAAAGAGACAAGACTGCAGACGCGTACGTGTCGCATGGTTAAGGTATGAATGCTAGACACGTGGAGGCGAGGTGCTTCTTCACATGAGAAAGAGGGGCCTGTGTGTGATGATGGGTTGAGTTCTAATACAGATGGGTGGCTTATGATTCAGAAGAAAGCCATACAGTACTAGGACGAGACAATAAAGATGCACCAATAAATTGGACCAGGTAAGTGAAAAGGAAGAGGATAGATATGTCTGGAGGAGAAAACAGCTTATAATTAAGTATGAAGGCAAGTGAAGAGACGAGAGAGTACATATGCTCCAATAAAAATTGGACCAGGCAAGTGAAGAGACGAGGAGAGATGTGTCTACAGAAGAAAGCCTTTAGCAACCAATTTCAAGAAATGCTACAGAACATTAGAAAAAAGCAAGGATATTCTCGCTTGATTAGTTGAGTTAGTGTCTAGAAAGTATGAAGGTTAAGAGTGAGATCACCTACCACACATAATAGAAATGAGTGCTTTGCAAAAAAATGTGATCCAACATTTATGGGACTTTTTTCATGTGAAGGGAATCAAGGTGCTCTAGCCTTAACACAAACTGGGAAGGGGTGTAAAGGTGTGTTCCTCATACAATGGGCCTGGGTACAGTGGGAATGAGAACTGGGATAGTAGTTGGACAAATGCCTGAACACGAATAGGGGAGGGAAGCTAGGAAGCCTTGGACTTTCAAGAGATTTAGACACATTAGATATGAGAATTGTAGTGTATTTGATTTGCAAGAGGCCAAAATACTGGGACAGAGAGGTAGTTGGGTGTGTGTTCGAAAGGATGACCAAACAGTCTTTGAAGTTAAATGATTAAATTGAAGAGGAGGAAGAAAAGATGAAGACAGTAATATTGGGCAACAAAAGTGACAAACTCGAGCTATGACGAGATTGACTAGACAGCAGATCTATTACTTTATTGGTTTGAGTCTGTACTGTTTGTTCTTGGGAGGCATGTACTTAAACTCTTTACTTTATTAATTACCATAGCGGGTGGGGGTGCAGTATTCCCACCGTTTATCTCAAAAATAAAAGTAGGATAATGTTTGTAGTTCCTAAATTGCCAATTAGTTAGTTTGAGAATAGTCATTGTGTTCAATCCGCCTGTTTCTAGCTCGTCTCATATTGTTGTCTACAAGGAGAGCTCTCGAATGATCTGTGTGAAGCAACACCCGAAATTCTGTATCCATCCCCACTTTGGACTGCTTCAAAGAACATCTCTGAAATATGTAGCAATCAGGAACTCATGCCCGATACCTTAGGAACAAGGATGAAGACAATGGTCATGTCAATTGAAGAAAGATAATGCAGCCGCTGTCTCTCATACTAAACGAGGGCCAGAACTGGCCTGCCGTATGCTAAAGTGATCCTGCAAGTTGAGAAGGTCATGTTACATGGGGAGGCATTGGTGGAGGTTGGGAGATGATGTAAATTAGATGCCATTGGCGCTGAAATTGGTGGCACGGACGAAGCTGAAGGAGTTAAGGCCATTGGATGAGGACTTGGCAAAGGGGTAGAAGAAAGTGGTGTGGAGGATACTTAGCTGAATGGGGGCCTTCTCACATGACAGGGTGTGCTGCAGACAGTGAAGACCATTGATGTTGTAGAGGCTGCATTTTCTGGATAAGGCGAAGATGGAGGCGGCAACAGCCAAGGTACTAGTCAGTCTGAACTTAGTTTGCTAGTATGACGAGCAGCATCGAGGATTCTTGAGAAACTGTTAAATTAGTAATTAACACATTGTTGATACCATAGATACAAATCAAGATTAGTTTTTGCATTTTAATACGTACTCATCATGAAAATATAGCCATAGATTTGGTTTGTTACTGTTTGATTGAAGTTGTGTTGCATACGAAGATGATGGTGAAGATACTATCACTTGAGAAGTCTGGAGATGACCCATTATATTGGCAAGCGGGAGACGAGTGTCCTGCTGTGAAGAAGATGACACGCGAAGAAGTCGGAGATTCTTAAAAAATATATCAAGGAGTAATGCTATGCTGACAGACTTGTCTATAACGAGTCGGTCAACTGAGCCAACAGTCGTGGTTATCTGTTTAGTGTGGGCCTAAGCTGTTATGTGATGTTAATAACAACACTCACATCTCACACAATGAGTCCTATCAGTCCTACTATAATAAAATGGTAAAGCATTAATTTCTTTTCTTGCGGGTACCGTTTGTACTTTCTTTCATTATTTCTCTGTTAAGTGTGGGGCCAAGTCGTCAGGCAATATTTAGATTCTGAAAGCTAAGAAGGGCTGTTTAGAAACTATGAACAATATCCTACTAATTAGTTTGTTCCAATTTGGATGTGGCAATAGCCCCAACCCAAAGAAGTCGACAGTTTATCTTATAAATAGGTATTAGATTGAATAAAAATCAGAGACTGACAACTAAAAGTAATCAACATAAAATCCATTGAAGTTTTACCTAATGCTACTCGGTATCTAGAGTTTGAGCATTTTTCACAATCTTTTGAGACCATAAAATTTCAAGTCCTTTTTATGTGAGCCTTATGAACCTTATACAGATCTAGCATATATTATTAAAGGTAAAATAGAAGTATGAACCTTTACAACCAAGAAGATGTAGTTCCCTTTAATCATAGTGAATTTGTATCTAACTTGCTTGCAACCACTAAGTCAGCAAGTAATAACAGTAGATAAACACTGAGGTTGATTTATGCAAACGAAAAAGGTATAGAAGTAGAGCACAGGTTTTAACTGGAAATTGGACATCGCCACTAACCTCTTCTCCTTCAAGCGAGCAATCACTCCTGCAGCTTCGGCAGGTGAAGGCGGGCCATTTGATGGAGATTGTGGCCGATCTGATGCTCTATGATGTGCACTCATGCTAGAGGAACCACTTGGAGGGGGAGGATTTGAGGAGCTTGACGAGCTTCCAAATGGTGAAGGAAACCAAGAATTCATAGTCACCAACAGAAGTGGCATTTCCTTCTACAAAGCACCTGGAGCAGTTAGACCATCACCTAGCATTATTGTCCGTCAATCTCCAAATAAAATATGGATACTAAATTATTCCCAAAGTAAGCATGCACAAAAAACATGTTGCATTCTATTAGTGAGTTGCCCTAAAATAATAGTTTGGAAGTTGGAACCATCATATCCGAGGCACAACACAGGCTACAACATGGTTCACACTATCGGTATTGGAAGCGGTATGCTACCCTCCTTAATTAGCAGTTTTGAGAGGTTTTGGTGGTTTTGAATTGGCTGGTTTCGGTAAAAATGAGAAAAGGGAACTAACTGCCAATTGGTTGTTGGTGAATGAAGATTGGTCTCAATGGGAAATTTGCACTTTGCAGTTTAAGAAGTTTGGAATATAATTATACGAAGTTTTCAAGGAAGAAAAGTAACTCCTAATGGAAAAGTTGCAGCATGCCATTTTTTTCCAATAAAAAGTTTAGTCACATTATATAAAAGGGTGAAAAGTCATAAACCCATATATACATCAATACTTGGAGCCTAATTCACAAGGAACTGAAAAATAACCCAGAACCATAGCATAATGTGAACTTGAACAGAATTCAATAGTTGAAAGACTTGAATCTAGGAAAGATGAGGACCCAAACCCAGGATGCACAGACTCCAAAATCAGCATCATGTCTGTGTCAAGTACGTATAGACACAACATGGACATAACATCATCAACATCATGTCCATACAGTGTCTTGTTGTATGTTTCTTTGCAACATAGACTGATGGACAGATCCATTCCAGAACTAGAAATTAAACATATAGATCTAAGATTACCAGATTGTGGACTTCTTATTTAACATAACCTCCAAGAAATTTAAAAAAAAAAAAAAACCCAAAATCGTGCATGAAGGTTGAATCACTAAGAAATGTATAGTATTAACTTTTGTCATCTCAATAAAGATCCAGCCCTATGCAAGATCTTTATGATTAAACCAAAGTCCAAGAAACAAGTAATCCAGTCATGTAATAATCCTTTGGATCAAATAAAAATTAGAAAGTAACTAACTTGGAAAATTTGAACTTGATGTCTGAAAAGCAAAAGTGCCCAGAGAATCCAACCAAAGAGGGAGATTTTTCTCTAAACCAACCTAACAATAAGTTACAGTGACGCTACTCATTTTATCAATGGGATGTCTAGGTACCCTGAAGCAATGCTGCTCCAGGGAATTTCAGAAAGCCCTGATGACAGTAGTAGAACCTACAGAAACTCGTGGATCCCTTGGTAAAGGCATAATCTCTTTCCCCTGATCAAGGCAATTTGGTAAAACTATGCATTGGTTCAACAGGTTGCTAACCTAGAGTATGGTTTCAAACATTGTCTAGACCCAAGACACGATGGAATTTGAATCCCAAGGTCATGACCATTGTAGTTGGTCTAGATTATTGGACCATTGCTAATATTTAATAGCCCAAATATTTCCATTTCTACATACCACAAATATTTCCACCCAGAACAGAATTTCAATCTTGACCTACATCACTAAGTACAAGTTGAACAAATATGCAATATGTTGTAGGTACACTATATATACAAAGACTTAAAACACAATTCAAATTGTGCCTTGTTCAAGCCTTACCGTTCTGGAAATATGCCACGAAACTGCAAAGCGAATGGTCCTTGCCAATCCAATTAGCCTGAAAGGTCCAAGGGTTGACCAAAAGTTGCAATTTCTCGAATTCCAATGCCTTCAGAACTAGTATAAAGGTAGCAAAAGAAATCAGAATAAGCAGAACAGAAAGCTAAAGCTTAAATGAGTTTAAAGAAGAAGAAAAATACTCGCTCAATATCCAAAATAGTGCCAAGACCCGAGGCAAATTCATACAGCATAGACACGGGTAAAGTGCATTTAAACCCTTCTTAGATGTGACGAAAATGCAATTAAAGACTCATAGTTTGAAATGAACCCTGTTTTTTTTTTTTTTCAATTTAGTCCCCCGCCGTTATCAACCGTTAAAAATCGTCTAAAAATATAATTTTACCCCTCCCCTCCCCCCCCCCTCTCTCCGATGGTGGGGGCGGGTCGAGGGGGCTGGCCGGCGGAGGAAGGTTGGGGGGGGGGGGGGGGGTCGGGGGTAAGGGCTGTGTCACGCCCCGCTCCCGTAGGAGCAATCGTCCTCGCTAAGGCGTGATGCCGCACGAGCCTAGATTGCTCTCGTGCAAGGCAGTTTCATAACGGCCGATTACATCGGCTGCAACAGGGTCGTCGCACAGAAGTCCCAAGCAGAAACATTGAACATGCAGCGGAATTTAGAAGCAAAACACAAGTTATTCAAAAACGTGCTCTTTATTGATATTGAACAATCAGATTACAATAGGCGCAAGGCCATGATTACAAGTCTCTCATGCTCACTTTTCTCTCATTATACAAGTCACTCTGCTCTCTCTCTCATCTCTCGATACAATGCTTGAGCCAGCGGAAGCTTCGGAAGGCAATGTCCATACATTATGTCCCGTATAAGTCTTGAGTTCACGCGGCCGCACGCTTCGACTCGCCAAGGAACTCCGTGCCTCGACGCATCCAAGCGAGCTCCGCACCACGAGCTTCTACCTGTGCCTGCATATAAAAACTGTGTGGGTGTCAGTACTCAACTGTATTGGTGGAGTGAGCTCCTCGCCCACCCATACAAAACCGACACATCCATTTACTTTGTGCAATACAAGTCCCTTTACGATTATCTTTCTAGTCTTACCTTAGGATCAGTTTTAAGACTACGACGCCTGACCAAACCGATGTGCCACGACATGGTCGTGCTATAATGCCAACGTGTATTTCGATCGAGGCAGTGCCTCATCGCTTATGTACTTGACCGAACTTCAACTCGGGATGGCAGGGTCGTGCCATGACATCTACTTGTCTATTCTAGTTTCCAACGACGTCAAGGAGACAACTTGTGCAGGTCGTGCCTCTAGACCTTGCTTAGACATGTTCGTGCTTCAAGATTGAGGTCGTGCCTCGCAACTTATCAAGACTTATCCATGCTGCCTTGCGACCTTTCTGTTCGACTCATAAACTAACTTAGACAAGACTTGTGAAACATAGTATCGATTTCATGAACATCCCGACGCCAAGTATCGTGCCAAGCACGGTGCCTATGCTGCAGCCCAATCTTAGACCCAGACATTGTGTTACCGACAGAACATACGTTCAAGTTCTAGACTCAATCCAAAGGCATACACGCGGTTTGCCGCTATTCTGCCGACCCATCTATATGAGTGGTCACTAGCAATGTCAAGCTATCTTAGACCCGGCTCGGGGATATCGGACCGTCCCTCCGCGGGTAGCTAGCCCCGGAGGCACCGAATTTTCCATGTGGTTATCCAACATCCTCCTTTGAGCCGTCTCGCTTCTCCCGGGCCGACATGATCCCGACATCCCCACGATCATTCGAGAAGACTACACCTTGTCGACAAGTTGTCCAATGACCATGCAGACTCAACTCGATCTATCAAGTCCTTCCTTAACCATGACCATGCTTTCTTCTTTCTATCGAGACTCTCAAGTAGCGGGACCGATCTCGCGTGATTCCTTATCAAGACTCCCAAGTAGCGGAACCGATCTCGCGTGATTGCTTATCCAGACTTATCGAGACTCCCAAGTAGCGGAACCGATCTCGTGAACTTCCTTATCGAGACTTATCGAGACTCCCAAGTAGCGGGACCGATCTCGTGTGCGAGACTTAACGAGACTCCCAAGTAGCGGGACCGATCTCGCGTGATTCCTTATCGAGACTCCCAAGTAGCGGAACCGATCTCGCGTGATTGCTTACCCAGACTTATCGAGACTCCCAAGTAGCGGGACCGATCTCGTGTGCGAGACTTATCGAGACTTAGCGAGACTTCCAAGTAGCGGGACCGATCTCGCGTGAACAAGGCTTATCGAGACTCCCAAGTAGCGGGACCAATCTCGGCAACAATCAGTCGTGTGGACTTCCTTTGTCCGTGGCATACTCTTTACTAAATCCACTGTAACTCGTGCCTTAGACAGGCCTGGTTCTCTAGGCGACACTATCGCTCAAGTCATATACTTTATACGACGAGCCTTGTTCTCAAGGGACTACGCGACTTGACAACCGCAGGTAGCACGGGACAGTACTAGAAATGGCTTAGACCGACCGGCATAACTTTGCCTAACTTATTTGCGCAACGACTTGACGAACAAAGGCTACGCCAAGCTTTGCATCGAGGGAATGTGCCGTGCACGCGTCCGACTTGAACAACCAAGTCCTCGGGTGTCTAGACTTAAGCCAAAAGCCGTGCAAGACGACTTAACCCACGGGACAGGCGAGGGCTATACCAAGCCTTGGACGACGGGACCGTGCATGCTTTATCAAGCATTCACGGGGGCGACGCCTATGACTTAGGCTAATTCGAGTGTCGGGGCAAAACGACGGGACCGTGCATGCTTTATCAAGCATTCAAGCGGGCGATGCCTATGACTTAGGCCACGATCATAACTTCTTGGCAACTTAGACCAACTCTCCTTCTCCCAAGCCACGGGAACGAAGGATTCGAGTGTCCCTTTGAAAGCACGTTGAACATACTTCTAAGACGGCCGTGGGACATTTTTCCAAGTTCTAGCATATATCGACCCGTCGGGATTATTCCCTTAGCTATGTGAGTTCGTAGCTTTTATATTAGCCTACTTGTGCAAGTTGAAAACATGTTATTTATTATGTGAAGGCTAAAATGAGACAAGTTCACCGAAACTACCCCACCTGAACGAGGAGTCGCCTCGACCGAGCGAGCCTTCGAGCAGCCATTGCAAGGCTAAGTCCGAACGCCGTCGGCGTTTCGATTCCTCCGATTGACTTTGCGGGACTGGGCACTACAACATACATCACTCAGAACAAGTCTCGTCCTCGAGACTTTCTTGAAGGCAAGCCATCCTCCCATTTCTATGGCCAAGACTTAATCGTGCCTAGACACGGAACTATAACAGTCGTGCAAGGTACGCCATAATTTATCGTACACAAGGGTCACATACCGAGACTACCTTTCTCGTTCTTGCACCTTGGCTTACTTATGGACCACTTTGATCCAAGGACTCTCGTACACACTTCGCCTACGCGTTTTTTTCGATTTCGAGCCACGCTCGCCCTAGTATCAATCCTTTCCTTTAATACGATTTCAAGTCCTCGACACTCTTCCATTCCACAAGTCTTGCTTGAACTCAATGTATCATTTGGTTGGATCGTGCACGCATTCCAGGCGTCCCCAAAATACATGCATTCAGCCAAGCCGCATGATAGAGAATTCGTCATTCTCACTCGAGTCGCATCGTGCACATATTCAGGCATCCCTGAAATATATGCATGTCAGCCAAATCTCGTGAGGGGTATTCCTATTCTTGAATCATTCGATTCATTCATACCAATCCTCAAGATCAATCTTTCGATTGATAACTCTTGAAATAGGGACGTCTCGCCTAACCGCTAGGCCATTTCTCAAGGCTAAGTCAATGTCAGGATTGGAATCATAGTTCGCCAACAATAATGCCAACACTGACCCCCAATCCTAGGGTCAAACCAAAGTCGGTAGTACGGGATTTTCTACCCAAGCTCGCGTCACTCAGATTTCTAAATATCGAACATGATCACCTAATTCGCATCAAGGCACTCGTTGCACATATTCAAATCCGTTCAAATCACCAATTCAAACTAATTCATGTATTCAATCACGAGGTCGTCTAGCTTGACAATATGTTGCGTCCCAATCTCACACGAGTCCGATTATCTACGGTGGTTCATGAATCACCATGCAACGCTCCCGCGGAATAATCATTCTCATCGGGACTTAACTCTTGTTTGAGTCTAGACTAATTCATTTTCGATACGTGGATTGGACCTACTCAATCCTCAAGTTCGATCGTCAAGTACACCGAGTCATTCTCGAATCCACCTTCGCGTCAAACCACAAGTCGATGCATACAAATTGCCATGCCATACAAGCTCGATCGTCCCCGCTGTATGAATCACCATACCAGCGCTCACGCAGAGTGATCGCCCTAATCGGCGTGACGCATGTGCGAGGCTGGAGTTGCGCTCGTATAAGACAAAAACGTCAACGTTGTGGTTATCGTCGAAGCAATCCAAACATTTCATTTTCATCCAGGCCAAGATCTCAGTTCGATAGTCTGATCGTCATACGTTCAACTAGAAAATCCTCGAGCCAAGTCTATCTTTTCCTCGACACCTTTCAACATCCCGAGTATAGCATCCATCGGAACAATGACATTTTACACGATCATCGTTCCTTGAATCAGAGTACCCCCAAGTTATCGCACATCGTCTTTGATATGCCTCAATACCATCGATGATGTACGTAACCTGACGATCTTCCTTTGCAACGAACTCCGAGTCGTGTAACTGATGCTATTGTCCGAATTGGATATGCCACAATTCCATTCGACCAAATCCGAAATCATAAGTGCGATCCTCTAAGTTTCCTCGATCAAGACATTCACTATTATTCATCGTTCTGAATCGCTTTCTAACTCGTGTTACACATTCACAAGTTGTCCGAACGACATCTCGTTCGGGACATTCGAAGTCACGACCAACTAAGCGTGACACGTTCTAAGGCTTTGCGCGATCGCATCACCTCGCCGACATACACGTTGTCACCTTTAATCCTCAAAAAAAAAAAATTTGCTCGAATGATTTCCAAGACAAACCATACACCACTCAGGATTCGAGCCATCCGATCTAGTCCTCAATCACGTTCGCATTAATCGCTAAAACATCTTTCCGATTCGTTCGACGAATCTCTAGCGTAATCGCTCACGTGGTCTCGACGTACTAAGTCGTTCGCACTATTCCTCAAAATCCAAGCCAATCTTCCGTGCACGCCTAAGCGTTAGTCCGATAGCGTTCCTATCGATATACACTCTAAGTTTATCTCCGTTCTCGACCGAGCGATACTTAATATTGCTCGCGACTCGTTTGCACCAAAAGGTCGAGGGGCGCGACACGCGGCATAAATTAGCCAAAAGGCCGTGTGCATAGCTATCTCGTGCGGACTATATCCGAATTTGCACGCTCATTTGCTAATGTCGACGTAGGACTATTTGGGCACGCGCGCGAATTGCTAACTTTAGCATGTGCTTTCTATCAAGTCAAGTTTGACACCGTTCGGCACAAAGGCCTATTGATGCGTTCGGCGATGGCCTACCGATGCGTTCGATTGAACGATTGTACGAGCTTTTGAAAATATTTAGACATATTATATGGACATGCCGTGGGACACTTGAGAGAGAGCGCACACTTCTTTTTCTATGAACGAGCTTTCAAAACTGAGAGATCGACATGAAGTCTAAGGACGTAAAGCCGTGCTCTGATACCATTATGTCACGTCCCGCTCCCGTAGGAGCGATCGTCCTCGCTAAGGCGTGATGCTGCACGAACCTAGATTGCTCTCGTGCAAGGCAGTTTCATAACGGCCGATTACATCGGCTGCGACGGGGTCGTCGCACAGAAGTCCCAAACAGAAACATTGAACATGCAACGAAATTTAGAAGCAAAACACAAGTTATTCAAAAACGTGCCCTTTATTGATATTGAACAATCATATTACAATAAGCGCAAGGCCATGATTACAAGTCTCTCATGCTCACTTTTCTCTCATTATACAAGTCACTCTGCTCTCTCTCTCATCTCTCGATACAATGCTTGAGCCAGCGAAAGCTTCGGAAGGCAATGTCCATACATTATGTCCCGTATAAGTCTTGAGTTCACGCGGCCGCACGCTTCGACTCGCCAAGGAACTTCGTGCCTCGACGCATCCAAGCGAGCTCCGCACCACGAGCTGTGCCTGCACATGAAAACTGTGTGGGTGTCGGTACTCAACTATAGTGGTGGAGTGAGCTCCTCGCCCACCCATACAAAACCGACACGTCCATTTACTTTGTGCAATACAAGTCCCTTTACGATTGTCTTCCTAGTCTTACCTTAGGATCAGTTTTAAGACTACGACGCCTGACCAAACTGATGTGCCACGACATGGTCGTGCTATAATGCCAACGTGTATTTCGATCGAGACAGTGCCTCATCGCTTATGTACTTGACCGAACTTCAACTCGGGACGGCAGGGTCGTGCCATGACATCTACATGTCTATTCTAGTTTCCAACGACGTCAAGGAGACAACTTGTGCAGGTCGTGCCTCTAGACCTTGCTTAGACATGTTCGTGCTTCAAGATTGAGGTCGTGCCTCGCAACTTATCAAGACTTATCTATGCTGCCTTGCAGCCTTTTTGTTCGACTCATAAACTAACTTAGACAAGACTTGTGAAACATAGTGTCGATTTCATGAACATCCCGATGCCAAGTATCGTGCCAAGCACGGTGCCTATGCTGCAGCCCAATCTTAGACCCAGACATTGTGTTACCGACTGAACATACGTTCAAGTTCTAGACTCAATCCAAAGGCATACACGCGGTTTGCCGCTATTCTGCCGACCCATCTATATGAGTGGTCACTAGCAATGTCAAGCTATCTTAGACCCGGCTCAGCGATATCGGACCGTCCCTCCGCAGGTAGCTAGCACCGGAGGCGCCGAATCTCCCATGCGATTATCCAGCATCCTACTTTGAGCCGTCTCACTTCTCCCGGGCCGACATGATCCCGACGTCCCGGCGATCATTCGAGAAGACTACACCTTGTCGACAAGTTGTCCAATGACCATGCAAACTCAACTCGATCTATCAAGTCCTTCCTTAACCATG
Source organism: Iris pallida (assembly GCA_029216955.1). NCBI lineage: Eukaryota > Viridiplantae > Streptophyta > Magnoliopsida > Asparagales > Iridaceae > Iris > Iris pallida. The sequence continues at coordinate 966,925 of JANAVB010009400.1, forward strand.
ACCATGCCTTCCCTCTTTCTATTGACCATTATGTCACGCCCCGCTCCCGTAGGAGCGATCGTCCTCGCTAACGCGTGATGTCGCACGAGCCTAGATTGCTCTCGTGCAAGGCAGTTTCATAACGGCCGATTACATCGGCTGCAACGGGGTCGTCGCACTGAAGTCCCAAGCAGAAACATTGAACATGCAGCGGAATTTAGAAGCAAAACACAAGTTATTCAAAAACGTGCTCTTTATTGATATTTAACAATCAGATTACAATAGGCGCAAGACCATGATTACAAGTCTCTCATGCTCACTTTTCTCTCATTATACAAGTCACTCTGCTCTCTCTCTCATCTCTCGATACAATGCTTGAGCCAGCGGAAGTTTCGGAAGACAATGTCCATATATTATGTCCCGTATAAGTCTTGAGTTCACGCGGCCGCACGCTTCGACTCGCCAAGGAACTCCGTGCCTCGACGCATCCAAGCGAGCTCCGCACCACGAGCTTCTACATGTGCCTGCACATGAAAACTGTGCGGGTGTCAGTACTCAACTGTACTGGTGGAGTGAGCTCCTCGCCCACCCATACAAAACCGACACGTTCATTTACTTTGTACAATACAAGTCCCTTTACGATTGTCTTTCTAGTCTTTCCTTAGGATCAGTTTTAAGACTACGACGCATGACCAAACCGATGTGCCACGACATGGTCGTGCTATAATGCCAACGTATATTTCGATCGAGGCAGTGCCTCATCGCTTATGTACTTGACCGAACTTCAACTCGGGACGGCAGGGTCGTGCCATGACATCTACTTGTCTATTCTAGTTTCCAACGACGTCAAGGAGACAACTTGTGCAGGTCGTACCTCTAGACCTTACTTAGACATGTTCGTGCTTTAAGATTGAGGTCGTGCCTCGCAACTTATCAAGACTTATACATGTTGCCTTGCGGCCTTTCTGTTCGACTCATAAACTAACTTAGACAAGACTTGTGAAACATAGTGTCGATTTTATGAACATCCCGACGCCAAGTATCGTGCCAAGCACGGTGCCTATGGTGCAGCCCAATCTTAGACCCAGACATTGTGTTACCGACTGAACGTGCGTTCAAGTTCTAGACTCAATTCAAAGGCATACACGCGATTTGCCGCTATTCTGCCGACCCATCTATATGAGTGGTCACTAGCAATGTCAAGCTATCTTAGACCCTGCTCGGGGATATTGGACCGTCCCTCCGCGGGTAGCTAGCACCGGAGGCGCCGAATCTCCCATGCGGTTATCCAGCATCCTACTTTGAGCCGTCTCGCTTCTCCCGGGCCGACATAATCCAGGCGCTGCGGCGATCATTTGAGAAGACTACACCTTGTCGACAAATTGTCCAATGACCATGCAGACTCAACTCGATCTATCAAGTCCTTCCTTAACCATGACCATGCTTTCCCTCTTTCTATCGAGACTCCCAAGTAGCGGGACCGATCTCGCATGATTCCTTATCGAGACTCCCAAGTAGCGGGACCGATCTCGTGAACTTCCTTATCGAGACTTATCGAGACTCCCAAGTAGCGGGACCGATCTCGTGTGCGAGACTTATCGAGACTTAGCGAGACTCCCAAGTAGCGGGACCGATCTCGCGTGATTGCTTATCCAGACTTATCGAGACCGATCTCGTGAACTTCCTTATCGAGACTTATCGAGACTCCCAAGTAGCGGGACCGATCTCGTGTGCGAGACTTATCGAGATTTAGCGAGACTTCCAAGTAGCGGGACCGATCTCGCATGAATGAGGCTTATCGAGACTCCCAAGTAGCGGGACCGATCTCGGCGACAACCAGTCGCGTGGACTTCCTTTGTCCGTGGCATACTCTTTACTAAATCCACCGTGACTCATGCCTTAGACAGGCCTGGTTCTCTAGAAGACACTATCGCTCAACTCATATACTTTATACGACGAGCCTTGTTCTCAAGGGACTACGCGACTTGACAACCGCAGGTAGCGAGGGACAGTACTAGAAATGGCTTAGACCGACCGGCATAACTTTGCCTAACTTATTTGTGCAACGACTTGACGAGCAAAGGCTACGCCAAGCTTCGCATCGAGGGAAGGTGCCATGCACGCATCCGACTTGAACAACCAAGTTCTCGGGTGCCTAGACTTAAGCCAAAAGCCGTGCAAGACGACTTAACCTACGGGACAGGCGAGGGCTATACCAAGCCTTGGACGACGGGACCGTGCATGCTTTATCAAACATTCACGTGGACGACGCCTATGACTTAGGCTAATTCGAGTGTCGGGGCAAAACGACAGGACCGTGCATGCTTTATCAAGCATTCAAGCAGGCGACGCCTATGACTTAGGCCACGTTCATAACTTCTTGGCAACTTAGACCAACTCTCCTTCTCCCAAGCCATAGGAACGAAGGATTCGAGTGTCCCTTTAAAAGCACGCTGAACACACTTCTAAGACGGCCGTGGGACCTTTTTCCAAGTTCTAGCATATATCGACCCGTCGGAATTATTTCCTTAGCTATGTGAGTTCGTAGCTTTTATATTAGCCTACTTGTGCAAGTTGAAAACATGCGATTTATTATGTGAAGGCTAAGATGAGGCAAGTTCACCGAAACTACCCCACCTGAACGAGGAGTCGCCTCGACCGAGCGAGCCTTCGAGCAGCCGTTGCAAGGCTAAGTCCGAACGTCGTCGACGTTTTGATTCCTCCGATTGACTTTGCGGGACGGGGCACTACAGGCTGGCCGGCGGAGGGAGGGGGGGTCGGGTCGGGGGGCGGGCCTGCGGAGGGAGGAGGGGGGCAGGGGATTGCCGGCGGAGGGAGGAGGGGGGGATAGGGAACGGGGGGCTGGTAGGGAAGAGGGAGGGATATTTTAGATAGTTTTTTTAATTTTTTATTTTTTTTAAAAGTCATAACAGCCATTTCTAATGGCTAATAGACGGTAGGGGCTTTCTTGCTCACACGGACAATCTAAGGTGAGACAAACTGCTTAAGTTTTCTAACGAGTTTTATTTTTCTAACGAGGCAAATCTAAGGAGGGTTTAAATGCACTTTACCCGCATGGACACATATAAACTATAAAATATTAAAGACTTGTTGACAAACATTGCAAATCTCCATATGCCTCTAGCCAAATCTCCATTAATTCTTAAGCCTACCAGGGACGCCTTCGCTAGAATCCACACACACCTATTGACATCTACTACAGGTCAAAATTAGTCGTCGCATGTTGTGAAACAGGACTACAGACCACTCATTACCAGTGTTTTAAAAGGCGCCTACCTTGCCGCCTTAGCCTCCCGCCTAGGCATTTCAGATGCCCTGACGCCTAGGCAAGTAGTAGTTAGGCAGTGAGATCCTGAGATCCCGTCTCGGAGCACCTTGACTTGCTTCAAGGCCTTGACCTCTATTGACTTGTAAGTCATTTTTTGAATTTGAAATTTGACCCGGAACAAATAAAAGTTATAGATATTATTAATAATTTAATATATAATAGAAAATTTGAGGCAATAGTAGTTTTTCCTCCTCTGGTTTCTTTTCCTTGTGCATTTGTCCTAATCCACTTTATCCCGTCTCTATTTCCAACTCTAATCGGCATAGTCACAAACCAATATGTAAATCTCTCTATATGTACTCACCTCTTTCCTCAGTGCTCTCTTTCTTTTTCTTTTTGTCCTATGCCATTATCTTGATGCTGACGATGACTTCTAACTAGTCTTGTTAAGTGGGTCGTGTCGGGCGACTTGGCACAAAATTTGGGTGGGTCGAGGCATACCTGGGCCAAGCTTACAAGACCCATGCACTGTAGCGGGACGGACCAGTCCTAAGGGTGGAAAACATCAGCCAAGTACGACATATGGCCCAAGGCACATTGGGCTCCGGACTGGGTCGGGATATGCCTGGGCCGTGGGTCAAGCGGGGCTTATCGGGACTAAGGCACGTCGGGTTTTGGACTGGGCCAGGATGTGCCTAGGCCATGGACCGAGTAGGCCTATCTGTGTCCAAGTTTTATATGACAATTTTAAGTAAAAATTATCAAAATTTGTTCTTAGCAGGACTTGAATCCACGGCCCTTTGAACAATACAATAGTTGTCATCCATCAGACTAATTTAACTTCTGGTACTATTGCACATTCTTTCATTTGCTTAAATAATTGACTAGTGTAATAAGTTTAAAAGTACCTTCCAATATTGTCAAAAAAAAGTACCTCTAAATTAGTTTTCAGGGCCAGGCTATGGGTCGCTACGTGCTCGGGCCTTCATGGGCTCTGTGCCAGACCATGGGCCTGGCTTAACAGGACAATGGGCCATGCCAGAACAGGCCATAGGCTGAACCGGAATGGGCCTGAGTTTCGGGACGGACCTCTCGTGTGCCGAGACATAAGGCCCAGCATGCCCCAATATACTATGCCAGACCAGCCCGGGCCCGTGATTAATCGGGTCAAGCCAGCACATAGGCCAATTTTTTCGTGTAAGGCTCGTACCGGGCTGGACTGGTTTGGCCCAATTGACAGGTCTACTTCTAATAAATGTTGATATCTCTGATAAAGATGTCTCTCTCTTTTACTTTTTGTTTTGACTAATTTTTTCCTCCCCAGTAGAGTATTTCCCGCCTCAGCTTCTCAAATGCAGTTTAGGAAGCATACACTCCAAAATCCGTGTAGTGTTGGACAAGCCACAAACACTCAAAAAATACACTAGGACACTATATTTGATATTGAATCTTTGTTGCCGTGTCCGAAACTTTCATGTGATATTTCCTACCTATATAGTAGATTTAGGTAACTATGGTATGTCATCCCTAATAAGAACTCAAATCTTTTCTTACTCACAGAGAGAGCACTGGTACGATTTGGGGTAACATAAGTTTTAGTAACTACATCTTTGTTCTAAACCAACCTACTGAACACTCCAAAGTTTTAGTCTTGAGGCCCCGCCTAGGTGTTTCAGCAATTTGCAGCTTCGCGCTGCCTTAAAAAAGCATGCTCATTACCAACGCCATATAACTTAGGGATGTCCCCTTGTTTATATATTTGTCTTATTGTATATATAGTCATGAACTTAAGGATGTCAAAGAAAGTCGGAGTTTGCAATCTTATCTCACTCGATTGACAATAATTTACATCGTCAACGGATCGAGTATAATCTTTTTGTTGGGTTAAGACTGAACGAAGAATAGTTTGAAAGTAGTTGAAGGAGATCGTAGTTGGATAGAGAGGCGAGCGAAGTGAGTAGAACTTAACAACCCGCAACCCGTTGTCTTGCCCCCCTTGTCGGAAGTGCAATGAAAGACGATCTTATGTCTCTTTCTTCCACTGGCCCACCACACCAATAATAGTGGTTTCAATTTATTTGTCCCACTAACTCGTCTCCTTATTTATATATTTGTCTTATTGTATATATAGTCATAAACTTAGGGATGTCTCCTTAGAACAACAAAGGGGATATACTACGATTTTGGGGTCATCTATTTGAATCCCTTTTTCTTTCACTCGTCTCTATTACCACTGCAACATTAACAAAAACAATAATATCCTTCTTCATGATAGCCTCAATCCAAGTTCGTTTATGCCTAGTAATTCTTTCTATCAACTCTTCTATCTAACTAATATTTGATCCCGTATCCTAACAGGTATAACTATTTCTCTAGTTGCGCATGTCCACAATTTCAACATGCATACATTTAATTTCATGAAAACAAGACTTGGTATTCCTTCTCTTTATTTTTCTTCTCTTTTAACCAACCAAATATATCAACCATGCTTCGTGGTCCCCGTTAAGAATGCGGTGCGACCCAAACCGGAGTTGGCCCATGAGGTGTGATATTGGACTAGGCTATATGCCTTAAAAAAAATTCTCATGTAAGGCTTGAACCAATCTCAATTATCTACACCTCATGATCTCACCTCCTACCCAATATGGGACTAAATTACCAACCTCCATTGTCACACCCTTGGAGGGCTCATTCAAAAACGAGATACAGTTCATCCACACCACCATTGTGTGCCAACCACAACGTCTTGCTCCACCTTGGACATGTTAGACCCACCATTAAAATCAAACCGTGTAGTTGCTTCCAATATTTATCAGGTCTGATCCACCTTCTGCCTGTGAATTTCTTGATACCTAGACCACCTTATGGAGGATGCTCCTAACTCCACCTTGATAAAGAGCTCGTATAATCCGATTATACGCATGAACGTTCAGCACCATCTATTTCGTACCAATTAGAGCCGCTCAAACTAGCCGGCAGCCCCCATAACCATTGGTTGTGATACCACTTGTTAGGAACGTGGTGTGACCCAAACCGGAGTTGATCTATGAGGTGCGATATACGCATGAACGTTCAGCACCATCTATCTCGTACCAAATAGAGCCGCTCAAACCAGCCGGCAGCCTCCATAACCATTGACTGTGATACCACTTGTTGGGAACGTGGTGTGACCCAAACCGGAGTTGATCTATGAGGTGCGATATTGGACTGGGCCCATATGCTTTAAAAAGGAAATTCTCGTGTAAGGCGTGAATCAATCCTAATTATCTACACCTCATGATCCCAACTCCTACCTGATGTGGGACTAAATTACCAACCTCCATTGTCACCCCCCTTTGAGGGCTCATCCGGAAACGAGATACAATCCAACAGTCCCGGTCACCCACGCAGGCTGGCTTTGCACTGGACTTCTAGTTCCAGACAAACACTGCTATGGCCGCATGATTGCAACCGGAAGACATGGTTTAGGCTCTGATACCATTTTGATTGGTGCTTGTCAAAAGCAACAGATCCGGATGCATCATCACAGTGATCCTTAGTTGGTTGGTGGTCTTTGCCACGAATTGGGGAAAGGACCATCTGAAGATCTTCAAACTTCTTATCGAATTTTTCAAACTTTCTTAAAACAAAAACAAAAAATAACTCACAAAATACTTGAACCATACAAACATTGGTTGATTGATATTGAAACCCTAAAAATGCAACTACTGAAACCTTGAAAAAAAAAATAATAACGCGCAAAATAGAATTCCTCACCTTCTTTCTTTCCTTCTTTCGTTCGTTCTTCTTTCGGTAGGTCTCGTCTACTTTTATTTTTCTCATCAAACCCGTTCCTTCTTTCTTCACACGCAAACTGGACTTTGGCCTATGGGCTTTACGAATACTTGGACCACCCGGACCTGTACTCTAGGCCTTCTCAACTACCAATTTTTCTTTTTCTTTTTCTTCTTTTTAGCAATTTAATAGCAACTTAAGAGTGTCTAACAAACAAAAACCACCTTGCACACTTTAATTTCCGAGTTTTTCCTTCCCTTTCCTTTACTTTTTCTTGTTTTTTCTTGTTTTTTTAATAGAGGATATAGTTTTCACTCAGAGAGTAATGAGATCGACTTTTTTGTCTAAGGTTGAGTGGTTGTTCCGTGCGGAAATAAATGTGAGTATTGTAGAGAACAAACTTTTTTTGTCTTATTACAAACAGATGATATATAGAAAAATAGAAAAAAAAAAATCCACAACATGGGTTAAAGATTCAAATAACATTTTATTTAACAATGGGATAATTTCCAAATATTTTTTTCATTTAGCTCGTAATTGCTTTTGTTTTATATGACATAATAAATCGATAAAAAATATATGCATTTGTGCACTTAATAGATGTTGAGGTTCCCTACCACAGTAAGGTCCTAGGCGACTGCGTAGTTAGCATTGTGGTAAGATCGGTTCTGCATGGACCAACTAATTAAAATAAATCAAATTCATCATAACATATATGTTTTTCTCTACAAAGTCCTATTTATAATAAAGAACATAAGTTAGACTCTAAGAAACTAAATCTAATTGAACTAGTAAAGCAAGAAGAGATAAATATAAATTATAAATAGAAAATCATATCCATTTTTTTTTACCAAAAATCAACCCAAAAATATTCTAAAAGATTCGACAAAGATTTAACTAAAATCCATCAAAATCAGCCCAAAAACAAACATGAGTCTATTTTTGGCTGGTTTGCACTATTCAGTCTCAATTACATCCACATCAGACAGCTCCTATTGTAAAGAATTTGCCCTAAGTTCTTTGTACTACCATCTAGATTAAATCTCTCATCAACAGTCACCGTAAAGTTCATTGGAGCGCTGCTCCTAAAGTAAACTTTCGCTTTCTCAATACTCTTCTACGCCAAATGCATTTGTTGAAGCTTGTCATAACCCCTTTGACCATATTTCGGAAGTACAAAATAGCGGCGTCATTGATGTTGATAATTTTGTATCTACGATATTTGTATGAAATCTCCAAAGAAATTTGTACTACCTAACATGTACGTCACCGCTTATCATGTCTTCTAACTTCTTTTTGTAGGCGGACCATTGGCATCATGCTTTGTCACTTCCAGTTTTCAAAATTAAGGATAAATTTATCATTTTCTATATTCCTATATTTTTGTGAATATTTATTTATTAATATTGTATTTTGGGGATAAGTTTGAAGAACAAGTAGGCAACTCTAGAGGGGGGTGAATAGAGTTTATGACAATAATAACTAATTAAAAAAATTAAACTCTTTTACCAACAGTAAATAATCAGAGTAAATGCGGAAATTATAAAGAGCAAGAGAGCATATGCAAACACAGCCGATTTTAACCTGGTTTCCCTCGTGGATGACTAGTCTAGGCCTGAGAACTCTAGCTCAGGATTAAATCCACTATTTGTGAAATAGTAGTTACATTTCGTGTCTTTTCTTCAGAAGAGCACGTCAACTTCTTACAGAGATCGCAGTGGCGATGCTTGAAATTTTTCAAGCGACTTTCTTAACTCTTGCACAAACTCCTAACTGAAGAGCACTGAGCACTTTGAAGCTTAGGGAGCTTGTGGCTAGTAGATGAGAAGGTTAAGTCTTGTATAAGGCTTTAGAGAGAAGAGAAGAGAAGATTGGATGAATGAAAATGATAGAATTCAAGGCCTATTTGTAGGATTCTGAATAGGCAGAATTCGACCAGAATTCTGTGTCAAGAATTCAAATTTTTAGCCGTTGGACAACTAGCATACAACAAACTCTAAAAATTAGGGTCCTGTAATTTAGGGGACAGAGTTCGGGCCGAACTCTGAACTCTGTCTCCAGAAGACAGAATTGCTCAAATGGGCTATGTGGGCCAGTTTGGTTTGGTGGAGCTTTTGGTTTGTGGTTTGAAGATAGGTTTAGGCCCAAACTACTCAGTGTGACTCAGTTTACATTTATCTAGACTCAATAAAAGTAAAAATACAGACTCAAAAACTGAGTACGCTGTAGGAAAGAGCCGATGTCCGTCTAGTACTGAGTTCTGTCTTGATGTGTCATATTGAATTATGACAAGTATTATATTGTCAATTTTATCAATATTCGATTGACTGTGATTTTGTGTCAACAATCTCCTCCATATTGATAATTGACAAAATGTCACGCCCCAGAACCAGAATACTGGAGAGCGGGGACAGACACAGCCAGCTACGTATATTGAAATAGGATATATCTCAACTATACGGTCACGGCTGTCTAGATATGAGGGTTTACTACAAGCCAGCAGTCTCTTAAGGTCAAGCCTATTGTCTCAATCTCAAGCAATTAAAGTAAGTACAAGATCTTAGAGCATCAAATACATAATTATAAGGCGTCCCAAATATTACATATTGGATGATCATGAAGCTAGTCGTACAAAATGATAGGACTAGCAAGAGTTTCAGTCATACATGATCAACCCTAGGATGTGTCCATCATGTTACAGCCCGTAGGCAGACAGTAAGTAAATGCATCGAGCTAACAGGTGCTCGTCGGCAAACGCCTCAAAAGAATAAATTTACATATAAGTGGGGGAAATAAAAGGGAAAACCCACTCGTAGCCCGGGTTCCGTCTAGTGTTCACCATTGGGCTGGAAGCTTGGTAGATCCTCGGGAGCTGCTCCGAAATCTGGCCACACAAAACCAGCTGGGTCAAACCCCAGAAGAGCAAGTGCCACAAGGGAGGCCACAAATAAGAACAAAAGCCAGCATATCAGAACATAAAGAATAAAAGAAGATACAAATAGTAAGATACACAGGGTGATAAACGACTAGGGACGTGGAACCATTCCGGGAGCCAGGTTACAATCCTTAAACCAAACAAGGACCGGGATTGTACCCCTTCGCCTGAATAGCTCACTGTCTCTACCCATTTATCGTTAGAGATAAGTTAAACAATCATGATCAAGAGTTCCAGGTACAGGGGCTGGACAAGACTTGGACAGAGCTAGACACCATTCAATTACAATCGGCCAAACAAGTACTACGGCTTACTACTTAACTAACTAGGGTTGTCACAAGCCTAATTACTAACAAGATGCAAGTGAGAATTCCAAATCCCAAGCCCTGCAGACCATCCAGTTATCCTTCCGCGGGTTGAGAGTTATAGGTGGGTACATTGCCCGGGAGACAAATGTACCCTTAGGTGACTTAGAGGGTACAACACATGACGGTGTGCTGGAAATGTGCTCTACTCGTCGGCAAGCTACAAGTCCATTAAAGCGCCCAGATAACGAGATTGCCTGTGACTGGGAATTCTCCATGTTCTAGTTTGATCTAATAATTAGCCTAATCCAATTTAGCGCGAGTCCCTGGCCGTGGTACCCAGGAAGTCACGTCCTAGACATGATGCAAGACAAGACAAGTGATTTGCATAGAGCAACAAGTAGTACACCCACGGTGTCAAGACAAGTCAAGTTACAAGCTATCAGGGCAAGTCAAGTCATGTCAAGTCAGGAGTGCGCCACCGCGGGCCACTTTCAAGTCAAGCCGAGTTATCAAGTTACAGGTTCAAGTTACCAAGTTACGAAGTTATACGCCAAGTTATTAACAAGATAGGAGAAAAACTAGCCGCAAGCCGAATCATGTCAAATCATAGAAAATCGTGTCAAGACGTGTTAGACCAAGTCAAGTCGTGTGGTGGACAAGAAAATCTCAGAAAACAAAATTTAGCCAGAAACCAAGGACCAAGGTCCACCAGAGCACAGGGTGTGCTGGGCTAAAGGCGACCCAAGGGGGGCACCGGGCAAGGCTCGGGCTAGGATGCGCGAGCGGCGTCAAGAGACGCGCTCGAGGAACAACCGCAACACACCAAAGGCGCGAGCGGGGGCAACGCGGAGCCAGAACGCACGAGGGCGCGTCCGACGAGGCGCGCGGGGCGCAGCGCAGCGGAGTGCGCGCGGGAGGAAGCAGCGCAGCGGAGGGCGTGCGGGAGGACGCGGCACGAAGTGCGCGCGGGAGGGCGCAGCGCAGCGGAGTGCGCGCGCAAGGGGGCGGCACGGAGTGCGCGCGGGAGGACGCAGCGCAGCGGAGTGCGCGCGGGAGGGCGCAGCGCAGCGGAGTGCGCGCGCAAGGGTGCAGCGCAGCGGAGTGCGCACACAAGGGGGCGGCACGGAGTGCGCGCGGGAGGGCGCAGCGCAGCAGAGTGCGCGCGCAAGGGCGCAGCGCAGCGGAGTGCGCGCACAAGGACGCAGCGCAGCGGAGTGCGCGCACAAGGGGGCAGCACGGAGTGCGCGCGGGAGGGCGCAGCGCAGCAGAGTGCGCACGCAAGGGCGCAGCACAGCGGAGTGCGCGCACAAGGGGGCGGTACGGAGTGCGCGCGGGAGGGCGCAGCACGGCGGCACGCGCGCGCAACGGCACGGCGCGGGCACGGGTCCGGGTGGCCTTCTTCTTCTCCAAGTTGGCTGAGAAGAACACTAACAATGGTTCCAAGGTTCAAAATCTCACAACTTGCCAATAAAACTCCAAATTCGGATTTTTAAAGTTCTAACTTGGGTGAAATTTGATTCTCTACAACATAGAGGCATCAAAACCCACCAAAACCAACTCAAAATAGATCAAAACCACTAATTTTTGAAAATGGAAAAAAGTTAGATCTAGAACAGATGAAGCTTCAAAACACAAAACATCAAGACCTAAGGTTGTTCAAAACCATCTCCTTAAGCTAATGGACAAATAATATTGGGTCCTTATGTAGTGGCAAGGAGCACTTGCCTATGGTGTGGTGTTGTGTGGAAGAAGGAAGAAGAAGAAGAAAATTAATGGAGAGTAAAGAGGAGAGAGAAAGTTAGGTGGGGATATAATGAGGGTGGTTGTGGTGGAAATGAGGGAGGAGTGTAGGTTAAGGTGTTCCACTACATATTAAACCAACCAACTAAACCAAACCAATTAAAACCAAGCCGAACCAAAACCCGAAATACGAGAGAACCCAAAATTCTGCAAGTCGAGAAAATTAAAAATACAAGCCAAAATCCAACCACGAGCATAAATACGAAATACGGAAAATGAGGGTGACAACTCTACCCACCTTCAAAGAATTCCGTCCTCGGAATTTAATCAAGGAGCTAGAGATTGCCACGACAAGCCATACTAAGCACAGACAAGCTACACTAAGCAGTTCAATCATACAATCATTCAATGCAAGCAAGGAAGGGAAAGCGTAAGGCATAAGAAAGATATTATACCTCACGAGTCAAACAGATAGGGATATCGTGATCGGATGTCGTCCTCACGCTCCCACGTTGACTCACCTAGAGAGTGATGACCCCAAGCAACACGGACTAAGTTAATAGTCTTGTTCTTGAGCGTCTTTTCTCTCCGGTCCAATATAGACACGGGCCTCTCCTCATACGAAAGGTTGGTACCAACAACCAATTCCGAATGATCTAGGATATGGCTCGGGTTCGGGATGTACCGTCTTAATTGGGATATATGGAATACATCATGTACCTCACTTAGCGACGGCGGAAGAGCGAGACGATAGGACACATCTCCTACTCGCTCTAGAATATCGAACGGCCCTATATACCTAGGACTAAGCTTTCCCCGTACGCCAAAACGAATGACGCCACGGGTAGGTGAGATCCTAAGGAATATATGGTCGCCGACAGCAAATTCTAAGGGACGCCGATGAGCATCGGCCCAATGGCGCTGGCGATCCTGAGCAACTCGGAGGTGATCCCTGACTTTCCTGACCACTTCTACCGTCTGAGAAATCAGTTCTGGACCGAGCATCTGCCTCTCTCCGACATCGTCCCATGCTAACGGGGATCTGCACTTCCTGCCATACAGAGCCTCGAAGGGTGCCATCTGGATACTGGTCTGGAAACTATTGTTGTACGAGAACTCCACCAGGTGCAGGTGATCCTCCCACGAACCACCAAAGTCAAGGGCACACGACCGCAACATATCTTCGAGAGTTTGTATAGTATGCTCTGACTGTCCATCTGTCTGCGGATGATATGCTGAGCTGAACTTGAGATGAGTCCCCAAACTTTGATGAAGACTGCGCCAAAAGTGCGACGTGAATCTCGTATCCCTGTCTGATACTATGTTGACTGGCACTCCGCGAAGTCTGACGATCTGCCTGAGATACATCTCTGCTAGCTGCGCCGTCGACTGTCCAACTCTAAATGGAAGAAAATGTGCCACCTTGGTAAGCCTGTCCACAATGACCCAAATAGCATCTCTGCCTGCCGGAGATCTGGGTAACCCAGTCACGAAATCCATGGTTATGTGTTCCCATTTCCATTCTGGGATCGGCAAAGGTTGAAGAAGTCCAGCTGGCCTCTGATGTTCAGCCTTGACTTGTTGGCAAACCAAACATCGGGAGACATACCGGGCTATCTCTCTCTTTATACCATTCCACCAAAAGTGTTGACGAATATCTCTGTACATCTTTGTGCTGCCTGGGTGGATGGAATACTGCGAACTGTGAGCCTCTGCCATGACTTCCTGTCTGATATCTCCACTGGGTACACAAAGACGCGTACCGTGTCGAAGTGTACCATCCTCATGAATACATAACTCTGGCCTTCTCCCTGCCTCGCACTCTGCTCTGAGCCGCTGAATCTTGAAATCTGCTAACTGTGCTGTCCGGATCCTCTTAACTATGGTGGACTGAATCTGTAGGCTGGCCATCAAGGCCACATTGGAAGGAAGAATCACTTCAATTCCCATCTTCTGAAGATCTGACAATAACTCTGGTTGCGCCGTCAGGAAATAAACTCCAGCTCTCCGGCTCAACGCATCTGCTACAACGTTGGCCTTCCCTGGATGATACTGCAAATCTACATCGTAGTCCACCAGTAGTTCGAGCCATCTTCTCTGCCGCATATTAAGGTCCTTCTGGGTGAAAATATACTTCAGGCTCTTATGATCAGTAAATATCTCTACTCTGTCTCCGTACAAGTAGTGCCTCCACAACTTAAGTGCAAACACTACTGCTGCAAGCTCCAAGTCGTGGGTCGGGTAATTCTTCTCATGATCGCGGAGTTGACGTGACGCATAAGCGATTACCTTCCCATGCTGCATCAAAACACATCCCAATCCTCTGCCTGAACGTCACAATAAACTGTGAATCCTCCGGTCCCATCTGGAAGGGTGAGAATGGGAGCCGTTATCAAACCTCGCTTCAACTTCTCAAATGATTCCTGACATTCTGCTGTCCATACAAATGGCACATCCTTGCGGGTCAACTGAGTCATCGGCGCTGAAATCCTTGCGAAATCAGAGACGAATCGCCGGTAGTAGCCGGCCAATCCAAGAAAGCTGCGAACTTCTGCCACTGAGCTGGGTACTGGCCATGCCTCGATAGCCACAATCTTCTGGGGATCCACTTCCACTCCTCCTCGAGTAATGATGTGACCCAAGTATGAAATGCGATCGAGCCAGAACTCGTATTTACTGAACTTGGCGTACAACTGGTGCTCTCTGAGAATCTGAAGAACCACGCGGAGATGCTGCTCATGCTCCGCTTCACTCTTGCTGTAGACCAGGATGTCATCAAGGAACACTATCACAAACTGGTCCAAGTAAGGCATGAAAATACGGTTCATGAGGTCCATGAACACTGCCGGCGCATTGGTCGCTCCAAAGGGCATAACTAGAAACTCCCAATGCCCGTACCTCGATCTGAATGCCGTCTTTGGGATGTCCTGCTCTCTAACTCTGATCTGGTGGTATCCTGACCGCAAGTCTATCTTCGAGAAAACTGAAGCCCCTTTGAGTTGATCAAACAAATCATCTATCCTCGGGAGAGGGTATCTGTTCTTGATTGTCACTGATTTCAAGGTACGACAATCAACACATAGCCTGGACGTACCATCCTTCTTTTTCACAAGAAGCATCGGGGCTCCCCAAGGCGATCCACTAGCACGAATGAATCCCTTGGTTCTAAGTTCTTCAATCATCTTGTACAAAATCTCCAACTCTGAAGGCGCCATTCTGTAGACTCGCTCTGATACTGGTGCTGCTAACTCCATGGCCTGAGCTGTCCACCAATCGCGAGCCAAGTCTAACAACTGTAGGCGTACCACCGCCACCTTCTTATTCTCGGGTGTCCTAGCTGCTTCTAGAACCACCTCGGTATCCTGAAGCCAAGCGTCCGCGACAATCGCATCTTCACTGCCGTCAAAGAAGGGAGGGTTCAAGCGCTTGAAACTGTTGGCCGCCTGATTTCCTTGGGGACCTCCTCGGTTTAGTGCATCATGAACTTCCTGGTGCAAGGCGTCGCCTCGACGATCTTGGGATGCAAGCAGTTCTCTGATAAGCCCTACCAAAGGCCCCTCATCCTGTCTAGCTGGTTGAACGGGCGGAGCTGCCTGAACAGGAGGTTCTGAGCCTCCGGGAAGCATAACTCGGGAGGCTACTCCAGAGTGCTGAGCTTGATCTTCCTGGCGCTGGGGCGCTTGTCGAGCTTCCTCTGGCTGGTTGGCAGGTCCGGGAGTAATGCCGCTGAAGAAGACGACATAGGGAACAATAAGGAAAGGACCAGGACAGATCAATGATACAAGCAATGTGATCAGGTCGAGATTCTCAGGGATTTGAAGATACGAGCAGAGATCAAGGACGAAGATTGATTGAGACATCTATTCGGTAAACCCTCACATTTCTTGATTGACAAGACCTGTATGGGCCACCACTTAAACCGTGTCACGCCCCAGAACCAGAATACTGGAGAGCGGGGGCAGACACAGCCAGCTACGTATATTGAAATAGGATACATCTCAACTATATGGTCACGGCTGTCTAGATATGAGGGTTTACTACAAGCCAGCAGTCTCTTAAGGTCAAGCCTATTGTCTCAATCTCAAGCAATTAAAGTAAGTACAAGATCTTAGAGCATCAAATACATAATTATAAGGCGTACCAAATATTACATATTGGATGATCATGAAGCTAGTCGTACAAAATGATAGGACTAGCAAGAGTTTCAGTCATACATGATCAACCCTAGGATGTGTCCATCATGTTACAGCCCGTAGGCAGACAGTAAGTAAATGCATCGAGCTAACAGGTGCTCGTCGGCAAACGCCTCAAAAGAATAAATTTACATATAAGTGGGGGAAACAAAAGGGAAAACCCACTCGTAGCCCGGGTTCCGTCTAGTGTTCACCATTGGGCTGGAAGCTTGGTAGATCCTCGGGAGCTGCTCCGAAATCTGGCCACACAAAACCAGCTGGGTCAAACCCCAGAAGAGCAAGTGCCACAAGGGAGGCCACAAATAAGAACAAAAGCCAGCATATCAGAACATAAAGAATAAAAGAAGATACAAATAGTAAGATACACAGGGCGATAAACGACTAGGGACGTGGAACCATTCCGGGAGCCAGGTTACAATCCTTAAACCAAACAAGGACCGGGATTGTACCCCTTCGCCTGAATAGTTCACTGTCTCTACCCATTTATCGTTAGAGATAAGTTAAACAATCATGATCAAGAGTTCCAGGTACAGGGGCTGGACAAGACTTGGACAGAGCTAGACACCATTCAATTACAATCGGCCAAACAAGTACTACGACTTACTACTTAACTAACTAGGGTTGTCACAAGCCTAATTACTAACAAGATGCAAGTGAGAATTCCAAATCCCAAGCCCTGCAGACCATCCAGTTATCCTTCCGCGGGTTGAGAGTTATAGGTGGGTACATTGCCCGGGAGACAAATGTACCCTTAGGTGACTTAGAGGGTGCAACACATGACGGTGTGCTGGAAATGTGCTCTACTCGTCGGCAAGCTACAAGTCCATTAAAGCGCCCAGATAACGAGATTGCCTGTGACTGGGAATTCTCCATGTTCTAGTTTGATCTAATAATTAGCCTAATCCAATTTAGCGCGAGTCCCTGGCCGTGGTACCCAGGAAGTCACGTCCTAGACATGATGCAAGACAAGACAAGTGATTTGCATAGAGCAACAAGTAGTACACCCACGGTGTCAAGACAAGTCAAGTTACAAGCTATCAGGGCAAGTCAAGTCATGTCAAGTCAGGAGTGCGCCACCGCGGGCCACTTTCAAGTCAAGCCGAGTTATCAAGTTACAGGTTCAAGTTACCAAGTTACGAAGTTATACGCCAAGTTATTAACAAGATAGGAGAAAAACTAGCCGCAAGCCGAATCATGTCAAATCATAGAAAATCGTGTCAAGACGTGTTAGACCAAGTCAAGTCGTGTGGTGGACAAGAAAATCTCAGAAAACAAAATTTAGCCAGAAACCAAGGACCAAGGTCCACCAGAGCACAGGGTGTGCTGGGCTAAAGGCGACCCAAGGGGGGCGTCGGGCAAGGCTCGGGCTAGGGTGCGCGAGCGGCGTCAAGAGACGCGCTCGAGGAACAACCGCAACACACCAAAGGCACGAGCGGGGGCAACGCGGAGCTAGAACGCGCGAGGGTGCGTCCGACGAGGCGCGCGGGGCGCAGCACAGCGGAGTGCGCGCGGGAGGACGCAGCGCAGCGGAGGGCGCGCGGGAGGACGCGGCACGAAGTGCGCGCGGGAGGGCGCAGCGCAGCGGAGTGCGCACGCAAGGGGGCGACACGGACTGCGCGCGGGAGGACGCAGCGCAGCGGAGTGCGTGCGGGAGGGCGCAGCGCAGCGGAGTGCGCACGCAAGGGCGCAGCGCAGCGGAGTGCGCGCACAAGGGGGCGGCACGGAGTGCGCGCGGGAGGACGCAGCGCAGCGGAGTGCGCGCGGGAGGGCGCAACGCAGCGGAGTGCGCGCGCAAGGGCGCAGCGCAGCGGAGTGCGCACACAAGGGGGCGGCACGGAGTGCGCGCGGGAGGGCGCAGCGCAGCGGAGTGCGCGCACAAGGGCGCAGCGCAGCGGAGTGCGCGCACAAGGGGGCGACACGGAGTGCGCGCGGGAGGGCGCAGCACGGCGGCGCGCGCGCGCAACGGCACGGCGCGGGCACGGGTCCGGGTGGCCTTCTTCTTCTCCAAGTTGGCTGAGAAGAACACTAACAATGGTTCCAAGGTTCAAAATCTCACAACTTGCCAATAAAACTCCAAATTCGGATTTTTAAAGTTCTAACTTGGGTGAAATTTGATTCTCTACAACATAGAGGCATCAAAACCCACCAAAACCAACTCAAAATAGATCAAAACCACTAATTTCCGAAAATAGGAAAAAGTTAGATCTAGAACAGATGAAGCTTCAAAACACAAAACATCAAGACCTAAGGTTGTTCAAAACCATCTCCTTAAGCTAATGGACAAATAATATTGGGTCCTTATGTAGTGGCAAGGAGCACTTGCCTATGGTGTGGTGTTGTGTGGAAGAAGAAAGAAGAAGAAGAAAATTAATGGAGAGTAAAGAGGAGAGAGAAAGTTAGGTGGGGATATAATGAGGGTGGTTGTGGTGGAAATGAGGAAGGTGTGTAGGTTAAGGTGTTCCACTACATATTAAACCAACCAACTAAACCAAACCAATTAAAACCAAGCCGAACCAAAACCCGAAATACGAGAGAACCCAAAATTCTGCAAGTCGAGAAAATTAAAAATACAAGCCAAAATCCAACCACGAGCATAAATACGAAATACGGAAAATGAGGGTGACACAAAATAATATTTGTATATTCAATGTTCATACCTGGACACATGTATAAAAGCAATAGCTCCCCCGCAATCAGTGCATAGAAGCAATAGCGAGCAATAGCTCCCCCGTAAACATTGCTTCTCTGTAAGCCAATGCTCCTATTTTCTGATAAACACAATATCTACCAAAACATAGATAACATAGATAGACAATGTGATATGAATATTGAATAGTCAAATAATTCTCCCCCTTTTGTCATTTAGCAAACTCAAACAAATAGAATTTTGTAAAGAGAGTAACTGGCAAGCACACTAAAGTAATAAGAAACTGCATGAAGTGTCTGAAGAGTCACATAACATATAGTGCATAATACAATAAAAAGCAACTACATAAAATATAAGTCCATAGTGCATAAAAACTAAACATAAGATCCTCTGCAGCAGCAGCAAGTAGGAGACCACATCCATTACGGAGCTCGATATGGTCCAGCGCCGTCAGATGGATCAGTATCCGAACGACGAGGATCTACGAAAGTTGTATCCGGATCCAGATAGCGCATAACCCAAGGGTCGTCTATACGGTACCCGTCGCGAACAGGATCCCGCTCCATAGGAAGTTGCATAGAAGGATGCCGAGACATAGAGTATCGGATGTCATGCAGGGAGTTGTTGATGGCACGCATCTTCAAAGTGGTATGGTAGTCGAGCTGGGTCCAGCGATCATCCTCTAACATGAACCAATCGCGAAGCATAGTCTGAATCGACTCAAGAGTAGCAGGAGGAGGGGGTGCAGGCTGCCCAAGAGCAGGTGCGTCATCCTAAGCATTAGAGTGCTCAGACTCAGCAGGAGATCCGACAGCTACCTGAAGCCACCGTGCCTTAGATAGGAAGGCAGGAGCAGGAAGAAATTGGCACTCATCAAGAGGGACATGAAAAGCACGAAAAACCATAGGAAGATAGAGAGCATAGACCAAAGATCGTGGCCTCTTCCTAGCATTGATCATCCAGTCCATCATGGTACGTGGAAGATTGAATGGGATATGGAAGTGAAGGTGATACATAGAAAAAATCTCAAAATATAAAACCTCATCAGTTGATCCCGCTTTGGGCAAGATCGTGTTAAAGACAATGCGATGAAGCTCGTAGAAGTAGGGGTTTAGAAATTTAGCAAGAAGCTTGCGTGGACGTGTGTTTGGGGTACACAAATCGTCCTTGAAGCTTCCAAGGGAAGACCCATAGGGGAATTAAAACTTGCGAGCATCGACAAGTTTCTCCCATGAGTTGGGCTCCGAAATTTCAAGATATTCCACAAGATCAAAGTCATCAAATGATATGTCAATTCCAGCAACACAAGAATATAAACGTGAATCATCAAAAGTGAGATTGCAATAAAATATTTGAATTGCATTCAAATAGATAAGTGAATTAGTAGTAACTAGTTCATCAAGACACATATCATGAAAATAATGAGTCATAAGTCGAAAAGATGGTAAAGTTGATAGGATGGCCCACGCACACGGGACGTGATCGAAAATTATTGAACCATTTGTTTGAGGCTTCCAATGATACAAATATTCGATCAAACGTGTTGGGGTCAATGGGACGAGGTGGATTGAACAAAGGGTGAATGGGTTAGTAAATAGGTTGATCATCATGAGGAGGAGGATTCGAAGAGAACGCACCCTCGGTTCGAAGCCTCTTTCCTCTATTAAACAACCTAGGTGCCATGAGTAAGAAAGTAAAATATAAAATTTAGATGGAGAGAAAAGAGAAATTATACCTCAAAAAGATAATAGAGGATGGAAGAGAATGATGCAAGAGACCTTCTCCTAGAATTTGGAGAAGAAATTCTTACTAGAAGGTGAAAACTAGGATCAGGGTTTGAAGAGGAAGAGTTTGGAGGAGTTTTGGAGTAGGCAATAGAGGAGAGAGAGAGGGAGAACCCGGGTGTAAGAATAGGGGTTCGAATGGTCGGATGCAATTTGGACCATTGGATTAAACACAGATCAGCGGCTGAGCCCGACTTAGGTTCTGGAATGAACAGACCGAATTTGGCCCGAACTCTGTGTTAGGCAGAGTTCGGCCCAAATTCTGTGTTCTGGGGCCATAATAGAAACAAGGCTGAAATAAAGTTGAAAACAGTACTTGGTTTAAAAAGATAAAATATTTAGAATTTTTAAAAGTAAAGTCCAAGTAGATAATTGCAAAATAAAAGATGAGTCAAATGAACAGAAGTGAAGTTTGAAAATTTTTGAATTTAGTAAGCTATACATAAATGTAAACCATGTAATAAACAAGGAATTATGTCACAATTCAGTATGATGAAACTGCTATGGGGTAGCTGCAGGGGCCGGATCCCAGCTAGCGGTAGTCCGAAGACTAGTGCACCGTGTCGCTTAGGCTTTTACGCCTTGTTGTCAGAAGGACCCTTTCGGCTTGTACCCATAACAAAATTATCATAATGAACCATGACATAATCGATATTTATGCAGGCCACTTTAATGAATAACCGCCTCATCCAAAATTCCTAGTTCACGACAAAGAAAGTTAAAACGCTCTTCGAATAGTAGTTTTGTAAAGAAATCTGCCAGCTGATGATCAGTATCAATAAATTCTAAGTTTATAGTGCCATTCTGCTGGTGATCACGCAAAAAGTGGTAACGAATTTTAATGTATTTCATGCATAACATATAGGGTTCTTAGTGAGGTTGATAGCGCTAGTGTTATCACAGAATATAGGAATGTGCATAAAAGATAGGTTGTAGTCTACAAGGGTTTGCTTCATCCACAGAATTTGTGCATAACAATGACCAGCTGTGATATATTCAGCTTATGTTGTGGATAGTGCGACAGAATTCTGCTTCTTGCTAAACCAAGAAACTAGAGCCTTGTCTAATAAATGACACGTGCCGCTTGTACTTTTACGGTCGACTTTACATCCCGCAAAATCAGCATCCGAATAACCAATAAGGTCAAAGGATATAGATTTGGGATACCATAAGCCCACTGTAAGAGTACCCTTAAGGTATCGAAAGATATGCTTAACGGCGAACATGTGTGATTCCTTAGGACTAGCTTGATAGCGAGTATACAAACAAACACTAAACATGATATCGGGACGACTAGCAGTTAAATAGAGTAAACTACCGATCATACCTCGATACTTACGTTGGTCAACAGGTTTGCCGCTTTCATCAGGTTCCAGCTTGGTCGACATAACCATAGGGGTGCTGATAGGTTTCACGTTGTCAAGATCAAATTTCTTCAGTATATCCTTTGTATATTTTGACTGGCTGATGAAAGTTCCTTGCGAAGTTTGTTTGACTTGCAATCCAAGGAAGTAGGTGAGCTCCCCCATCATGCTCATCTCAAATTCATTTTGCATACACTTAGCAAAATCTTGGCAAAGATTTTCATTAGTAGAACCGAATATGATATCATCTACATAAATTTGCACTAAAAGAATAGTATTTTGAAAACTTTTGATAAACAGTGTAGTGTCAATTTTCCCATTTGAAAAACCTTTATCTAGTAAAAAAATTACTTAGGCGTTCATACCAAGCTCTAGGGACTTGTTTGAGGCCATATAGCGCTTTCTTGAGTTTGAAAATATGGTCGAAAAATTTATGATTTTTAAAACCAAGGAATTGTTTTACAAAAACTTCCTCCTTAATAAAACCATTCAAAAAAGCACTTTTGACATCCATTTGGAAAAGTTTAAAATTTTAAAAATTTGTAAAGGCACAAAGTGTAGTGCCCCGTCCCACAAAGTCAATCGAAAGAATCGAAATGCCGACGGCGTTCGGACTTAGCCTTGCAACGGCAGCTCGAAGGCCCGCTCGGTTGAGGCGACTCCTCGTTCTGGTGGGGTAGTTTCGGTGAACTTGCCTCATCTTAGCCTTCACATAATAAATCGTATATTTTTAACTTGCACAAGTAGGCTAATATAAAAGCTACGAACGCACATAGCTAAGGGAATAATCCCGATGGGTCGATATATGCTAGAACTTGGAAAAGGTCCTACGGCAGTCTTAGAAGTGTGTTCAGCGAGCTTTTAAAATGGCACTCGAATCCTTCACTCCCGTGGCTTGGGAGAAGGAGAGTTTGGCTAAGTTGCCAAGAAGTTATAGAACGTGGCATAAGTCATAGGCGTCGCCCGCGTAAATGCTTGATAAAGCATACACGGTTCCGTCATTTTGCCCCAACACTCGAATTAGCCTAAGTCATAGGCGTCGCCCGCTTGAATGCTTGATAAAGCATGCACGGTCCCTTCGTCCCACTACCAAAATATAGTAAATTAGCGACCAAAAATTAGCGACAAAAATTTTTCGTCGGCGTTAGCGACGGTTTTGTGATTACTGGCCCACGGTTTTGCCGACGATAAGCCATTATATTTTTTATTTTATTTTTAGAAAGAGAAAATGTCGCACATCCGACGCTAGGGCGTCGGAGATATAGCGACGGATAATCAGCCGTCGCTATTCAGTCGACTACTTGACGGAAGTTGTGTTGAGAATTGGCGGGACAATTCTTCGACTACGTACCGACGGATATTCAGTCGACAAGTATCAAATATAGCGACTAACGGGCGACGGACTACAGTTGGTCGCGAGTCCGTCGCTAAATATATGTTCCAGACTTAAAACGAAACGGCGGGGGGAACTTTTTGCATTCCCCCTAAATTCACTCTCTCCTCTCTCTCTCTCTCTCACCCGCGGCTTCGGTGATCGGCGTCGGCGTCGGCGTCCTCTCCTCTCTCTTCGAAGGTAATCCCCTCTCTCTCTCTCTCTCTCTCTCTCTCTCTCTCTCTCTCTCGGTGTCGTAGGGGCAGCGGGGGCGACGGGCTTGGGGCAGGGGCGTCAGGGGCTGGGCGGCGGGCTTGGGGCGGAGGCGTCGGGGGTTGGACGGCGGGCTTAGGACGGGGGGCTTTGGTCGGGGGCTGGGCGGCGGGCTTGGGGCGGGGGCGTCGATCGGGGGCTGGGCGGCGGGCTTGGGGCGGGGGCGTCGGGGGCTGGGCGGCTGGTTTGGGGCGGGGGCGTCGGGGGCTGGGCGGCGGGCTTGGGGCGTGGGCGTCGGGGGCTGGACGGCTGGCTAGGGGCAGGGGCGGGGCGGCGGGCTTTGGGCGGCGGGCTTTGGTCGGGGCGGGGTGACGGGCTTGGGTCAGGGGCATCGTGGGCTGGGCGGCGGGCTTGGGGCGGGGGCGTCGGGGGATGGGCGGCTGGCTTGGTGCTGGGGCGTCGGGGGCTGGGCGGCGGGCTTGGGGCGGGGGCGTCGGGGGCTGGGTGGCGGGCTTGGGGCGGGGGCGGGGGAGGGGGGGGCTGGGCGGCGGGCTTGGGGCGGCAGGCTTTGGTCGGGGGCTGGGCGGCGGGCTTTGGTCGGGGACGACGGGGGGCTTTGCTTCTTAAATTCATCTGAATTTTTATATTGGCTAAATAATGTGTTATCCATATTGGGTGTTATCTATTAGTTTGGTGGTGTTTGGATTAGTAAATGTGAATATGGGGTTTGGGTTCATGGTGTATATGTTCACTGTCTCATGGTGTATCAGTTGTGTGCTTCTATATAGATGTATATATCTATACATCTAACTGTGATATACATATGTGTATGTGACAATCTCAGTCAGCGATAGACTAGTGACCGGTTAGGGACGGATATTTCCAGCTCTATTTGCATTAATCTACGATACGACATGGTGATCAGGACATAGTCCCTGCAGCCATTCGACTGACGAGGTAGAAACTATATAGCCGTAGATAAAGTTGACTATTCTCCGACCCTCATCCCTCAGTAATGATGATACGAGAACCTATCACTATATCTTATATAGTAGTAGATGATGTCTTAGTATTACATTATGTGAGTTCATCTTGATTCTGTTATATCCTTCAGATACTAGATACGATAAGAACATATACTACACCATATGTATACAGAATATAGATGATTCACACTAATGTATGGTAGAATGAATTTTGGGTTGTGTTTTGAGCCATCCGTTCTCACACTTAAAACACATAGGAATTAGTAGTGTGAGAGCACCGGAGAGAGTGAGAGCGCCGGAGGGGGGAAGGAGAGAAAGAGAGAGAGTAAAATGGTATGACATGGTGAAGTAGTACTGTATTTTGGCTCCAGTTCTAGCTCCATTTGCATTAATCTATGGTAAGACATGGTGATCAGGACATAGTCCCTGCAGCCATTCGACTGGCGAGGCAGAAACTACGTAGCCATAGATAAAGTTGACTGTTCTCCGACCCTCATCCCTCGGCAATGATGATATGACAACCTATCACTATATCTTATATAGTAGTAGATGATGTCTTAGTATTACATTATGTGAGTTCATCTTGATTCTGTTACATTCTTCAGATACTAGATACGATAAGAACATATACTACACCATATGTACAGAACATAGATGATTCACACTAATGTATGCTAGAATGAATCTTGGGTTGTGTTCTGAGCCATCCGTTCTCACACTTGGCAAAAAATTAAATTTTTTGTACTTTATCTGCTTTCGAAAATGTACTCAAATTACATGATGGTTCCTTTAGTTAGCTTGCTTATGTTACAATTATATTATTTGTGAATATCGATCTTACCAGATCGCACCCATGACCCGAGGAGCGGCACGTCGTTTGAGGGAAACAGTGAATGCTGAGGTGGCTCCTCCTACAGTTAAGGAGGAAGTGGCACCGGTAGCTAGTGAGACCGGGAGTTCTATTCATCCAGCACCGGTAGCTAGTGAGACCGAAAGTTCTATTCATGCAGTATTACAAGGGACTACATCCATCCAAACGCCGTCGATCCCACTTTTTTGAGGTGGTTGCGTGATCGTATCACTGAGCATTTGCGTGAGCTGCGTGGTTCTCATTAGCTATTTGTACTTATTTGTATTGGACTATTTGTATTTGATTGTTTTTGTATTAGACTATTTGTATTGGACTACATATATGAATTAGTATTGTGTTAATCTCTGGATTGTATTGGACTACGACATGGTGATCAGGACATAGTCCTTGCAGCCATTCGACTGGCGAGGCAGAAACTATATATCCGTAGATGAAGTTGACTGTCCTACGACCCTCATCCTTCGGCAATGATGATACGACAACCAACCAGAGAGGATACTCTGAGAGATCCATCTGAGTAGGACGTATACTTTGAGAGATCACCTTTATAAGAATGATATCAGTAATAGGATTGAGTGTTGGAGGAGATATTATCAGAGTATACGTCCTACTCAGATGGGTCTCTCACTGTTACTATTTTTTTCTGACAGCATGGTGGATGTGCTCCCTCAACAGATTCTTGCTCCGAGCCAAAACTTTGCCCCGGAGCTCAAGTGGACATGCTTCGTGTAGAGCTCGAGTGAGAGGTTCCTGACAGCATGGTGGTCTTTTTGTCAAAGTATCCATACTCATCCCACATTGGTTGTGGGACGAGCACGGATACTTTAACAAAGGAGACCATCATGCTGTTAGGAACCTTTCACTCGAGCTCTACACGAAGGATGTCCACTTGAGCTCCGGAGCAAAGTTTTGGCTCGGAGCAAGAATCTGTTGACGGAGCACATCCACTATGCTGTCAGAAAAAAATAGTAACGGTGAGAGACCCATCTGAGTAGGACGTATACTGATAATATCTCCTCCAACACTCAATCCCACTACTGATATCATTCTTGTAAAGGTGATCTCTCAGAGTATACGTCCTACTCAGATGGATCTCTCAGAGTATCCTCTCCGGTTGGGTTGTTTTCTAAGCCATCCGTTCTCACACTTAAAATACATATGAATTACAACTGTGTTTTATATTTTCGATGAACCTAGGGATTTGATTCCGTATTTTGTATTTTGGTTTCTGTATTTTGGCTCCAGCTCTATTTGTATTAATCTACGGTACGACATGGTGATCGGGACATAGTCCCTGCAGCCATTCGACTGGCGAGGCAAAAACTATGTAGCCGTAGATAAAGTTGACTGTCCTCCGACCCTCATCTCTCGGTAATGATGATACGACAACCTATCACTATATCTTATATAGTAGTAGATGATGTTTTAGTATTAAATTATGTGAGTTCATCTTGATTCTGTTACATTTTTCAGATACTAGATACGATAAGAACATATACTACACCATATGTACAGAACATAGATGATTCACACTAATATATGCTAGAATGAATCTTAGGTGTGTTCTGAGCCATCCATTCTCACACTTGGAGATACATCGAATTATAACGACGGATATTAGGTTACTCTTCAGGATAATTGATGTCTATTTTATATTAATTTGGTTTGGTCTATATGATTCTTGGATAATTGGTGTGCATTAAATTCGTATGTGCATATTTGGTCTATGTGATTCTTGGATAATTGGTGTGCATTATATATTTGGTCTATGTGATTGTTGGATAGTATATATTGGTTTGGTTTATGCATATTTTTGTGAACAGGAAAAGTGCTGCAATTTTTTTTCCAAAAAATCTAAGTTAGCGACGGACTAGTGACGGGTTAGCAACAGATATTTCCAGCTCCATTTGCATTAATCTACGGTACGACATTGTGATCAGGACATAGTCCCTACAGCCATTCGACTGGCGAGGCAGAAACTATGTAGCCGTAGATAAAGTTGACTGTCCTCCGACCCTCATCCCTCGACAATGATGATACGACAACCTATCACTATATCTTATATAGTAGTAGATGATGTTTTAGTATTACATTATGTGAGTTCATCTTGATTCTGTTATATCCTTCAGATACTAGATACGATAAGAACATATACTACACCATATGTACAGAACATAGATGACTCACACTAATGTATGCTAGAATAAATTTTGGGTTGTGTTCTGAGCCATCCGTTCTGATCAAGCATCTTCCTTCTCCTCTCCTCCACCATGGCTCTGGACCCATCTGCTCCTCCCTACTTTCCTTCTTCTTATTTGACTCTCTCAGCCACATATGATATCCACCTCAAGTATATAGTCGGGGGAGAAGAAGTGGATAGGAAGAGGAGGGAAAAGCAGCACAGCCGACGGCATGACCCGGAGGAAGTACAGATGTTTTCTTCAACATCCGTAGGATAACTATAAGGATATATATGTTCACAACATGTTACCTTGTCAAAGACCCTTAATGTGAATATCATGTTACCGCGGTGTCGAAAGACTAACATGTCATAATTTTTTAAACCGTGTGTTTTGACATAATCCTCCCAACTCTTTCCTCCTATGTAGTAATCTTGCATTACTACATAGCAGAAAAGAGTTTGGAGGATTATGTCAAAACACACGGCTTAGAAAATTATGACATGTTAGTCTTTCGACACCGCGTTAACATGGTTGTCACATTAAGGGTCTTTGACAAGGTGATATGTTGTGAAAAGATATATCCTTATAGTTCTCCTACGGATGTTGAAGAAAATCTCTGTACTTCCTCCGGGTCATGTCGTCGGCTGTGCTGCTTCCGCCTCCTCTTCCTGTCCACTTCTTCTCCTCCGACTCTATACTTGAGGTGGATATCATATGTGGCTAAGAGAGTCAAATAAGAAAAAGGGAAGTAGGTAGGAGCAGATGGGTCCAGAGCCATGTTGGAGGAGAGGAGAAGGAAGATGCTTGATCAGAACTTGAGGTAGAAAAGTTGTGACGTTGATAGCATGAGAGGGAGAAGGTGAATGGAGGGAGGGAAGTGGCTGCATGCCTTTGGCTCACTCGAGCGGTATTTGTCCTCCGATCCTCATCCCTCGGCAATGATGATATGACAACCTATCACTATATCTTATATAGTAGTAGATGATGTCTTAGTATTACATTATGTGAGTTCATCTTGATTCTGTTACATTCTTCAGATACTAGATATGATAAGAACATATACTATACCATATGTACAGAACATAGATGATTCACACTAATGTATGCTAGAATGAATTTTGGGTTGTGTTCTGAGCCATTTGTTTCCATACTTGGCAATTAAGCATGTGAAATAGAACTGATTATGTTTAGTTTATCTTACGATACAAATTTTCACATCCAAATTGAAATGGATCGTTACTTCGTTGATCGTACATGGATGTACTAGCGGATCAACCTCCTGGACCGTAGGTACTTATAAGTATTGACCGTATCGGATTAGTATCGATCTATCATTTTGGTATGGGCCGTATCGGTTGGTATTGGTCTTAGCGAATTGGTATCTTCCTATCCGATATGTATCGGCCGTATAGCTAGGATTCATATTGGCCTTATCGATTTGGTATCGGTCATATCCGATAGGTATCGGCCATGTTGGATTAGTATAGACCATTTCGGATTAGTATCGTGGAAGGTTTAGTAACAACTGTACTTGGATTTCTCTTTTCTAGAGCTAGATTACCATTACAAGAGAGTCACGAGAGCGTAGCTGGCCAGTTACAGAACATCCAAGTACAGTTGTTACTAAACTGTTCACGATACTAATCCGAAATGGTTTATACTAATCCAACACGGCCGATACCTATCGGATATGACCGATACCAAATCGATAAGGCCAATATGAATCCTAGCTATACGGCCGATACATGTACATATCGGATATAGGACGATACCAATTTGTTAAGGCCAATACCAATATGATACGTCCTATACCAAACCGATATACCGATACTAATCTGATACACTAGATACTAAGTACATCCAGCCTATACCAGCGGATCCACTAATTACTGTACGATAGGCCCAACGACTCCAATTACATCCGGTTATTGGTGAGTACATGATTACATAGTAATTCTGTTAGTCTTGTGATACAGATTTTTACTCTCTCATGCTACCAACGTCATAACTTTTCCAGTGCTGCTCCCTCTAATGATGATGAACGCAAAAAACTAACGTCACAACTTTTATAATTTGAGTAAATTTCTTTACCCTATATAAAAATTTCTGTTGTCAGAGATATGGCTCCTAGGACTCGCCGAGGTGGTGCTGCTAGTCGAGGAAGGGGCCGAGGCAAGAAACCCTTGGAGGTCGACACGGAGGAAGTCCCCGTCGTCAAACAAGAGCCGGTGACTGTTAAGGAGGAGGTGTTACCAAAGGTCGAGGTCAAGGAAGAACCGATGACCATCAGGGAAGAGATTGCTCCGAAGGTTGAAGTTAAGGAGGAGCCACCGTCAGAGAGTAGTAGCATCGTGATCGATCCTCATGTCCCTACAGAAGACCTCAACCAGATTGAGCCTTCGTATGCAAAGTGGCTGATAGAATGGTACATGTCTCAACGCAACTATGATCCCTGACTGTGAGAATTCATCGTCTGACTTGCGATCTTTGCTGAGGCCAAAGTCGATTTTCCTATGTGTTTTAGAATTTTGGAATATTTATAGAAATTTTGGAATATTTGTGGGAATTTTGGACATTTTGTGCTATGATCGAATTATAACGACGGATATTAGGTTACTCTTCAGGATAATTGATGTCTATTTTATATCAATTTGGTTTGGTCTATATGATTCTTGGATAATTTGTGTGCATTAAATTCATACGTGTGCATATTTGGTCTATGTGATTCTTGGATAATTGGTGTGCATTATATATTTGGTCTATGTGATTGTTGGATAATTGGTGTGCATTATATATTGGTTTGGTTTATACTTATTTTTGCGAACAGGGGAAGTGCTGCAATTTTTTTTCAAAAAAATCTTACTTAGCGACGGACTAGTGACCGTTCAGCGACAGATATTTCCAGTTTCCGACTACTGTTCGACGGCATATCCGTCGCTAACTGGAGATTTGAAAATGTTTGCAGGTAGCGACGGATGTTCGACGGCATATCCGTCGGAAACGAACTGGAGGTATATAGTTCGACGGCATAGCGACGACTTATCCGTCACCATGGTTCTGGAAGTAGCAAGCATTTCCAGAACCATGGCGACGGATAATCCGTCCATAGTCCGTCGCTAGTCCGTCCTTTGTTAGCAACGGTGGTCGACGGAGTAGCGACGGCTTATCTATCGCCATGGTTCTGGAAATGCTAAGCATTTCCAGAATACGGTCGACGGATAATCCGTCCGTTAGCCGTCGCTAAGCCGTCCCTTGTTATCGACGGCGATCGACGGAATAGCGACGGAATGATACACTCTGATACAATATTACGATGGTTTACCGACGGACCATTACGTCGCTATTGTCTACACAGTTTAGTATTTAATACTTGTAATGGACGAAAGTCTGTCGAAAAGTAGTCGCTCATGCTTCGTATTGTGAATTCGACAAGCCGTCGCTATTCCGTCGCTGGACGACTACGTAGCGACGGACCTTTATTAGCGACGAGATGATTGCCGACGGATTATTTTGGCTAAGACCCGTCAGTGATCGGTCGCTAATACAAATTCCCGTTGGACGGGCGACGGATCTGGCGGTCGCTAAATCGACAAATTTTGGTAGTATCCAAGGCTTGGCATAGCCTTCGCATATCCCATGGGTTAAGTCATCTTGTACGGCTTTTGGCTTAAGTCTAGGCACCCAAGAACTTGGTTGTTCAAGTCGGACGTGTGCACGGCACGTTCCCTTGATGCGAAGCTTGGTGTAGCCCTTGTTCATCAAGTCATTACGCAAATAAGTTAGGCAAAAGTTATGCCGGCAACTTAAGCCATTTCTAGCACAGTTTCACTCTATCTGCGGTTGTCAAGTCGCGTAGTCCCTTGAGATCAAGGCTCGTCATATAAAGTATATGACTTGAGCGATAGCGTCGCCTAGAGAACAAGGTCTGTCTATGGCACGAGCCACGGTCGGTTTAGTAAAAAGTATGCCACGGACAAAGGGAGTCCACGCGACTGGTTGTCGCCGAGATCGGTCCCGCTACTTGGGAGTCTCGATAAGCCTCGTTCACGCAAGATCTGTCCCACTACTTGGGAGTTTCGCTAAGTCTCGATAAGTCTCGCAAGCGAGATCGGTCCCGCTACTTGGGAGTCTCGCTAAGTCTCGATAAATCTGGATAAGCAAGCACGCGAGATCAGTTTCGCTACCTGGGAGTCTCGATAGAAAGAGGAAAAGCATGGTCATTGTTAAGGAAGGACTTGATAGATCGAGTTGAGTCTTGCATGGTCATTGGGTACCTTGTCGACAAGGTGAAGTCTTCTCGAGTGATCGCCGGGGCGCCGGGATCATGTCGGCCCGGAGGAAACAAGACGGCTCAAAGCAGGATGCTGGATAACCGCATGGGAGATTCGGCGCTTCCGGGGCTAGCTACCCGTGGAAGGGCAGACCGAATTCCCTGAGCCGTGTCCAAGATAGCTTGACATTGCTAGTGACCACTCATGTAAATGGGTCGATAGAATAGCGACAAACTGCGTGTATGCCTTTGGATTGAGTCTAGAACTTGAACGCACGTCTAGTCGGTAACACAATGTCTGGGCCTAAGATTGGGCTGCAGCATAGGCACCGTACTAGGCACGATACTTGGCGTCAGAATGTTCATGTAATCGATACTATATTTTACAAGTCTTGTCTAAGTTGGTTTATGAGTCGAACGGAAAGGCCGCAAGGTGGTTGCATGGATAGGTCTTGATAAGTTACGAGGCACGACCTCAATCTTGATGCACGAACAAGTCTAAACAAGGTCTTAAGGCACAATCAAGTCTAGCGGCATGACCTGCATGAGTCGTCCCCTTGTCATCTTTGGCACGAGTGTCGTTGGCAACAAGAATGGCCTTGAGGCACAAAAAATAAGTAAAAGTCTTGGTACGGTCGAGTATGCGTAGGTTCTGCTTGGCGAGGCACTGCCTCGAATACATTGAAGTCACGAATAAGGCATGGCACGACCCCGTCGTTGCACGACCCGGTCGTTGTATTGTTAAGTATAGGCCGAGACGTCTTGTTCTAAAATGGATCCTAAGACAAGACTAGAAAGACAATCATAAAGGGACTTGTATTGCACAAAGTAAATGAATGTGTCAGTTTTGTGTGGGTGGCGAGGAGCTCACTCCACCAGTACAGTTGAGTACTGACACCTACACAGTTTTCATGTGCAGGCACATATAGAAGCTCGTGGTATGGAGTTCGCTTAGATGCGTCGAGGCACGGAGTTCCTTGGCAATTCGAAGCGTGCGGTCGCGTGAACTCAAAGACTTATACGGGACATAATGTATGGACGTTGCCTTCCGAAGCTTCCGCTGTCTCAAGCATTGTATCGAGAGATGAGAGAGAGAGAGAGCAGAGTGACTTGTAAAATCGTAAAAAAAGTGAGCAAGAGAAACTTGTAATCATGGCCTTGTGCCTATTGTAATCTGATTGTTCAATATCAATAAAGAGCTCATTTGAATAACTTGTGTTTTAAATTCTAAATTTTCGCTGTATGTTCATTATTTCTGCTTGGGACTTCTATGCGACGACCCCATTGCTGCCGTTATAATCGACCGTTATGGAACCCGCCTTGCACGAGCACAATCTCGGCTCGTACGACATCACACCTTAGCGAGGACGATCGCTCCTACGGGAGCGGGGCATGAAATAATGGTATCAGAGCACGGCTTTACGTCCTTGGATCTCATGTCGAATAACTTAGTTTTGGAACGCTCGTTCATGATAAAGAAGTGTGCGCTCTCTCTCAAATGTCCCGCAGCACGTCCATACAATAAGTAAATATTTTTAAAAGCTCGTACAAGCGTTCAATCGAACGCATCGGTAGGCCATCGCCGGACGCATCGGTAGGCCTTTGCGCCGAACGGTGTCAAAGTTGACTTGATAGAAAATATGTACTAAAGTTAGCAAGTCGTGTGCGTGCCTAACTAGTCCTATGTTGACATTAACAAACGAGCGTGCAAGATCAAAGTATAGTCCGTACGAGATGGCTATGAACACAGCCTTTTGGCTAAGTTGTGCCGCGTGTCGCGCACGTTGACTTTTGGTGCTATCAAATCGCGAGCGATATTAAGTATCGTTCAGTCGGAAACGGAGATACACTTAGAGTGTATATCGATAGAAACACTATCAGGACTAACGCTTAGGTGTACATGGATGATTGGCTTGAATTTTGAGGAATAGTGCGAACGACTTAGTACGTCAATACGACGTGAGTGATTACGCTAAGGATTCGTCGAACTAATCTGAAGGATGTCTTAGAGATTAATACGAACGTGATTGAAGACTAGATCGGATGGCTCGAATCCTGAGTGGTGTATGGTTTGTCTTGGAAAATCATTCGAGCAAAAATTGAGGATTACGAGTAATAACGAGTATATCGGCGAGACGATACGATCACGCAAAGCCTTAGAACGCGTCACGCTTAGTTGGTCGTGACTTCGAATGTCCCGAACGAGATATCGTTCGGACAACTTGTGAATGGGCAACACGAGTTAGAAAAATGTTTTGGAACGATGAAACAAGTGAATGTCTTGATCAAGAAAATCTAGTAAATCACACGTACGATTTCGGATTGAGTCAAATGAAATGTGACTTGAGTTTTGGACAACGATCTTGAAACGAGCTTGAGGAATAGCGATCGAACTTGATCTTGAATATCGAGGAGATTGTGGAATATCCAACTCGGACAACAGCATCAGTACACGACTCAGAGTTCATTGAAAAAGGAAGATCGTTAGGTTACGTACATCATCGATGGTATTGAGGCATATCAAAGATCGATGTGCTATAACTCGGGGGTACTCTGATTCGAGGAATGACGATCGTGTAAAATATCATTGTTTCGATGGATGCTATATTCGGGATGTTGAAATGTGTCGAGGAAAAGATAGACTTGGTTCGAGGATTTTTAAGTTGAACGAATGACAAACGAACTATCAAACTGAGATCTTGGCTTGGATGAAAATGAAATATTTGGATTTGCTTCGACTATAACCACAATATTGATGTTCTTATCTTATACGAGTACAACTCCAGCCTCGCACATGCGTCACACCGATTAGGGCGATCATTCCGCGTGAGCGCTGGTATGGTGATTCATACAGCGGGGGTGATCGAACTTACATGGCATGGCAATTTGTATGTATCGACGTGTGGTTTGACTCGAAGGTGGACTCGAGAATGAATCAGT
Source organism: Iris pallida (assembly GCA_029216955.1). Lineage (NCBI taxonomy): Eukaryota > Viridiplantae > Streptophyta > Magnoliopsida > Asparagales > Iridaceae > Iris > Iris pallida. Next base: position 1,001,773 of record JANAVB010009400.1, read on the forward strand.
GTGCTTAACGATCGAATTTGAGGATTGAGTAGGTCCAATTCGCGTATCGAGAATGAATTAGTCTATACTCAAACAAGAGTTACGTCCCGATTAGAATAATTATTTCGTGAGAGTATTGCATGGTGATTCATGAACCACTATGGATAATCGAACTCGCATAAGATTGGGGTGCAACATAGTGTCAAAGCTAGACAACCTCATGATTGAATACATGAATTGGTTAGAATTGGTGATTAAACGTATTCGAATTGGCACGACGAGTGCCTTGATGCGAATTAGGTGATCGTACTCGATGTTTAGAAATCTGAGTGACACGAGCTTGGGTAAAAAATCCCATACTACCTGCTTTGGTTTGACCCAAGGAATGGGGTTAGTGTTGGCATTATTGTTGGGAAACTATGATTCCAATCCTGACATTGACTTAGCCTTGAGAAATGGCCTAGCGGTTAGGCGAGACGCCCTGTTTTAAGAGTTAGCAATCGAAAGATTAATCTTCAGGATTGGTATGGATGGATAGAGTGAATCATGAATATGGGAATACCTCTCACGAGATTCGGCTGACCTGCATATATTTTAGGGACGCCTGAATATGTGCACGATATGACTCGAGTGAGAATGACGAATTCTCTATCATGCGGCTTGGCTGAATGCATGTATTTTGGGGACGCCTGGAATGCGTGTACGGTCCAACCAAGTGATACGTTGAGTTTAAGCAAGACTTGAGGAATGGAAAATTATCAAGGATTTAGAATCGTGTTAAAGAAAAATTTGATAATAGTGCGAGCGTGGCTCGGAATTGAGGAAACGTGTAGGACGAGTGTGTACGATAGTCCTTGGATCAAAGTGGTCCAATAGTATACATACTCAGTTAGTTTCGAGGACGAAACTTATTTTGAGTGGTGTATGATGTAGTACCCCGTCCCGCAAAGTCAATCAGAAGAATCGAAACGTCGACGACGTTCGGACTTAGCCTTGCAACGGCTGCTCGAAGGCCCGCTCGGTCGAGGTGACTCCTCGCTCAGGTGGGGTAGTTTCGGTAAACTTGCCTCATCTTAGCCTTCACATACTAAATCACATGTTTTCAACTTGCACAAGTAGGCTAATATAAAGGCTACAAACGCACATAGCTAAGAAAATAATCCCGACGGATCGATATATGCTAGAACTTGGAAAAGGTCCTACGGCCGTCTTAGAAGTGTGTTCAGCATGCTTTTAAAATGACACTCGAATCCTTCGTTTCCGTGGCTTGGAAGAAAGAGAGTTAGGCTAAGTTGCCAAGAAGTTATAGAACGTGGCCTAAGTCATAGGCGTCGCCCGCGTAAATGCTTGATAAAGCATGCACGGTCCCATCATTTTACCCCAACACTCGAATTAGCCTAAGTCATAGGTGTCATCCGCTTGAATGCTTGATAAAGCATGCACGGTCCCTTCGTCCAAGGCTTGGCATAGCCTTCGCATGTCCCATGGGTTAAGTCATCTTGCACGGCTTTTGGCTTAAGTCTAGGCACCCGAGAACTTGGTTGTTCAAGTCAGACGCGTGCACGGCACGCTCCCTCGATACGAAGCTTGGCATAACCCTTGCTCGTCAAGTCATTACGCAAATAAGTTAGGAAAAAGTTATGCCGGTCGGCTTAAGCCATTTCTAGCACTGTCCCGCTCTATCTGTGGTTGTCAAGTCGCGTAGTCCCTTGAGATCAAGGCTCGTCATATAAAGTATATGACTTTAGCGATATCGTCGCCTAGAGAACAAGGTCTGTCTAAGGCACGAGCCACGGCCGGTTTAGTAAAAAGTATGTCATGGACAAAGGGAGTCCATGCGACTGGTTATCGTCGAGATCGGTCCTGCTACTTGGGAGTCTCTATAAGCCTCGTTCACGCGAGATTGGTCCCGCTACTTGGGAGTCTCGCTAAGTCTCGACAAGTCTCGCACGCGAGATCGGTCCCGCTACTTGGGAGTCTCGCTAAGTCTTGATAAGTCTGGATAAGCAAGCGCGCGAGATTGATCCCGCTACTTGGAAGTCTCGATAGAAAGAGAAAAAGTATGGTCATTGTTAAGTAAGGACTTGGTAGATCGAGTTGAGTCTTGCATGTTCATTGGACAACTTGTCGATAAGATAAAGTCTTCTCGAGTGATCGTCGGGGCGCCGGGATCATGTCGGCCCGGAGGAAGCAAGGCGGTTCAAAGCAGGATACTGGATAAACGCATGGGAGATACGGTGCTTCCGAGGCTAGCTACCCGTAGAAGGGCGGACCGAATTCCCTGAGCCGTGTCCAAGATAGCTTGACATTGCTAGTGACCACTCATGTAGATGGGTCGGTAGAATAGCGACAAACCGCGTGTATGCCTTTAGATTGAGTCTAGAACTTGAACGCACGTCTAGTCGGTAACACAATGTCTGGGCCTAAGATTGGGCTGCAGCATAGGCACCGTGCTAGGCGCGATACATGGCGTCGGAATGTTCATGTAATCAACACTATGTTTCACAAGTCTTGTCTAAGTTGGTTTATGAGTCGAACGGAAAGGCCGCAAGGCGGTAGCATGGATAAGTCTTGATAAGTTGCAAGGCACGACCTCAATCTTGATGCACGAACAAGTCTAAGCAAGGTCTTAAGACACAATCAAGTCTAGCGGCACGACCTGCATGAGTCGTCCCCTTGTCGACTTTGGCACGAGAGTCGTTGGCAACAAGAATGGCCTTGAGGCACGAAAAATAAGTGAAAGTCTTGGCACGGTCGAGTATGCATAGGTTCTGCTCGGTGAGGCATTGCCTCGAATACATTGAAGTCACGAATAAGGCATGACACGACCCTGTCGTTGAATTGTTAAGTATAGGCCGAGACGTCTTATTCTAAAATGGATTCTAAGCCAAGATTAGAAAGACAATCGTAAAGGGACTTGTATTGCACAAAGTAAATGAACGTGTCAGTTTTGTATGGGTAGACGAGGAGCTCACTCCACCAGTATAGTTGAGTACTAACACCTATACAGTTTTCATGTGTAGGCAAAGGTAGAAGCTTGTGGCGCGGAGCTCGCTTGGATGCGTCAAGGCACAGAGTTCCTTGGTGATTCGAAGCATGCGGTCTGAACTCAAAGACTTATACGAGACATAATGTATGGACGTTGCCTTCCGAAGCTTCCACTAGCTCAAGCATTGTATCGAGAGATAAAAGAGAGAGCAGAGTGACTTATAAAATCGTGAGAAAAGTGAGCAAGAGAGACTTGTAATCATGGCCTTGTGCCTATTGTAATCTGATTGTTCAATATCAATAAAGAGCTCTTTTGAATAACTTGTGTTTTTAATTCTAAATTTTTACTACATGTTCAATGTTTCTGCTTGGGACTTCTGTGCGACGACCCTGTTGTCACCGCTGTAATCGGCCATTATGGAACTCGTCTTGCACGAGTGCAATCTAGGTTCGTGCGATATCATACCTTAGCGAGGACGATCGCTCCTACGGGAGCGGGGCGTGACACAAAGCATCCGAATGGATTCAAGTCTTGTAATAGGAGCATACGTCTCATCATAGTCGATACCTTCCTCTTGGTTGTATCCTTGAGCTACTAGACGAGCTTTGTTGTGAGTCACTGAACCATTTTCATTTACTTTATTGTAAAAAATCTATTTATTACCAATGATCGAATGGTTAGCTGGTTTAGGAGCAAGTTCCCAAACCTGGCTTTTTTTGAACTGGTTGAGTTCTTCTTGCATAGCTAAAATCCAAAACTTATCATTGAAAGCTTCTAAAATAGTTTTAGGCTCAATTTGTGAAATGAAGGCAGTGCTAGCAATGGAGTCTCTTAACGATGATCGAGTACTTACTCCGTATGATACCTCACCTATTACCAAGTTTTCTGGATGTGATGGCTTAAATGCGAATTTCTACGGCAAGCCCTCCAGAGAGTTGGTTTCAGTGGTGGTATTCATCGGCGTAGAAGTTGATGCCTCAACATCATCGTCAGGAGTGGCTGCTACACTATTATTTTCATCAAAAGTCACATTAGTAGACTCTTCTACAATCAATGAGCATTTGTTGAACACTCTATATCCCTTGCTCTTGGCAGCATAGCCAAGAAAAATACCATCGTCAGCTTTAGCATCAAATTTTTCCAGTTGTCTTTGGTGTTAAGGATAGAACATCGACAACCAAAAACTCTAAAATATAAAACATTTGGAGTTCTACCAAATCAAAGCTCATAGGGTGTTTTCTTCGTAATAGGTCGAATAAGCAACCTATTTAAAATATGGCACGCTGTACTGACAACTTCAGCCCAAAAATATTTTGGAAGTAAAAATTTATTCAACATGACTCTAGCCATATCGCCAAGAGTCCTATTCTTCCGCTCCACAACACCATTTTGTTGAGGAGTTCTAGGACAAGAAAACTCATGATCAAAACCATTAGAGTCACAAAACTTTTCAAAATCAGCATTTTCGAATTCGCCTCCATGATCACTTCGGATTCGAGTAATCATGTAGCCTTTTTCGTTTTGAACCTTTTGTAGCAAAAATTTTGAAAACAGAAATTGCATCGCTTTTGTTTGAAAGAAAGAAAATCCAAGTGAATCTAGAAAAATCATCTATTATAACAAAAGCATAGAGTTTTCCACCAAGACTGGCTACTCTACTAGGACCAAATAAGTCCATGTGAAGTAATTTGTAAAGGCCTTGTAGTACTTACAGTGTTTATGGAATGAAATGAAGACTTGGTTGCCTTATTCAACTCATATTCGGCACATACGTGTCCTTTTTGAATGTGATGTCGGGCAAGCCTCTTACTAGCTTCTTTGTCAATTGTCTGGATATAGTATCCATATTGGCATGACCAAGACGCTGGTGCCACAACAATCTCTCATCCTTGTGGGCATAGAGGCATCTTCCTGTACAGTTAGTTTTTTTAGATAGATAGAAAATGTAAATATTATCCTCTCTTATCCCTTCAAAAGCGATATCTTCCGTTGACCTATCATAAATATAGCATTTATTTTGTCCAAAGTTATTTTATATCCATGATAAGCAAGGTGACTTATGCTGAGCAGGTTATGCTTAAACTCGGTCACTAGGCAGACATCTTTTATTACAGGAGAAGGAGGATGACCAATAGTACCATTACCTATGATGTAGCCCTTTAAGTTGTTACCGAAGGATACGTACCCTTCTCTCTTCATCGATAGTGATACAAAAAGATTTGCGTCTCCCGTCATATGTCGCGAGCATCTACTATCGAGAATCCACTTGCTTTTAGTTGAGGAAGGAAGGTCCACCTACATTACGAGTAGATGTGACCTTTGGTACCCAAGTTCTTGTGGGTCCTGAAATGTTAGTCTTCGGTACCCAAGCATATAGATTGATATCAACTAGTTTCCTAATTCTACACTGTGGAGAGATATGACCATGTAATCCACAGTAGGTGCAAGTAGCATACTTATTTATGTTGGGAGCATGTTGATAATGATGTCTATATGCAGTATGGTGATAGTTATGTGGAACAACAAGATGGTAACTATATGTAGTAGCAGGATGATGATTATATCTATGTGCAGCATGGTGATAGTTAGCAGGATATTGACTATGGTTATGTCTATGTGTAGCATGGTGATGGTTAGCAGGATAGTAACTATGTGCAACAGCAGAGTGATAGTTATGAGAATAATGTCTATGAGTATGTGGTTTATGTGCTGCATGGGAGTACGTATGTAAGCATATTTACATGCTGTATGTGGGTGACGTATTTTACTATTGTGAGTAGTCTTGTGTTTTGAGTGTGTCTTATGTGATTAGGTTTGAGGTTGAGCAACCTATTTTCCCAATCTAATCTCTAATTTTTTAGAGACAACATGCAGTTCATTACACTTAGCATTTAAACCATCAATTTTAGCAATAGAGATCTTGTGTCTGTTCTTTTCTTCAGCAAGCTCAGTGTTGAGTACTGTGATCTCACGTATTTTCTTTTCGATAAGTGCTTCAGCATCATGCAGGCTTAACTTAAGCTTGGACACCTCATTAGTGTCTTCCGTGGGTGGAGTATCTCTAACATTATCAAGCAAGGAAGAAAGGTTTTGAATCTCTATTTTATAGATTTTGATCTTCTCCTTGGCATGCTTATATTTATTAATGACTTTCTTGTGGTCATTAAGTAAATCATTAAACGCATCGCCAAGTTTATCAAAAGTGAAGTCATCGAGAGTTTCGATAGTTACCTTTTCGGATGTCGCCATTAGGCAGACATTAGCGGTGCCTTGAGGAGAGTCATTTTCTTCCTCGGAATTACTAGCTTCGCTTTCATACAAAATACTAGTGTTGGCATACTTTTTTGACGATGACTTCTTGTAGGGCTTCTCATATCGGTTGCCTTTCTTTGCGAATGGACAGTCTTTTCAAACGTGTCCAGTCTTCTTGCAGCCGTAGCACGTTGGTTCTTCCTCGTCATCTTCTTGTTGTTCCTTCTTTCTTCGATTGAAACGAAGAAACTTCTTGAAGTTGCGAACTAGAAGAGCTTGATCATCACCGTCAGAATTATTGTTATCAGTTTCTTCAGGATCAGCCCTTCGACGATGAGCTTTTAGGGCAATCTCTTTTGCCTTTGGAGCAGGTTCTTCGAAGTCTTTGAGGTCAAGCTCGTGGGTCATCAGCTTTCCCATCAAAATCTCCATAGACATTATGGTAAGATCATTGCCTTCTATGATAGCAGTTACCTTAGGGTTCCAAATCTTTAGTAGCCCCCTAAGTAACTTATGGATCTTCTCATGATTTGTATATTGTTTGCCAAGAGATGACAAAGGATAGATGATGTCAAGGAACCTTGTAAACATTTGAGTAATCGTCTCATTAGGCTTCATCTTGAATGTCTCGTATTCTTGAGTGAGACGACTAATTTTTGACTCCTTGACTTGGGTGGTTCCTTCATGCGTCACTTCTAGAAGTTTTCATACTTCGTACGAGGTGGTGCATGTCGAAACCATGTTGAACTCATTCCTATCTATTGCACAAAATAAAGCATTAATAGCTCTCGCGTCTAGACTCGCCTGTTTCTTTTCTTCGTTGGAATATTTGTCGTTGGGTTTCTTGATGAGATCTCCATTGACAATTATTTTGACGGGCTTTTTGTAACCATCGGTGACAATGGTCCACAGGTCAAAGTCTAGAGACTTGAGATAAAAACTTATCATTATTTTCCAATAGGTCTAGTTTGTTCCATCAAATAGGGGTGGCCTATGAGTGGACTGCCCTTCACCATGATTGGGAAACATAGGTTGTGAGGTTGCCATGGATCAGCTCTAGGATGTTAGTCCTTATTGAGAGAACAGAGCTTTGATACCAATTGAAGAACAAGTAGACAACTCTAGAGGGCGGTGAATAGAGTTTATGACAATAATAACTAATTAAAAATTAAACTCTTTCACCAACAGTAAATAATCAGAGTAAATGCAGAAATTATAAAGCGCAAGAGAGCATACGCAAACACAGCCAATTTTAACCTGGTTTTCCTCGTGGAGGACTAGTCCAGGCCTGAGAACTCTAGCTCAGGATTAAATCCACTATTTATGAAATACTAGTTACATCCCGTGCCTTTTCTTCAGAAGAGCACGTCAACTTCTTACAGAGATCGTAGTGGCGATGCTTAAAATTTTCCAAGCAACTTTCTTAACTCTTGCATAAACTCCTAAATGAAGAGCACTGAGCACTTTGAGGCTTAGGGAGCTTATGGCTAGTAGATGAGAAGGTTAAGGCTTGTATAAGGTTTTAGAGAGAAGAGAAGAGAAGATTGGATGAATAAAAATAAGAGAATTCAAGGCCTATTTATAGGGTTTTGAATAGGCAGAATTCAGCCAGAATTCTGTGTCAAGAATTCAAATTTTTTGCCGTTGGACAACTAGCATACAACAAACCCTAAAAATTAGGGTCCTGTAATTTAGGGGACATAATTTGGCCCGAACTCTGTATGGAGGCAGAGTTCGGCCCAAACTCTGTCTCCAGAAGACAGAATTGCTCAAATGGGCTATGTGGGCCAGTTTGGTTTGGTGGAGCTTTTGGTTTGTGGTTTGGAGATAGGTTTAGGCCCAAACAACTCAGTGTGACTCAGTTTACATTTATCTAGACTCAATAAAAGTAAAAATACAGACTCAAAAACTGAGTACGCTGTAGGAAAGAGCCGACGTCCGTCTAGCACTGAGTTCTGTCTTGATGTGTCATATTGAATTATGACAAGTATCATATTGTCAATTTTATCAATATTTGGTTAACCGTGATTTTGTGTCAACATAGTTTAGTCGGGTTTGAGTTTTATCTAGTTTTGACTTGTGTTAGTGGCCCGGGTAGCTTAGACTCTAGTCGGGACCCAAGATTAGCTAGGCATGACCCACAAACTCAACTTGTTAGGCTAGTGCAATTAGGCTAATCCCACATGACTAGTTTGTTCATTTAGAGATTAGAAACTTGACCCTTTTGACCCCAAACTTTTGCATGCTCCTAATTAACCAAATGGGGACTAGAGGGGGGCAACTTAGACATTTTATAGACCCAAGTAGGGCCCCATTATGGCCGGCCAGTTGGGGTAGGGTTTTCTCCATCCTTTTATTTGGTTGTAGCCTCTTTTTTTTTATAGTGTTCTTCCCCAAACTTGAGAGCTTTTCCTTTGATTTCATCTCACAAATTCACTCATTCTTCCTTCATTCCTCTCAATCCATCAAAGAGAAGGTGACTACTAGGAGTGGTGAGCAAGGAGCAAGGAGAGAAGTCCATTTGCAAGGATTTTCGTGTCAGAATTGTGTCCTTTTGATTAAATCATTGGGATACAACTCCCAATAGGTAAAACCCTCTCTAAATCCATCTTTCCTTTGCATATTTGATAGTTTTTGAATCCATAGGAACTATCCCCATGCATGAACCACCCTTAGGTTTGTTTTAGAGGCTCTTTTGAGTCCTCAATAGGAAGTTAGGAGTGGTTTGGTGTCACCCATGGAGAAATTCCGAGGGTGGCCCACCAAGTGTTTATGTTTATACCTAATAGGCTATTTTGTCTTCTAATTTCATATTTGTATATGTTAGATAATAGTTTAGCCATGGTTAGAGTGTCTCAATTAGTTTTCATATAGATACCAATGTATGTATCTATGTATATTTGTCCTACAAGTCATGTTTATGTGTAGAGACATGTAAATTACTATGTATATTGTAATATGGACTGATTTGGGTGTTATTGTATATATATTAGATGTGTGTGTTGTGGTTTAGTATTAGTGTGCTTGAGTGTGAGAGAAGGGGATTGATATATTAGTTGAGTGTGTCATGGTTTGGTATTGTTTTAGTGTGTGTTTGTGAGTGGCTTGGTATGTGTGTGTGTGTGTTTGTTTGTTTAGTGTGTCTTGTAGTGTGTGTGTTTGTATGAGTGGGGAGAGGATGAGGAGATGTGTGAGTGTGTTAGAAGGAGAAGGGGGAGCTGCTGCCATAAGGCAGCATAGCAGCAGCAGCAAGGCAGCTGCAGGGCTGCAATGAGAGCAGAAGCAGCAGCAGCATGCTGCCATAGGGCAGCACAACAGCAGCAGTTTGAGCAGCTATAGCAGTTACTTGATAGCAGCCCAATTTGCCCATTGCCCCTTTGTTCCTTTTGCTTCCTTTGTGAGTGTTAGTATATATGTTAGTATGTTAGAGGATTTGTGATTATATCTAAGTTAGAGTTAGAAGTTAGATGGTTAGTTAGTTAGTATATGTGTTACAAATATTAGTTAGGATATCAAGAATACATAGATGTTAGGATATGTTAGTATCCTAAGTAGCTAGAATTAGTATCTTAGATATGTTAGTGTGTTAGAGGTAACGTAAGTTAGTGTTTAGGTATATGTAAGTATCTTAGGAAATAGATGGTGGTATCTTGAGATACCTGTAGTAGTATCTTAGGAATACCTTAGTATTTACCTTATCTTAAGGTAATGGTTTTACCTACAAGGTAAGGGGGATTTACCTATTGGGTAAGAGGGGGTTTACCTAGATACTAAGGTATAGATGATAAGGTTTTGGTTAACTAATAGCTTAGGGTAGATACTAGATATTTAAGGCTAGTATTGGATGTTAAGGTATTGGATTTTCAACCAAGGTATTCGTATTGGAATACCAATAGGAGCAAGGTATATAGTATCTTGGTAGATAAATGTTAGGAATATGATACTTAGACTAGATTTGACCTTGTTTGGCCAAGGTTGACCATTTTGATTGAAAGTCAAAGTAGAGTCAACATCTGACCTAAATTAGACTAGAAGTTTACCAGAGTTGACCAGTTGACCAAAAGTCAACTGTAAGTCAACCTTTGACCTAGTTTGACCTAATGTGACCTAGTTTGACTGAGTTTGATCTAGATTGCATAGCATATACTAGAAATCATACCTAATACTATTAAATCCAAATTAACTCATGTATATCTCATCTTTAGGTCTATGACTTCACTCTGAGCCTCGATTCTCATTGACAGCTCAGGACCACAGGCGAGTATATTTTTTGATAGTTTTTATTATCTTGATATGTATTATATCCGATTCAGTTGTAGTATTTTACTTGCTTTCCGACACGATGATACACGGACTTGTATACGTCGGATTCTGTCATGAGATGTTATTCCTGGACTTCCTGGTATATGGGTACATTGCTCGATCACTACCAAAATACATGGATTTACCGACGGCTTTATCCGTCGGTAGTCCGTCGCCAAAAATAAATACCGACGGATTACCGACGGATATTTTGGTAAAACAGCCGTCGGGAATAACCTCGTCGCTAAAACATATCCGTCGCTACTTCGTCGCTCAGCGACGACTTAGCGACGGAATACCGTCGGCGCATTTAAATATATATAGCGACGAATTACCGACTAGCTTTCGTCAAAACATGTATCAGGATATAGGGTTACCGACGGAAAACTCCGTCGCTAAAGAGTTGGCAAAACCGTATCAGTGATTTTCTGATACGCAATATCCGTCGCTAATCCGTCGTAAATTCGTCGGTAAAAGCGTATCAGAGATTTTCCCATACGGCAGGTCGTCGTTATGCCGTCGCTAATCCGTCGAGGTGTACGACGGATTAGCGTCGTATTAGCGACAAAACATCCGTCGCTAACTGCAAAATTTATGAACATCAAACAAAACCAGGTCGACGGACATTCCGTCGCTAAACCGTCGCTCAATGTAAAATTCTCCAGGTAGCGACGGATATTACGTCGCCAATCCGTCGATACATTAAATTCCTACAGTTAGCGACGGATAGTTCGTCGGGACTTTGTCGCCAGTCCGCCGTAAGTTAGTCGCCAATCCGTCGCTAACTACAAAATTTATGGACATCAAACAGAACCAGGTCGACGGACATTCCGTCGCCAATCCGTCGCTTTATTGAAATGCTCCAGGTAGCGACGGTTTTTATGTCGCCACTCCGTCGCTAACCTCAGTTTCTCCAGTTAGCGACGGACTATCCGTCGCTGAGTGGTCGCCAGTCCGTCGCTAACTTCTAATTTTTGAAAAAAAAATACTGCAAACAGACTCTTTCGTGTTTATACAACACATCCAACACAATATCAAACATGCAAAATATCCATATACAACACCATATATCCATATCCAACACGAATATCCAACGTATCCAATATCCAACACCATATATCCATATACAAAATATCCATATCCGACACCAATATCCAACGTATCCAATATCCAACAAAATATTACCAACACAATATATCCAATATCAAACATTAAATTATCCAAACATAAAAAAAATATTCGAACATACAATGTATCCAAATGTCTACAAAACCAACAACATAAACAAAATCAAACCCCGTCCGTCGGATCGTCTCGTGCTCGTGCCGTCGCATCCGCTTTGCGTATGTACCCCTCCACCGTGTGTACCGGCACTTGGGACAAGACATGGTCTGGAAGCGCGCGTAGCTGCTCTGGCGACAACATGTCAAGGAGCGTCAAGATGGTGTTATCCGATACGATGCGGGCGTCCGCAGAGCGGTTAAACGAAAGCCGTCCGGGGAAAGAAGGACCAGGTCGATCCGAAGCACCGGCAGCAGCAGTAGACGGACCGGGAGCACCACCAGATGAACCGGGAGCACCAGCAGACGGACCGGGAGCAGACGGATCGGGAGCAGACGGACCGGGAGCAGACGGATAGCGCCCTAACACTATCGCCCGCAAATCTGACACCGCGGAGGTCAGAGTCGCAAGCTGCGCCCTCACATCGTCAACCGGGGGCGCTGGGGGAGGCAGAGGCGGTGGATATCTCGGGGACGGCTGCAACAAGGGCGCCATGGAACCTAAGCCGTAGATGCGCCCTTTCCTAACGTCGCCGACGGATTCTACGAACACGTCGTCGTAGCGAGCGGCCATAGAAGAGTGCGTCTGGGTGGACGTCGTTTCGCCGACATTCTCGGAAGGGGGCTCGATCTCAAGCCGACTAAGTGCCTCACGATACGCAGCCTATCCAATGAATGTGTTTATACTATAAGTTTTCCTAAGTTATAATCTAAATCCTTTGTTTCCCTAAGTTATAGTCTGAATCCTAAGTTTATCTAATTAACTTAACAATAATTATATTTCTAACATAAATCTCATAAACGTAAGTACTTACATCAGTCTCCTCGGCCCTCTCGTCGACGAAGCTCCCGTCCTTCCGCCTCTTGTGCGTATGCACGAATACATCGTGAGCGGTGACCGTCTCCGCCTCTTTCCCCTGCTTCACCGCCCGTTGGGCCCGCATACCTAGAATTTAATTAACTTCGTATATTAATAGTACAAAATTAAATAATAGAATGAATTTGAATTTGTGCTATCTCACCAAATCTGCACGCATCGATGTGTGGGGCCTTGATCCTCCCGTATGCAGACCCGCGACCTGTCGATTAGCCTTAGCTTTCTCCGATTTCAGCTTGAACTGCGGAGTATCCATCTTCTCTAACATCTGCTCATAGTACTCTGCCCGGATCCAGTCCTTCCTCGTATGCGCCGTACGAAGGTCGTACACCGCATCCCGTATCTTCTTCCCGGCGGCGGCTTTGTAGGTCCTGCGGATCGCCTTCTCGCGATGGGGGGGCCAGCAGAACGTCCTCTGACATACAAATTCAAATATTACGTAATAAAAAATTTAATGATTTAAAGAATAATTAATAATTCACCGACGGATTTATACCCTCATCTCGTCGAGCCAGACGTACTTCATGTCCTGAGGCACCTCAGAAAAATTGAGGTAGGGTCCATGGTAGTTATCCCGGATAATGTGCCCTAGAATCCGGGCAGCATCCCACGGGAAAAACCTATAAAGAAGCAACGACTGGATTATTAACTTGAATAAATGAAACAAATTTAATAAATTAACTTAAATTTACTTACGATTCACCAGCGGGCCATAGCTCTCGTCGGAACTCGCCCACCAGCCTCTCTGGTGGCGTCGGAGGATCCGCGGGTCCGTGCACGTACTCCCCAGTAACAGGATGAAACTGAATCCCGGGGTACTCCGAGGCCCACCCTGCAGTAATTGCTGGGCCCCCTGCTGTATCTGCTACTGCATCCGCTGGTACATCCGGTGGCGGAACGGATCCGCTAGCGGATGGAGTCACAGGCCTCGACGACGATGTCGGTGGCACCGAGGAAGAATAACGGCGGGAAGAGCCTGTGTCCGGGCTCTCCAAGTCGGGATCGGAGGTCACATCCGGGGAATGCGGCTGGCGACCACGACCGCTACCACCACGCCCACGCCCACGCCCACGACCACCACCACCGCCGCCGCCGCCGCCGCCGCCGCCACCGCCACGACCACGGCCAGCACCACCAGTACGGGTGCTCGCAACCATGCCCTGTAAATAGAACACATAAACAAAATACCGACAACATAGATTTATAAATGAATATAAAACTAAACATATCCATACCAGCAGCAGGGCGATGAGTGCCGCCCAGACGAGTAGGCCTAGGAGTGCCATCTGCAAAAAGAAACTCATACAATAATACGCAAATATCCCAAACTAAAATAAATATTACAATCAGAAGTGAAGTACGAATAAAAGCTAGATACACAAAATCTGATAAAATCACGCACCAATACAATAAAGTACAATTCTTGTAACTTTTGATGAAAGGGCATCTTGTGTTCCACTAGACTTGTAATTGTAAATCCAAATGTAATAGGATAATTTAGGATTCGAGACTAGATATTGGGTGCTTCAAGATACAACTGAAATATAGCGATATTTAATCATCGTCATCGTCCTCTTCCTCGGCCTCGGCCTCATCATCATCATCATCCTCATCGTCGAATTCATCTGTATCCTCATCCTCATCCTCATAAAGTTCTTCTTCTTCTTCTTCTTCAGTCTCAATACTTGGGACAAGACGCCTCTTTCTCCCCTGGTTGACATCTAAGTCTTGTATATCAACCTCTTCCTCCCCTCTATTTTCATCAGCAAGAGGTATATCAACCTCTAATTCAATATCCATATCACAAGACTGTTGTCCCAAGTATTGGGGCTTTTCGATCTGGTCCTCTTGGTATGCTGGGTCTCCAACTGTCGATAATGAACAGATGTACCGATACGGGCTTCGTATGCTAGATGAATCGGTAGATGCTCCATACTGTCGAAGAAACCCGGTGGAAATATTTTCTCTAACTTGCAAATTGTTAAGACAATCTTCTCCTCAAGTTGTATCATATGTTGCACCGTGAGCTTAGTTGAACAGATATCCCTGAAGAATGTAGACAGCTCGGCCAACGGAACCCATACAGCAGAAGGCAACAACTCTCTCAACGCAATGGGCAGTAATCTTTCCATAAACACGTGGCAGTCGTGACTCTTTATTCCTGTTAGCTTGCGTTCATTGAGATCAATGCATCTAGACAAATTCGACACATAGCCGTCGAGAAATCTTAAAGTAGATATCCACTTGCAGATTATTAATCTATCTTCCTTGCTCAATGCGTATGGCGCTATCGGCTTAGTTACTTGTCCACCAGCTCCCCTTTGTATCAAGTTTAGATTATGACGTTTGCATATCTCGGCCATGTCTTGTCTTACTTTTGGATTGTCCTTCGTCTTTCCTTTAATATCCATAACGGTATTAAAGACATTATCGAACACATTCTTTTCGATATGCATGACATCAAGATTATGCCTAATAAGATTATCTTTCCAATAAGGCAAGTCCCAGAAGATACTCCGTTTGGTCCAGTTACGGCTTTGTCCGAACCCCTCGACACGATTGTTCGATGGATCTTCCATTACGGTGGGCAATTCCTTTACATCTTCCCAAATATCGTATCCCGACAATCTGGCAGGAGGTTCCGAAAATTCTTATTTTCCATATCTGAACGCGTCCTTGTTCTTTCGCCAAGGATGTCTTGTTGGCAGAAATTGACGGTGACAGTCAAAGAAAGAAGTTTTTCCTCCATGTCTAAGGCGGAACGCCTTACTATTTTCCATACATATCGGACAAGACATGTTGCCGTGCGTACTCCATCCCGACAGCATACCGTATGCTGGAAAATCATTGATTGTCCACATGAGTGAAGCTCTCATCTGAAAGTTTTGTTTTCTGGAAATATCATAGGTCGTGACGCCGATCTCCCACAACTGTTTCAGCTCATCCACCAACGGCTGTAAATATATATCGATGTTCTTTTTCGGATTTTTGGGACCGGGTATGATAGCTGTCAAGAACATATAAGGAGTCTTCATACACATCCATGGTGGCAGATTTTAAGGGGTAAGAATGACCGGCCAGCATGAGTATTGAGATCCCGACTGTCCGAAAGGGGCGAAGTCATCAGAACATAGCGCCAGGCGTACATTTCTAGGCTCTGCAGCAAAATCTGGATGACACAAATCAAAATATTTCCACGCCTCCCCATCCGAAGGATGTGACAATTCTCCTTCGTCCTTTATGCGATCTTCACTGTGCCACGTCATGTGTTCTGTTGTATTCAGAGACATATACATCCTCTGTAAGCGTTTTGTGATCGACAAGTAATGCATATACTTGTAAGGATGTCATTTTCTAGTTAACTTTCCTTTTCCCTGTACTGTCTTGTAACGATCCGCATTACAGAACCAACAACTTTCTAATACACAATTCTCTTTGTAATACAACATGCATCCGTTGCGACAGCAATCTATCTTCTCGTACCCCAGTCCCAGTTGTCGGACCATCATCTTTGACTTGTAGAAGTTTCTTGGGAGCTCTTTTGATTCCTTCGGTAATACCTCATTATTTAATTGTGTGATCCGATCATAGCAAGCTTGTGGCAAGTTAAAATCAGACTTTATGTTCAACAACCGCATCGTCACTGACAGTGCGGAATGAGTCTCACAACCAGGATATAGAGGAGTATCTGCGTCCTTAAACATATCATAGAACTCCTTTGCCTCGGGATTAGGATCCTCCGGATCAAAATTAGGCCCTGCCGCAGCATACACCATATCTCGTGCAAGGTTCTGCATGTCTCCATAATCCACAGAGCATCCGTCGTCTTCGAGGACATCCGTTGCAGCATTATCATCAAAAGCATAAGTACCAGCTTCTGCAGCCTGTCTTTCTAAATATAATTCACCTTGCGATGACCACAGGCCGTAATCACGTACGAAACCCTTACGGGTCAAATGATCTCTCACAGTCATCACTTCTTCGAAACGTCTATTGTGACAATTAACACATGGACACTTGATTTTGTTATCGTCCATGTACTGAGTTTTGGTCATGGCATACTTAAGAAATACTTCCACACCTGCCTGAAAATCGTCACTCACACCAATTCTGCTCTCGTGTTATCGTTTGTACATCCATGTACGATCAACAAAGTAACGATTCATGCTCGATTTGATGTGAATATCTGTATCGTAAGACAAACTAAACATAAGAATTAATAGCCCGATACCGATACTCATATCGTAAGAAAAACTAAACTTGTGGATAACACGCTAGGCCTACGACGAGGCTATTTAGTATCACAATCTAACATAATTAGTATATAATCATGTAACTGGTGGATCCGCTAGCTAGTAAGCCGGATGTACTTAATATCAGAGAGTATCAGATTAGTATCAGTATATAGGTTAGGTAGACCGTATCAAACGCATATCGGAATAGTAGGCCGAATAGGAGGCCGAGATAGTCGAATGAGAAGAAGGGAAGAAAGGAGGAGCAGATGGGTCCAGAGCCATGGTAGAGGAGGAGAAGTAACATGAGAGCAGTTTCCGCCGTAACATCTCCTGGCTCTGCTGGCAACTGAAGTCCAGATGCTACAAAGGACGATCCTTCGCTGAAATCGACTACAACACCCATCAGTTCAAGTTCATTCCTACATGAGTATATTCCAATGCCATAGAGGAAGGTCAACAAACTGATGGCTTCTATGGCATTGGAATCTACTCATATAGGAATGAACTTGAACTGATGGGTGTTGTAGTCGATTTCAGCGAAGGATCGTCCTTTGTAGCATCTGGACTTCAGTTGCCAGCAGAGCCAGGAGATGTTACGGCGGAAACTGCTCTCATGTTACTTCTCCTCCTCTACCATGGCTCTGGAACCATCTGCTCCTCCTTTCTTTCCTTCTTCTCATTCGACTATCTCGGCCTCCTATTCGGCCTACTATTCCGATACCGATACTTTGAACCTTGATCTTAACCCAAACCTATATACTGATCGATACTAATCCGCTACGCCCGATACTAAGTATATATGGTCGATACTGATAGCGATAGTCCGATACCGATAGCGATAGTCCGATACCGATAGTTCGATCGATACCGATAGTTCGATACCGATAGCGATAGTCCGATACCGATAGCGATAGTTCGATACCGATAGCGATAGTCCGATACAGATACACATGGACCTACATATCTATATATCACTAGTAGCCATACTCCTCTATATACTACTCTACACTAGGATCTAGTAACCATATACTACTCTACACACTAGCTACGTAGTCATACTCTAAAATAAGGTAAACTAATTTACCCACACATTAAAACCAACCCAATCAAATCTTAGGCAAACTATTCATATGATATCAATCGAAATACAAATAGGTCAACTAGGCTAGTTCTAGGTCAAATTAGGAGTCCAAGTCAACTCTGTCAAAACTAACCTTAATTAGGCTAAACTTCTACCTTAGCTAATCAAATATATATACTAGACTTCACGACGTGTGTCTGTGTGTATATATATATATATATATTATTAATAAATTACTTAAAATTATGCCTATATATATATATATATATATATATATATGTCTGTGTGTGTGTGTATTCGTGTGTCTGTGTCCGTGTGTGTGTGTGTGTGTGTGTGTCTGTGTGTGTGTGTCCGTGTGTGTGTGTGTCCGTGTGTGTGTGTGTGTGTCCGTGTGTGTGTGTGTCTGTGGGAGAGGAGGAGGAGGACTCCTGCGCGGGGACTCCAGAGTCCCTCCTACGCCCCCCCTGCCCCGACCCCCCCAACCCCTGCCCGACCCCCTCTCCCACCCCCCTGCCCCCCCTGTCCCGACCCCCCCAACCCCTGCCCGACCCCCCCAACCCCTGCCCGACCCCCTCTCCCACCCCCCTGCCCCCCTGCCCCGACCCCCCCCAACCCCTGCCCGACCCTCCCCCAACCCCTGCCCGACTCCCTCTCCCACCCCCCTGTCCAGACCACCCCCCCACCCCTGCCCGACCCCCTCCCCGACCCCCCCTGCCCCCTCTCCCACCCCACCCTTGCCCCGACCACCCCACCCCCTACCCGAACCCCCCCTGTCCAGACCACCCCCCCACCCCTGCCCGACCCCCTCCCCGACCCCCCTGTCCCCGACCACCCCACTCCACCCTTGCCCCGACCACCCCACCCCGTACCCAAAATCCCCCTGCCCCACACCCTCTCGGACCACTACGACAGCCCCCCAACCCCCCAAATCGTAAAAGAGAGAGAGAGAGAGAGAGGGAGATAGAGAAAGAGAGAGGGGGGGAGAGAGAGCATACCTTAGAGAGAGGGAGGGAGATCGCCGGTCGGAGAGAGGGAGATCGTCGGAGAGAGGGAGAGGAAAGAGAGAGAGTGTTTTGGGGGGGAATGAAAATTTCCCCCCTGTCGGTTCAATTTAAGTTAGGGTACAGAAATTAGCGACGGAGTAGCGACGGATTATTCCGTCGCTAAGTCGTCAGTAAATCTCGCGCCAAGTAGCGACGGATTATTCCGTCGCTAAGTCGTCAGTAAATCTCGCACCAATATTTTAGGCTTTTGCCGCCAAAATATGCGACGTTCTAGCGACGGATATAAAACCGTCGCTGCTTGGCCGACGACCTATCGACGGCTTAGCGACGGATATGGACATAAAAAAATAAAAAAAATTGTCCACTACTTTTCGTCGGTATTCCGTCACAAATCCGTCGGTGATCCGACGGTAATAGCGACGGAAAATTTCCGTCGCTAAATGGCCGTCGCTAAAATACTGTAATTTGGTAGTGGATCTTGTTTCTTGTACTGTATAGATACTGATTTGGGAGTAGGCTGGCCCTCTACTTTTGAATCCTGTGTCATGACATGTCATGTCCGAATCCATTATACTATTTGGGGATAGGGAGTTATTATAGGTTATGTGATCAATACCCATTATGTCACTTCATGTGCTGGCTCTACCCTCACCGCACGTAGGGGTAGCATGACCTGATACTTATTGTGCTAGCTTTTCCAGGTTGTTCGGCTTGACCCCATATATATATTTTTTATGATAGCCGGTCAAATGGAACAATATGATCCCAACCCAAGCCGATCACATAACGCTCTAATATCTCAAGGTATTATTTATATTTGTATTGTACATCAAATATTCCTGTACTGCTTTACATTCCTGTAATTCACACCCTGACATGATATCCAGTTTTATATGTACCGTTTATTTCAGCCATGATATCTCATCTTGTATTCCATTATAATTGTCTCTTATAGTATTTGTCAATTCATATGGAACTGCTGTTAGCATTTGTACTTGCTCATATCCTGACATGATAATCCTATTAATTTTACAGATGATTTAGATGCTGATTGCTCGACCTTCAATGGGTTTGGCATAGACGGAGACTACGACCTAGATATTTCTGTAGAGCCGGTGCCCGTAGAGGATGCACCGCCTGCTTTGACCTAGATTAGTTAGGTTTGACTGGATTGTATTTTAGCCAGTACTTTGAGACTTGTAGTATACTTTATTTGGGATTTGTGTTATGTCTTAAATTCTGAACTTGTGCTGTGACTTGCATCTATTTCCAGTTTGTATTTTTCCATTGTATCTTTATTATGTCGTGCTTATCTTCCTTAGATGTCATGTGATTGAGTTGTGATTATAATCCTCCGTGCGGAAATGACAGGTTTATATATAAGCGACATATTTTAATAATATGTCGCTGAACATCGCTATTCTGCGACATACTATATCTACTGTCGCTGAACGTCGCTATTCAGCAACGTTTTGCGACGTCATTAGAAATGCGTCGCTATATTATATAGTTAGCGACATAATTTCATTCTATCGCTAAACAACATCGCTAATAGAGCATATTTTAGTAGTGATATTTTGTGTCTAGATGTTATATATTTTAGTTGACATATACAGCGTTATACCGCTGACTGTGCGGTATAGGCTGGACGTACCCACGTGCTCGTGTCTCTAATCAGGGTACGGATCGTGACACATTTTTTGGTGGCCTATGCAGGTCTGTGTCACAACTAGTGCGATTTCATAATGGTACTCAACTTAGAGTACTAATTACGAGCCTGCTGTTAGGATATAGGTTCTAGGTTATGATAGGAGTTACTCAATCACATATTTGAAAAAATTTCGAAGTTATGATAGGAGTTACTCAATCACATGATAACTCTTCTTATATTTCGAATTTAATTGTCCTTCTTTGATAATATCTTATCTTGTGCCATATTGATCTCTTTGCTCGAATCTGTCTTCAGGATGAAAAAGCCTCGAGCTCAGACCGCTGGACCCAGTGCAGTATCGGAGAGGTCCGACACTTTGTGACCAGTTTCTCCAATTGAGTGACCTGCCGTTCAGAAGGCTGTCCCTACTATCCATGTTGTTCATGAGGGAGTGGCAGCAGCACCAAGAGGTCTTCCTCCGCCAGTTCAGAGGCCTAGTATTATTGTGCCAGAGACTCTTCCACCTCCATCTGTACTGTCGACTGACGCTATTCAGATGTTCGCGCTCCTCCAGCAGATGATGGAGGCACAACGAGAACAGGCAGAGGCATCGCAGCGTCAGGAAGAGGTTCTAAGGTAAAGCATGGAGAATGCCCACCAGTTGGCACTGGCAGCAGTAGAGAAGGTGGTTGCAGTTCTGGTTTAGGGTGCTCCTGCCCAGCAGCCGCATCAGCAGGAGGCGAGGCCTGGTTCAGTGCTGGATTTTAAGTAGATGAACCCTCGAGAGTTCAAGGGAACCGATGGCATCCTTTATGTCGATGATTGGCTAGAGGATGTGGAGCAGATCCTGGAGTTGGCAGAGATCCCAGAGGGGCTGCGGGTAGCAGCAGCAGTGAGTCAGTTCTTCGATATTACTCTGACTTGGTACTGCACGGACCCTTATGCATCAGTTAGAGGTCTGACCTGGAAGAACTTTAAGAGGCTCTTCAAGGAGAAGTTTTTCTCTGATATAGCTCTTAGCACGGTGGAGGACCAGTTTGCAGGACTGGTACAGGGGAACTCATCGGTGGACGAGTATGCGACGAAGTTCTTTCGCTTGAGCCGATTCGCCAAAGATATGGTTCAGGATGAGGGGAAGAAGGCCCGTATGTTCAGGAGGGGCTTGAATCACACTGTTCGATCTCGCACATCTAGGCATCATATGATGACCTTTGAGGAGATACTGATGGACGCACAAATAACAAAAGAGGACTTGGGTCTCAGGCCTAAGAGGAGCAGTGATACGATGGGTGCTGGTTCTAGTACAGGACCGGCCAAGTGTCCTCACACTCAACAAAGGCCATTCCAGCATCGGTATCAGCAGCATCAGACACCACCATGTGTACATCATCAGGGGCAGAAACAGATCCCTCTGTGTGGCTTCTGTGGGAAGCCGGGGCATAGTCGAGAGGTCTGTAGGAAGAGGTTAGGCGCTTGCCTGTATTATGGAGCATCCGACCATCAGCTGAAGGATTGTCCTATTCGTGCAGATCAATGAAGTTAGGACAGAACACCATCTACTAGAGCTCCGGCTGGACTAGTAGCTCAGCAGAGGGGTCTGCCACTTCCTATACAGTAGCAACATTTTACGCAGCATTAGAGGGGAGCACCCCATAACAGAGCGTTCGCACTGGCAGTTGAGGAGGCTGAGCCCGTGGCAGATATTTTGGTAGGTTTTGTTCTACTCGATTCTTTTTCTGTATTAGCTATGTTTGACTCTGGTTCCACGCACAGTTTTGTATCTGTCTCTTTTGCTCTTAGACATAATATTATTGCTGAATTTCTGGGTAGGACTTGCAAGATTATGATCGAGGGAGGCATTATCCTGGTCAATAATATTTACAAGAGGCGGAGAGTTACACTGGGAGGCTGGGACTTGAGTGCATGTTTGCTCGTAATACCACTTCCGAGCTACGATGTGGTACTCAGAATGGATTGGTTGAGCATACACCATGCTAGTATAGACTATATAGGAGACATAGTTTTATTTAGACCGTCGATAGAGCCAGAGTTTGGGTTTGTCAGGGGAGGCGCTGAGCCGGGAGATGGTTTCTATGGAGCCTTGTTGGCGGGGCAGGAATTGTCACATCAATTGATAGTAGGGTTCTTCGATGTTTTCCCTGAGTAGT
The DNA here is from genome assembly GCA_029216955.1 of Iris pallida. Lineage (NCBI taxonomy): Eukaryota > Viridiplantae > Streptophyta > Magnoliopsida > Asparagales > Iridaceae > Iris > Iris pallida. The sequence continues at coordinate 1,024,591 of JANAVB010009400.1, forward strand.
TGCCTAGGATGCCGCCAGACAGAGATGTCGAGTTCTCTATAGACTTGGTACCGGGTACTGAGCCTATTTTACAGCATGTCTATAGGGTCAACAACAGCGAGTTGGCAGAGCTAAAGAAGCATGTCGATGAGCTACAAGACAAAGGTTTTATCAGATCTAGTTCTTCACCTTGGGGCGCACCTGTTCTGTTTGTACCAAAGAAGGATGGTACGGTACGCATGTGTATCGACTACAGAGCGTTCAACAATCTTACTATCAAGAATAAGTACCGGTTGTCGAGGATTGACGACTTGTTCGATCAGTTGAGCGGCGCAAAGGTGTTTTCGAAGATAGACTTGAGGTCCATTTATCATCAGCTGAAGGTAAAGCGGGAAGACATTTCGAAGATGGCTTTTCAGATACGGTACACCCAGTACGAGTTCACTATTATGCCATTTGGGCTGACCAACACCCCAGTAGTGTTCATGAACATGATGAACAAGGTATTCCATCAGTACCTTGACAAGTTTATGGTGGTCTTCATAGATGACATCTTGGTATACTCGAAGACGCCGGAGGAGCACGAGTAGCATCTGTGGATTGTGCTCGAGACTCTGCAAAGGAAGAAACTCTATGGGAAGCTGTCGAAGTACGAGTTCTTCCTGGAGAATGTAGAGTTTATGGGTCATGTTGTGACCGAGCATGGGATCTCAGTGGACCCGAAGAAGATTTTAGCAGTGGAGTCTTGTGATAGAACTGAAGATTTCCAGGACCCTTACTTTGGTGTGCGTATTGATCGATATAAAGTTAAACAGATTTAATACGTGTTCTAACCCTTCATAGGCAGAAACTAGGGTTCACGAATTATACCTGCGACAGAAAGAAGACAAATAATTCCTGAAAATCTCGAACGGACGATCCCAAGATCTTCTGCACATATTCCTTCCTCGAGTTGGACATCGTGTGGGCGATGATCTCCCAACCTTTTCTTCTCCTTGGCAGCCATCTCTTTCTCTCCTTATGTGAATCACGAATTTAGAAAAAGTTTCAGATTTCTGATCGGTAATTTGGCGGTCAGAGAATAGAGGATATATATAGGCTACGGCAGGGACCAGAGGAGAAATTAGGGTTAGGCCTCCTAACGGATCTGGATATTCCGTGTTCAGCCCGAACACACAATCCAAGCCCATTAACAATAGCTCGATCCACTAATGAGCTATTGTTGCACTACCTCCCTAATCCCAAATTATGTTTGTGGGCTCCTTTTATTATATGCTCGTTTGGCTCCCCATGTTAAGATATCGTATGTCCGTCGATCAAATTAAGTTACTGACAACTATATTGATTCGACATCTTTTATCCTAAAGTAGTACCGTTCAACTTTATTTGCCATGTCGAATATAATCTACCTGCAGGGTTTACATGACAATCCTTATGAGCTCCTTAAGGGGACATCATCAACCCGATGTATCGGGACATGGATTCCATTTAAAATCAACAACCCATCATACATACAATGTTATTACCCAATTCATAGAGGTTGTTGATCCATAATGAATTTCACTCTTTCATGAGTCAAAGTAATGCACACTGCATATACATGTCTGTTATTATATCCGAATTAAGAGCACAAGCATCCATAATAACAGAGGTGTTTGTTCTCTTATGTAGTCAGTAAAAAGAGAACAACCTCTGTAACTCCTCTTTCCGAAATTTTGTGATTTTTTTTATTTTTTATTTGATTAGTTTACATTTAATTTTTCTATGATCATAGGAGTTGTGACTAAGCCCACAGGTGATTTATGACCATCTTGTGGACACATGATCTCTAGATAGGGTTTATAAGCATGCTATAGCTATATTATAATTTTCTATGATTTTTAGACATTTTTAGATATTTATTTATTAAAGATTTATATTTATGAATGACTTTTATAATTTATTTTAAGGCCATTTGTGACTATTTTGAGACCCAGTATTTTTCTTTAGGCTCTATTAGGTTAAATATATTTTTTTAGTATTTTTCTACAATTTTTCTGGGATTTTTAGAGAATTAAATATAGAAAAAAGTTATTTTCTAAGACTTCTAGAATTTAATGTGCAAGTATATGAGCATATATTGACCCCAAATATTTTTCTAGGGTTCATTATGCTATTTTATATTTTCTAGAAATTTTCTATAATTTTTGGCAATATTTAAGTATTTATTCATTAAGGTTTATATATTTTTATAGGCTTCCAATATTTATTATGAGGCCATTTAGGACAAATATGAGGTAAAATATTTTTATTTATATTCTAGAAGCTTAAAAGTATTTTCTATAATTTTCTACAATTTTCTGGATTTTTCTGGTATTTATTTGGAGTTATTTGGAGTTAAAATAAGTTTTTAACGATTTCTGCATTTAAATTAACTAATTACACAATCATCTGCACAGTCAGCTGTACAGTCAGCACTGGGCCCACCTGTCGGCGCCCAGCAGCCCACCGACTCTCTCTCCTATATGTATATTATTATATTCGTTAAACCTAAAAATTTCAGCAGCTTTTTGTGGGAGAACTCATCTAGGATTTCCGACTTCCCGAAGCGATTGCCGTCAACTCCGACGTGATTTTCGCGCGCTGTTTTTTTGTTGGATTCGTATTGAGGTAAAATTTCTGAATATGTAATTTATTTTCAAAGATATCATTCCTAAATTTTTGAAAAATTCGTAGACTGTCGGTTGTCCGAAACTTGACACGTTTCGGTATTTTCGAGATTCCTGGAGAACCGGAAATCGAAATCATGAACAGTTTGAAGTTTCAAAAAGCTAACACAGAGCTCTACGACATATATTTTTTTCAGAAATTAATTTGTTCATCTAGTATTTATTCTGTTGAACTCAGAATTGATCGGTTGATTACCGTTTTGGTCACGATTAGCCATAACAGCGACATCTTTTGGCCAAAGCATGATTTTGCGGCACGGTTGATTGCAACGCACTCGTGGCACTGAAATCTACGAAGGTGCACTTTCACAATCTAGAGTTCATAGTGTTTGACTAGATAGTCAACGGCACGTCTCGATTTGCGTGCCATGGTTTCCAAAATTGGAAACATAAGTTTTGATGGCCAAACTTGCATGTTTAGATTATATTCAGATTATTATTAGGTTAAATTAGGTTTTTAACTAAATTATTCCAGAATTAATTATTATTAGATTAGTAACCCAACTAGCCACTATTCCATTAATTTAGAACTAGAATAATAGAATTGATTTATAGTTTTCGTGCACGGTTCATGGTGCGATATGTGTTATAGGTTGACAGCTCCTAGATCAGCATCCTCTTATCCTCGACTTGTGACTACAGTTTGTGCAAGGACCACAGGCAAGTATACCTTGCCTTCCTCTACAGTTTTACTTACATGCAGTTCCTTTCATTTTACTGTCTTTGGATTATTTATAGACATATACTTTTCATTTTATTTTCTGTGGAGTTATTTTTATTGTTTATAGCCGTGTTCATGTTTGGCCTCGTGTTTCATGCTTGGAGTTCTTACCAGTACCTTGCTTGGGTCGTGTCATAGAACGAGTGCGTGTAGTGAACTGCCATAGCCTTGATTATCGTTTTACACAACCAGAGAGTCCACACTCGGGACGAGGGTCGTTTGGTGCACCAGAGAGTCCACACTCGGGATGAGGGTGTTTGTCGTGATCAAATGGCACCAGTGAGTCCAAACACGGGACAAGGGTTGACCATTTACACCAGAGAGTCCACACACGGGACGAGGGTGTCTTGCCGTGAGCTAACCAGAGAGTCCAAAATTAGGACGAGGGTTAGTGCTTAGTTCAAACCCGTGAGTCCACACTCGGGATGAGGGTTTGGTTCTTCCATTGATCTCGTGTATCGTTCATCCGGCAGTTCATTTATACGTAGTTGTTCTAGTGTTCGTGTGTTCGTGTTCGTGTTCGTGTTCATATTCGTGTTCGTGTTCGTGTTTGTAGTTATTTTTCGTGTTCCTGTTTTTTCTTATTTATTTTCTTACGCATGATAAAACTGTTAGATAGGCATGTATATTATGTATCTTGCTACGTCCTCTGAGGACCTGATGATCTCCTCAGGTTTAGCGGTTGCATGGAGTTAGCTAGTAGTTCTGGGTGGCAGAGGATTTGCTATTCTTGTGGGTTTCAGATGCGATGATCCGCTTGTGGGATTCAGGTATCATTATTACGTTATTATCCTTTCGTGCTTTCTTACTTTATCATGTTTCCTGATTCAGTTTAGACTCTTGTTACTTTCTTAGAGTCTTATCGGATATATGCTAGTGGGCTGCAGACCACGACCCATACTTGTCCATTCTTGATATTTTATTCTTATTGTGGATTGAGATATAGTTTTGTCTTGCCTTGATTAGGCCTATTGCCATAGCCGTGACAGCGTTTACGTATTCGAGTCGGGCTGGAGTCTGCTTGATGCGTAGCTGGCTTGCTCACGCTCTCGCGTCCGAAAAGCGGGTGCAGATCGTGACAAGTTTTTTGGTGGCCCATGCAGGTCAGAGCATATCGTATCGGTTACGTAACTGTACCGATATGAGCCTACGACCATGACTAAACCTTAGAAATTTTAATCCACTCTGCCTTGAAAATTCTCCTAGAAATTTCTCTACCGTCTTTGAAACTTCGTATTCGTTCTCGATTATTCTACCTTGCCTTCTTGTACCATTGATTCTCGTCCCTTCCTATTCCGAGGTGACGAATGATCGTGCTGTCTAGGATTCATTAGAAATTCTTAAATTATAGTATAATATTATTGCTTGACTATTGAATGTTTGGTTGTTTATAGATATGAGGGAGTATAGATGCTATATGCCTAGATATCTGCCGGTAGAATTGTTAGCAACTAGTTAGAAGACCATAAGACTTTAGTGACCGTATTTTGAGGAGTAGTGTGACCAAAGGTGGGTAGAAGTCCTCGAAGTTTCGTAGTTACGGAATGACTAGAGAAGGTTATAAAATATTTTTGAGGAATTAAATTTGAGGAGATTAAGGTAATAGTAGACTTTGATTTTTAAGGTATAGTTGTGAATTATAATTTCGAGGACGAAATTATTATTAAGGTGGGCAGATTTTTAACTCCTCTTTCCGAAATTTTGTAATTTTTTTATTTTTTATTTGATTAGTTTACATTTAATTTTTCTATGATCATAGGAGTTGTGACTAAGCCCACAGGTGATTTATGACCATCTTGTGGACACATGATCTCTAGATATGGTTTATAAGCATGCTATAGCTATATTATATTTTTCTATAATTTTTAGACATTTTTAGATATTTATTTATTAAAGATTTATATTTATGAATGACTTTCATAATTTATTTTGAGGCCATTTGTGACTATTTTGAGACCCAGTAATTTTTTTAGGCTCTATTAGGTTAAATATATTTTCTGTATTTTTCTACAATTTTTCTGGGATTTTTAGAGAATTAAATATAGAAAAAAACCTATTTTCTAAGACTTCTAGAATTTACTGTGCAAGTCTATGAGCGTATATTGACCCCAAATATTTTTCTAGGGTTCATTATGCTATTTTATATTTTCTAGAAATTTTCCATAATTTTTGGCAATATTTAAGTATTTATTCATTAAGGTTTATATATTTTTAAAGGCTTCCAATATTTATTATGTGGCCATTTAGGACAAATATGAGGTAAAATATTTTTATTTATATTCTAGAAGGTTAAAAGTATTTTCTATAATTTTCTACAATTTTTTGGATTTTTCTAGTATTTATTTGGAGTTATTTGGAGTTAAAATAAGTTTTTAACGATTTCTGCATTTAAATTAACTATTTACACAATCATCTGCACAGTCAGCTGTACAATCAGCACTGGGCCCACCTGTCGGCACCCAGCAGCCCACCGACTCTCTCTCCTATATGTATATTATTATATTCGTTAAACCTAGAAATTTTAGCAGCTTTTTGTGGGAGAAGTCATCTAGGGTTTTCGACTTCCCGAAGCGATTGCCGTCAAATCCGACGTGATTTTCGCGCGCCATTTTTTTGTTGGATTCGTATTAAGGTATAATTTCTGAATATGTAATTTATTTTCAAATATATTATTCCTAAAATTTTGGAAAATTCGTAGAGTGTCGGTTGTCCGAAACTTGACACGTTTCGGTATTTTCGAGATTCCTGGAGAACCGGAAATCGAAATCATGAACAGTTTGAAGTTTCGGAAAGCTAACACAGAGCTCTACGACATATATTTTTTTCAGAATTTAATTCGTTCATCTAGTATTTTAGTTATTATGTTGAACTCAGAATTGATCGGTTGATCACCGTTTTGGTCACGATTAGCCTTAACAGCGACATCTTTTGGCCAAAGCATGATTTTGCGGCACGGTTGATTACAGCGCACTCGTGGAGCTGAAATCTACCAAGGTACACTTTCACAATCTAGAGTTCACAGCATTTGACTAGATAGTCAATGGCACGTCTCGATTTGCGTGCCATAGTTTCCAAAATTGGAAACATGACTTTTGATGGCCAAACTTGCATGTTTAGATTATATTCAGATTTTTATTAGGTTAAATTAGGTTTTTAACTGAATTATTCCAGAATTAATTATTATTAGATTAATAACCCAACTAGCCACTATTCCATTAATTTAGAACTAGAATAATAGAATTGATTTATAGTTTTCGTGCACGGTTCATGGTGCGATATGTGTTATTGGTTGACAGCTCCTAGATCGGCATCCTCTTATCCTCGACTTGTGACTATGGTTTGTGCAAGGACCACAGGCAAGTATATCTTGCCTTCCTCTACAGTTTTACTTACATGCAGTTTCTTTTATTTTACTGTCTTTGGATTATTTATGGACATATACTTTTCGTGTTATTTTCTGTGGAGTTGTTTTTATTGTTTATAGTCGTGTTCATGTTTGGCCTCGTGTTTCATGCTTGGAGTTCTTACCAGTACCTTGCTTGAGTCGTGTCATAGAACGAGTGCGTGTAGTGAACTGCCATAGCCTTGATTATCGTTTTGCACAACCAGAGAGTCCACACTCGGGACGAGGGTTGTTTGGTGCACCAGAGAGTCCACAATTGGGACGAGGGTGTTTGTCATGATCAAATGGCACCAGAGAGTCCACACACGGGACGAGGGTTGACCATTTACACCAGAGAGTCCACACACGGGACGAGGGTGTCTTGCCGTGAGCTAACCAGAGAGTCCACAATTAGGACGAGGGTTAGTGCTTAGTTCAAACCCGTGAGTCCACACTCGGGATGAGGGTTTGGTTCTTCCATTGATCTCGTGTATCGTTCATCCAGCAGTTCATTTATATGTAGTTGTTCTAGTGTTCGTGTGTTCGTGTTCATGTTCGTGTTCGTGTTCATGTTCGTGTTCGTGTTCATATTTGTAGTCATTTTTCGTGTTCCTGTTTCTTCTTATTTATTTTCTCACGCATGATAAAACTGTTAGATAGGTATGTATATTATGTATCTTGCTACGTCCTCTGAGGACCTGATGATCTCCTCAGGTTTAGCGGTTGCATGGAGTTAGCTAGTAGTTCTGGGTGGCGGAGGATTTGCTATTCTTGTGGGTTTCAAATGCGATGATCCACTTGTGGGATTCAGGTATCATTATTACGTTGTTATCCTTTCGTGCTTTCTTACTTTATCATGTTTCCTGATTCAGTTTAGACTCTTGTTATGTAACGCTCTAGTCCCAAAATACGTAGGACTAGAAACGTAGACATGCCAGCTGTATTCATACGAAGTATACTCCAATATATGGAAGCCTAGTATAAATACATAAGCTGTAAAATACAGTAGAACCATAACTAATCTCATCCACACAGAATAAATGAATAAAATACATCATATAAAGATAATAAATTGTCTTGATACAATATGTTGGACGGAGACAAATCCACTACCAACAAAATAAATGAAGTACATAGAAAATGAAATGAGTGGCGAGCGAAGCGAAGATGATCCAAATGCAATCATCCTCGAAAAAATAGCGAAGATCACGGCTAGAGCTAGAACACCTGCGAAAGACAATAGCACACACCTGGCAAGACAACCAGGTCCTCAGAGGGACGTAACAAGACACATAATAGCATGCCATATAAACTGAATAAATATTTCTCAAATAAATAAGTAAATCGAATTATAACATGTTCCAATACGCACCTACTGAACGAGCGTACCATCCCCCCAACCAAACAAGGACAGGAGATGGTAAACCAATTCACGGCGACGTATCTTTTTATGCTATGAATCCAATATGGTATCCGGACCCCAACAAGGTTCAATACCTTCTCATCGAAGTAGTAAGTAACACCTACAACCAAACAAGGACAAGATGTGACGAACTAATCCGCGACAAGTTATTGTTCCAAGCCACGGTCAGATACAAGTACCCAAACCAAAAGTACTCGTACCTAACGGATAGGGTAGCCTACCGTTCTAAGTGAAATGTAGTTAAGAACAATCCTTCATACGCATGGACCCTGGCTGAATAGGATCGACATAGTCCCCCTTGGGCACCAGAGGCCCCAGCAGTAATCATGGGTCATCACCCCCGTATCTCCAGCGGAGAGTCCGGGTCACAAGGGAAGTGCATCGAAGCCCATACGCTAGGGAATTGTCCTCTCCGCCCAATGCCTACTGTGTTGTATCCACAACACAAACCACTATAACCACTAAGTCAAACTAGCATGCAATCTCTATTAGCGGTTATTCCTATCGCACAGCTTGTACGTACTGGTGGCCAGCCAATCACGCACTTCCGTGTTCTACATGCGACACACAACCTCGTGTTACAACGTGTCAAGGCCAATGAATGCAGCACACATGGCGGTCCCTTAAATCTAGGTTTAATTTGTAAGAAAATAATACACAGCAGAAAATATAAATGAACAATAAGTTCTAACAGTTATGCCATGTATCATATTTTATTTTGCATAAAGAAAATAAATAATGCATGAAATATGAGCTAAAATAATTAAACAGCGAATGGCAAGGTGTCTTGCCTGGTAGGACGCCTGGTGTGCTGCGATGATCAAGCTGGCATGAGCCACGACTTTGGTGCAACAACTATGCATGGGGACCTCGGTTGGTGGCATGGTCAGTTCCATTGGGTCTAGGACAGTCAAGTTAGCTAGGAATGACATAAGGTTGACCAAAATTGGTTGAAGGGAAGGAGTATTGGGCTTAGTCACGGACAAGATTTGATATACAAATAGAATTGATATAGATAAATATCTATATTTATTTTAGAAAATATATATTGAAAAACTCTACGCAGTTAAAATATTTAATAAATATATTAGAAAATTACTTATAATATTCGAAAACTATATTTGGAAATCAATTGTAAATAGAGCTATGTTTTTCCTTTATTCCAAAATATTACAAATAATTACTTGAAAATATAAGAAGCAATTTAGGCTAAAACTAGTTTCTGTCAAATATAGTTTTTAAACTAAAAGACATAACAATACAAAATAATATAACAATATTTTAGAAATTATTTGTTATAGTGGAAACTCTATTTTATGGATCAAAATATTTATATAAATACAAACTTAAAATCAAAATAGTTGTTTCCTTTTAGTCAGAAAATAATATTTTCCTAAAACTTTTATAAATAATATTATTTAGCAAATAGATAGTTTTGCAAGTAACAACAACAATAATCATAATAAAAATAATGAGAATAATAATAATAATATGATTAATAATAACAACAGTAATAATAGTAACAAAAATATTAATAATAATAATATTAATAATGATTAAGATAATAATATTGATAATATTAACAATAATAATAGTAATAATAATAATAATAATAATAATAATAATAACAGTTATCCTAAAAAGTAAAAAAAAACTAAAAAAAAAAAAACAAAACCTACTTCGAAAGTAACAACCCAGCAAGCAGCAACTACTAACTATGAAAGAAAAAATTTGTATTATATACTGTTCTCTTCTCCCACGGAGGAGAGAGAACATTAAAAAGTTTGAGAAAGAAAAGGACAAAAAAAGAAAACGGAAGAGAGAGAGAGTGAGAGTCGAGAAAGGGTCAGAGTCCGGCGGAGAGGGAGAGGGCCGGACTCGAGGCGAGTCGGGCGCGGAGAAGGAAGGAGGCGACGGGGAGAAGAGCGGAGGTGGGATTCGGACGTCGTGGCGCGCGCGAAGAGGTGGAGGCGGGCGGTCGCTGCGGCGGATCGGGGGTTTCCGGCAAAAGGGGGGTTTGGGGAGTCGGAGTGGAGGGCGGTCGGTCGAGAGGTGGTGGCTCGCGCGGAGATGCAGAAAAAGGGGGCGGTTCACGGCTGTTCGCCGGCGAGGCGGCCAGGTGAGGATTTTCCTACTCTCTTATGTTGTTCTTGGGGTTTTCCGGCCGGGTGGCGTGCCTTGGGACGACGGTGGTACTCCGGTGGCCGGAGGGGAAAACTGCGGTGGTGATGGTGGGTGGCTGGCGGTGTTGGCAGGAACTTGGCCGGAGTGGGGCTGCGCCGATCGTGGCGGGGTTTGTCTTGGGTGATGCTTGGTCGGAGAAGGAGGCGGGTGCTAACGGTGGAGGTTGTTCTTGCTAGGACGGTGGCTGAATAGGTCGGACTGGTCTGGGATCGGACGGAGGAGTCGGGTGTGGTGTGGTGGTTTGGTGGTGATGGCTGGTGTTGGGGTTCTCGTGGTGAGGGCAGGGTGGTGACGATGGTGACGGAGCAACCCGTAGTCGGGGATAGCTGGACGACGAGGGTGGTGCTGGCGTCGGGAAGCTGCTGTTAGGATAACAATGAATTTGTTTAGGGGTAGGGTTAGGATTTGATTGAATATCGTGTCGAAATTGTCGACACGAAAATAATAAATGTAAATGTAAGAAGTGTGGAATAAGAGAGTCACCGGGGTCGGACCCGAGGCCGTCACGGCTGACACGATGATGGATGGAACACCAACACGAGCACGCACGTTGTGGTGGAAAAATATTTGTGTAGATGAATAATGAATAGTTGGAGGAGTACCTGCCTATTTATAGGATGTGGGAATTTCCACTTTGGATAGGCTTAGGATTAGATTTAAAATCCAAGTAGATATATCATCTATTTAATTTAAAACAATCAAATCCAAATCCAATCTATATCCAAATCTAATTTCAAATTAAAATCTAATTTAAATCAAATTAAATTTCTAGTATAAAATCCATGAGATAAATCAATTTCAAATATTTAACTTATTTAAATAAATCCAAAATTTTTAAATCAAGCTTTAAATGTCCCAATAATTTAAAATATGTTTTCCAAAATACTATAATAATTAATTTCAAAAATATATTATTATTTATTTTAAAATAAGCTAATAAATAAATTATGAAATATGTATGCATAATTATTTATACAAAATTATGCTTTCTAGTATACAATGAAATATAACTTATTACTAATAAATATTAGAAAGAAGGGCTTAAGATAACCAACTCGGAAATTTGGTAAAATGGCAAAAATAATATTTATATATATTATCTTGAAACTATAAAAATAAAATAAAAAATATTTTTCTAAAAATATGTACGCTCGCACATATTCGCACTCGTCGAACAAAAATAAAATTTCGTACGCGACGTACAATACGACTACGTGACGTACAATAATGAAAATTTTAAATCAGTACAAATTTTAATAAAAAAATATAGTAGAAATTTAGGGGTTTTACATCCTACCCAACTTAAAAGAATTTCTTCCTCGAAATTAAGAATTAGTAGGGGGTGAGAGGACACAAGGAGGAAGAAGACACAATGATAGATAGAAGGGTTTAAAGAAGTTTACATGGTCGTAGTCTAGGTTGAGGATATGATTAAGAGACGATTGTAATCACTTCTTAAATTCAAGTGATTAGAAAGTCAATATTGTGGATTTAGGGTCGAGGGAAAGGACGAGTAGTTAAGGCAAAGATATAGGCACATTGAGTGTTAATGGTCACAAGAGATAGGATAGCTAAGGGAACTTCAAGTACAGCGCATTCGTCCTTCTTAAACAGGTGAAGGCGAAAGCAATCTAGAGTTCGAAGGAGGGGTTATCGAATACGAAATACGTGATTCAATGACGATTGAATAATTTCAAAGGAATTGTCAAGGCAGTCGTGGATGGGGTTCTAGAGGACAAGTTTAACTATGTCCCCATCCACGTAGAATAATAGGCAAAAGCGAACCAAAGTGCACTTGGTTGATCAGACCATTATGCACCGATTCTGATTAGACAACATGTTAGTGGGAGCTCTTCCAATAACATATGTCTTGAACAAGCTCGATAAAAGATAAGCTTGCAAAAACTAGGCTATATTAGCATCATTAGTCAAAACGGTAAATACATAGGTACGAGAGATTTAAGATTAAAAAAAGGTAGAATGATTCTCAGTCATACAGTCGTCCTATGGTCCTCTTATCCTTGGTTGTTTAGACGGGTTAGGTCCTCTAGATTCTAGGATCTAAATAAGCTTGCTAATATAGGCACTAGGTCAAAGGGGTTGCTAGTTCATAAGGTATTCTACCCAACTTAAAGAATTAAACTAATGGTGTTTTGGGACAACTAACTAGTAGGGTCAATCTCTAGCAAGCACGAAGGGAAGATAAGAATAGGGATGGAAGGAAGCAAGCAAGATGCAATTGATGAGTCAAACGGTAGATAAAATCAAGGAAAGATGTCAAGTATGTGGATGAGATCCTAGACTTCTAATCCTATACGCAGGCTTGCTTGGTACGATAAAGTAACCAAACAATTTATGTAGACCTGCATGGGCCACCACAAAAACATGTAACGCCCCAGTCCTAAAATACGTAGGACTAGAAACGTAGACATGCCAGCTGTATTCATACGAAGTATACTCCAATATATGGAAGCCTCGTATAAATACATAAGCTGTAAAATGCAGTAGAACCATAACTAATCTCATCCACACAGAATAAATGAATAAAAGACATCATATAAAGATAATGAATTGTCTTGATACAATATGTTGGGCGGAGACAAATCTACTACCAACAAAATAAAAGAAGTACATAGAAAATGAAATGAGTGGCGAGCGAAACGAAGACGATCCAAATGCAATCATCCTCGAAGAAATAGCGAAGATCACGGCTAGAGCTAGAACACCTGCGAAAGACAATAGCACACACCTGGCAAGACAACCAGGTCCTCAAAAGGACGTAACAAGACACATAATAGCATGCCATATAAACTGAATAAATATTGCTCAAACAAATAAGTAAATCGAATTATAACATGTTCCAATATGCACCTACTGAACGAGCGTACCATCCCCCAACAAAACAAGGACAGGAGATGGTAAACTAATTTACGGCGACGTATCTTTCCATGCTATGAATCCAATATGGTATCCGGACCCCAACAAGGTTCAATACCTTCTCATCGAAGTAGTAAGTCACACCTACAACCAAACAAGGACAAGATGTGACGAACTAATCCGCGACAAGTTATTGTTCCAAGCCACGGTCAGATACAAGTACCCAAACCAAAAGTACTCGTACCTAACGGATAGGGTAGCCTACCGTTCTAAGTGAAATGTAGTTAAGAACAATCCTTCCTACGCATGGACCCTGGCTGAATAGGATCGGCATAGTCCCCCTTGGGCACCAGAGGCCCCAGCAGTAATCATGGGTCATCAATCCCGTATCTCCAGCAGAGAGTCCGGGTCACAAGGAAAGTGCATCGAAGCCCATACACTAAGGAATTGTCCTCCCCGTCCAATGCCTACTGTGTTGTATCCACAACACAAACCACTATAACCGCTAAGTCAAACTAGCATGCAATCTCTATTAGCGGTTATTCCTATCGCACGGCTTGTACGTACTGGTGGCCAGCCAATCACGCACTTCCGTGTTCTACATGCGACACACAACCTCGTGTTACAACGTGTCAAGGCCAATGAATGCAGCACACATGGCGGTCCCTTAAATCTAGGTTTAATTTGTAAGAAAATAATACACAGCACGAAATATAAATGAACAATAAGTTCTAACAGTTATGCCATGTATCATATTTTATTTTGCATAAAAAAATAAATAATGCATGAAATATGAGCTAAAATAATTAAACAGCGAATGACAAGGTGTCTTGCCTGGTAGGACGTCTGGTGTGCTGCGATGATCAAGCTGGCATGAGCCGTGACTTTGGTACAACAACTATGTATGGGGACCTCGGTTGGTGGCATGGTCAGTTCCATTGGGTCTAGGACAATCAAGTTAGCTAGGAATGACATAAGGTTGACCAAAATTAGTTGAAGGGAAGGAGTAATGGGCTTAGTCACGGACAAGATTTGATATAGAAATAGAGGAGTCGGGTGTGGTGTGGTGGTTTGGTGGTGATGGCTGGTGTTGGGGTTCTCGTGGTGAGGGCAGGGTGGTGACGATGGTGACGGAGCAACCCGTGGTCGGGAATGGCTGGACGACGAGGGTGGTGCTGGCATCGGAAAGCTGCTGTTAGGATAACAATGAATTTGTTTAGGGGTAGGGTTAGGATTTGATTGAATATCGTGTCAGAATTGTCGATATGAAAATAATAAATGTAAATGTAAGAAGTGTGGAATAAGAGAGTCACCGGGGTCGGACCCGAGGCCGTCACGGCTGACACGAGGATGGATGGAACACCAACACGAGCACGCACGTTATGGTGGAAAAATATTTGTGTAGATGAATAATGAATAGTTGGAGGAGTACCTACCTATTTATAGGATGTGGGAATTCCCACTTTGGATAGGCTTAGGATTAGATTTAAAACCCAAGTAGATATATCATCTATTTAATTTAAAACAATCAAATCCAAATCCAATCTATATCCAAATCTAATTTCAAATTAAAATCTAATTTAAATCAAATTAAATTTCTAGTATAAAATCTATGAGATAAATCAATTTTAAATATTTAACTTATTTAAATAAATCCAAAATTTTTAAATCAAGCTTTAAATGTCCCAATAATTTAAAATATGTTTTCCAAAATACTATAATAATTAATTTCGAAAATACATTATTATTTATTTTAAAATAAGCTAACAAATAAATTATGAAATATGTATGCATAATTATTTATACAAAATTATGCTTTCTAGTATACAATGAAATATAACTTATTACTAATAAATATTAGAAAGAAGGGCTTAAGATAACCAACTCGGAAATTTGGTAAAATGGCAAAAATAATATTTATATATATTATCTTGAAACTATAAAAATAAAATAAAAAATATTTTTCTAAAAATATGTACGCTCGCACATATTCACACTCGTCGAGCAAAAATAAAATTTCGTACGCGACGTACAATACGACTACGCGACGTACAATAATGAAAATTTTAAATCAGTACAAATTTTAATAAAAAATATAGTAGAAATTTAGGGGTTTTACATGTTACTTTCTTAGAGTCTTATCGGACATATATGCTAGTGGGCTGCAGACCACGACCCATACTTGTCCATTCTTGATATTTTATTCTTATTGTGGATTGAGATATAGTTTTGCCTTGCCTTGATTAGGCCTATTGCTATAGCCGTAACAGCGTTTACGTATTCGAGTCGGGCCAGAGTCCGCTTGATGCGTAGCTGGCTTGCTCACGCTCTCGCGTCCGAAAAACGGGTGCGGGTCGTGACAACCTCAAGTGATCCTGTTCAACACACACAAAGTGTACTAGTGTAAACCTATAGTCAAGATGGACTAATACCAAATTACACTATAACCTTTCCAATAGATTATCCAAGTCCATCTAGGTTGTGAACTATTTATATACTCTATAGGGAACTGATAATATGATCTTCTGTGTGACACCACACACTATATTATCTACAATATAGAATATCAAACATTTGCATTAACACTTGCAACAAATACAATATGCAAACATTTTCTCGTATAATTCTTATTCAAAATTTAAGGAAATAAGGTTACTACAAAAGTGATGCTTTTAGTATATAACCCTAACATCTTGGTCCACACGAGCTCAGTCGCCGAGATTCAGAGCTTTCTGGGTCTAGCAGGCTATTATTAAAAGTTTGTCCAGGACTTCTCTCGGATTGCAGAGCCGATGACTAGACTCACCAGGAAAGACGTGGAGTTCATCTGGACTAAGGAGTACCAGGCTGCCTTTGATGAGCTAAAGAAGAGGTTGACCATAGCTCCTATCTTGACGTTGCCATTTGGGACTGATGGTTACATGATTTACAGTGACGCTTCTGGGAAGGGCTTGTGTAACCCCACTTTCTTAAATTTACGAATTTTAAAGTTTTCATAATTTAAGTTTGATTAAGTAAAATTCTTATTTAGTAATTATCTATGATTATTTTAATTAGAGAAATAATTTAAATTACCTTAGCTTGAGGGATTAATTCCTGCAATTAGTTATAACTAACAAATTATGGTCCCCACATTTCTAACAACCTTCCCTAACTACCTAACAATTCCTCTAACCAAATTTAGGGTTTTATTGTAATTACTATTAAAAAGCAGGGGCTAAAATAGAATTTTCACCAACAAATTTTCTCCTGTTTTGTATATGTAGTTGAGGAGAGAGAGAGTTATTATTTCTCTCTGAACCAAATCAACCGAGATCCCTAAACTCTTTCCCTAAATTTACTAGCCCTAACCCTAACCCTAATCTCTTCGGAATGATGGCGCTGGCCATGGCGACCACACCTCACCGAGTGTCGGTAGCTAGGGCTCGGCTTCTGCATCTCAACGATGTCCACCTCTCGACGACGACGGGAAGCTCTCGTCCCCGGCAGCGGATGTATTCTTCACGACAAGCTTGACGACGACTGCACTGATCTCCGGAGATGAATCGAGATCCAGATCGGGATCGATCGGTCCATCTTCTTCTCCGGCGGTCACTTACGCGGCGGCCGACGACTGACGAACGCCTAGGCGACTGTTCCCAGCGGTGACGTACAGTTTTTCTACGATTTCAGCGTGGAGGTCGTCTCCCCTCTCGGTAGCCATGGCCGACGTCCTCCTTGTGGTCAGTACTTCTTAGGGTTAGGGTTTGGTCAAAACTTTGGGCCTTGGGCTAAGTTACATAGGTCATGGTTGATTTAATTAATAAAGACTCTAAGTCATAAGTCATGGCTTATGGCTTTCTAATTTCTATAGCTAAATAGGTTCTAATGACTTAACCATAGATTAGGCTAGGTTAGACTAGAGTCCCAAATTCTAACCAAGCTCAAACTAACTAGGGTTAGCTCCTAGGTTGATCTACATGGGTCCAAACTAGCCAAAATCAATCTAGTCCAAACAATACCAAAATAATTCCTAAAAATTCACATAAATTCTAATTAAATTCTAATAAATTTAAATTACCCCAAAAATAACAAAAATACCCTCATACTAGAAATGTGGTAGTGACAAGTCCACCCTCCTTAAAAGAATTTTGTCCTCGAAATTGAAAGGCGAAATACAACTGATGAGAAGGATAGAAAGCATACCTCACGGTCCAAAAAGATAAGGGTAGCGCTCGTGCATCTTATCCTCCCGCTCCCAGGTAGACTCTCCTGGAGAATAATGCCTCCATGCGACGCGTACCAAAGGTATCACCTGGTTCATCAGAACCTTCTCCCGTCGATCCAGAATCTCCACCGGCTGCTCTTGATAACTGAGAGAAGGCCCAACCTCTATCTCTGAATGATCGAGCACATGGCTAGGGTCAGCCACGTACTGTCTCAACTGTGATACATGAAATACTTTGTGGACCCCCACAAGTGCAGGCGGCAAGTCTAGCCTGTATGCAACGTCACCGACTCTCCCGCTGATAACGAAAGGGCCGATGAAGCACGGGCTAAGCTTTTTGCCTCCACCAAAATATATCGTACCACGTGTCGGAGATATCCTCAAGAAAACCTGGTCCCCGACCTAATCATAAGCAAGGTCTCAATTAATTATAATAAACAAACATGATCAAAATCACAAATAACAACCTAAATCAAATCCTAATATAATCTGTACCTCAAACTCCAAGGGCCTCCGGTGGCTATCGGCCCAGTGCCGATGTCTGTACTGCGCCACACGAAGTCTATCCCGGATGAGCTTCACCTTCTCGGCCGTATCAACAACCATCTCTGGCCCCAGTAAAGCTCGCTCACCAACATCATCCCAGGACAAGGGTGTACGGCACCTACGCCCGTACAAAGCCTCGAAAGGTGACATCTCAATGCTGGCCTGGAAACTATTGTTGTAGGTAAACTCCACCAAATGAAGATAATCCTCCCAGGAACCTCCAAAGTCCAGGACGCACGTCCGTAGCATATCCTCAAGGGTCTGAATAGTCCGCTCTGACTGTCCGTCCGTCTGGGGGTGGTTTGCAGTACTAAACTTGAGCTGAGTGCCTAAGCTGGTCTGCAGACTCCTCCAGAAATGGGAAGTAAAACGGCTATCCCGATCTGAGACGATGCTGACCGGAACTCCGTGGATCCTGACTATCTGCCGCATATACATCTCCGCCAGCCTATCTGTAGACGTACCCACTTGAATGGCAAAAAGTGGGCCGATTTGGTCAACCTGTCAACGATGACCCAAATCACGTCTTTTTCTCCTGGAGTACGCGGCAATCCTGAAATGAAGTCCATCGTGATATGCTCCCATTTCCACTCGGGAATGGGCAGCGGCTGCAACAATCCATCGGGCCTCTGTCTCTCTGCCTTGACCTGCTGACAGACCAAGTACCTAGCTACGAAGCGAGCCACCTCCTGCTTCATTCCTGACCACCATACCTGCTCCCGCAGATCTCGGTACATCTTGTTGGCACCCGGGTGTATAGAGTACTGAGATCTGTGGGCCTCCTGTATAACCTGCTCTCTGAGCTCTCCGCTGGGCATACATAATCTGGAACCGTGCCTCAAGGCACCATCCTTTGCAAGAGAAAACTCGCCCTCCAGTAAACCTGCTCGAACCTGCTCCTGGAGACACCGTAGAGCAACGTCCTCAAACTGTGCCGACTTGATCCTCTCCACCAAGTCTGACTGAATCTGCATCCCCCATAGCTGTATCTGCACTCCGGGCACGATCACCTCGATCCCAAGGCTCTCCAAGTCGGCAAGCAAATGTCGATCCATGGTCAAACACATGGCTGTTAGATACCTACTCAAGGCATCGGCAACCACGTTGGCCTTTCCTGGATGATACTGCAGTGCAATATCGAAATCCTTCATCAACTCCAACCATCTGCGCTGCCTCATGTTCAACTCCTTCTGAGTGAACACATACTTTAAACTCTTGTGATCTGTGAAGATCTTCACCCTCTCACCATACAAATAATGCTTCCACAGCTTCAGAGCAAATATCACTGCTGCCAGCTCCAGGTCGTGGGTAGGGTAGTTCTTCTCATAGGGATGTAATTGCCTGGAAGCATAGGCAATCACCTTCCCGTGCTGCTGTAACACACAACCTAGCCCCTTCCCTTAAGCATCACTATAAATAGTGAAACCACCTGATCCTGAAGGCAACGTCAGAATCAGAGCTGTCGTCAGCCGCTTCTTCAACTCATCAAAAGCTGCCTGACACTCCTCTGACCAAACATACTCAGCATACTTCTGGGTCAACCGTGTCAACGGCTCTGTAACCCGGGAGAAATCCTGCATAAATCTCCGATAATACCCTGCCAGCCCCAGAAAACTCCTGATCTCTGCAACTGAAGTCGGCGCTGCCCATGCCTCAACTGCTACAATCTTCTTGGGGTCAACTGAGATACCATCTCCAGTCACCACATGCCCCAAGAAGTCCACCCGATCCAAGAATAACTCACACTTGGAGAGCTTCCCGTAAAGCTGCTCCTTCCTGAGAGTCTCCAGCACGATCCTCAAATGCTCTTCGTGCTCCTCCTCAGTCTTGGAATATACCAAGATATCGTCAATAAATACCACCACAAACTGATCTAAATACTGGTGGAATACCTTGTTCATAAGGTTCATAAACACTGCTGGTGCATTGGTTAGCCCAAACTGCATAACCAAAAACTCGAACTGTCCATATCGCGTCCTGAAAGCGGTCTTGGGAATATCCTCCCTCTTCACCTTCACCTGGTGATATCCCGACCTCAGATCAATCTTAGAAAATATCCGAGCTCCGCTCAACTGGTCAAATAGATCATCGATCCGCGGCAGTGGATATTTGTTCTTGATCGTGAGGTTGTTGAGTGCCGTATAGTCAATACACATGTGTACTGACCCATCCTTCTTTGGCACAAACAATACTGGTGTACTCCATGGCGACGAACTCGAGCGGATGAAGCCCTTGTCCTGTAGCTCATCCACCTGCTTCTTCAGCTCCACCAGCTCGCTGTTGTTCACCCGATAGACATGCTGAGAGAGGGGTTCCGCTCCTGGAACCAAGCCTATCGAGAACTCTATGTCCCTGTCTGGAGGCAGTCCCGACAACTCCTCTGGGAAAACATCTATATAATCTGCTATCAAGGGGTGTGGAAGCGTCTGCTCCTCGACCGAGACTCTACAGAAGACTCTGCTGCTCTAATCTGCCTGACGTTTGGAGTACTCGAACTCTGGTTCCCCCGGCGCTCTGAACAGAACTCTACCCCCTCTGCAATCAATGCTGGCGTGGTGCCTGCTCAACCAATCCATGCCTAGTAATATATCGTAGTTCGGTAGTGGCATTACGAGCAGGCTCACCTCCAACTCACGGCCTCCTAAAACTACTCTCCGACCCTTACAAACATCACTCACGAGGATAATACCATCCCTGGTCGTGATCTTCTAAGTCCTAGGCAACGATTCAGCTATGATACCGTGTCTAATCGCAAAAGATACTGATATGAAGCTATACGAAGCACCATAATCAAACAATGCAAATACTGGGCTGGAGTCGAGAAGAATCGAACCTGTAATCAGCTCTCCAGTCACCTCTGCCTCTCCAGCTGCCATAGCGAAGGCTCGCCCCTGCTGGCCTCCCCTAGCCTGTTGTTGGTGCTGGAGGAACCTCTGCTGCTGCGTCGGCAGGGCTGGTCCCCTCTGCTGGCCTGCTGGACCTCTGACTCCTCCTTCCTGGACTGCTCGTCCCATGCGGTACTCCCTCATCTGGTGGTCTGCTGAACCACACACCATGCACAGGCCCAGCCTCTTCCGACACTCATTGAAGACGTGCCCAGGCTTCTTGCAGTAGGCACAAGTGACTCCCTATCTCTGACCCTGCTGGTGCTGTCTCGGCTGCTGCTGCTGAACTGGCCTCTGCTGGATCGGCTGCGGCTGAAACTGCCTCAGCTGCTGATACTGAAAGTGGGGCCTCTTGGCCTGGCCCCCGTTGCTGCTGCCTCCAACTGGGTCCCTCATCCTCTTGAGCCTAAGCTCAAGATCATCCTCAGCCAACAGGGCCCCCGTCAAGATCTCCTCAAATGTAGCATCTCTGCTGCCCTTGGTCAGGGACTTGACCTCCTTGACCAGACCCTTCCGAAACCTCTGGGCCTTCGCCGTCTCGCTCAAGCCCTCCAAGAACCTGCCGAGACGACCAAACTCTCCAGCATACTCCTCTACTGAGAGGCTCCCCTGGACCAAGCTCTCAAACTGCGACTCTGAGGCTCTGACTGCTGAATCTGGGAAGAACTTCTTCTTGAAGAAGCCCCTGAACTGCTCCCAAGTCTGCCCCGGTACCCCCACCCTGGGGTCTGACTTATACCAGGTGCGAGCAAGATCTCGCATCCGGCTAGCTGCGGCCTCGATCTGAAGGTCTGCTGGAATCTTGGCCAAGCGAAAGATCTCCTCTATATGCTCGATCCACTCATCGGCATATAGGATCCCCTCTGTCCCCAGAAAGTCTCTGGGGTTCATCTTCTGAAACTGCTCGATCCCCGGTGTCCTCGGCTGCTGCACTACTAGATCGTGCTACATCGGGCGTTTCACTATCCTTGAAAGGGTCGTGCAGTAGCCTATCGACTAAACTTGTCGCCTATGCTCGAGGAAGTTCATAACGTGTTCCATGTGTCGTAACTGAGGCGGTGCATGGCATATCCTAGCCTTGTATTGGATTATTCTACGATAGAGGTGGGGCCTACTCTCTATCCAGAATAGCCTGTGGAGATTATGGATAGTCGGAAGGAGGTGCTGTCATGCCCCAGTACCGAAATACTGAGGGTAACTAGGCCAGCTACACCATATGAGGTATGCAAATGTCATACGACGATCGTGGCTGTCAAAATATAAGGGGTGCACGCTACAATCAAGTCTCCTACGGTTTCACAGAGCATCTATGTCTCAATCAATCAAAATAAGAAGCAGTAAATAATGATCATATAAGACAAAGTAGTAAAGCGTCCCCGACGCTTCAACCAAATGAATCATGAGCCTAGCTATACAAAATAATAAGCTAGTGCTGAGAGTCAATTGTATATAACCATAGTGTAGAAGCATAAAAATATGGGGTTCATGCGATTTACAATTTGTCGCGTAGCCAAAACAGGCCCGCATGAAGGAAAGCCGCATGACTGTTCAATGACATATGCGGCCCATCGACAAACAGCTGTGAAAGGAAGATATGTGGCCAAGAGGAGCAGTTTGACTGATAAAGCTGACAAGTCCTGTCAAAACATGACAGTTCTGACATTTCGATAAAAAGAGATAAGACGTGAGATGTCACCCAAAAGCAGGGTTCGTACGCCTCCATGCGGCCAAAAAAGTGTCATCTAAACCGTATGAACCTCATGCGGCTCATCTTATGCGGCCCTAAAGTTTCCAAACTTTATACAACCAAGAGTAACTGTGATCCAAGCCGCATGAGTCTCATGCGACCCCACATGATCGAAGACTGAAAAAACCATACACAACAGGACACGTAGTAATTTGACCAAGTCCTTAGCTACCCAGATTTGCTGCACCAAAATCCTAACAAATCGACAGATGGCAACCAAAGAGTGGGTCTTTGCGTGCTAATCAGCAACGTGGCCGCAAGCCGTCTATGCGGCTCAACATACATTCTACTATAAATAGCAGGGTGCCACACCCCTGCAAATGGCTGGCAACCTTCAAGAGAAAAGCAATTTCTTCAAGAGCTAGAGACTGCATCAGATAGTCCACGGAGAAGACAGAGTTGATAGCACTTTTTCGAGCCTCCACCGTCACCCCCAGAATCAAAACTAAACAATTGTACTTAGGTTGTTTTCTAGGATTTCTTTCTAGGCTTTCTTTTGTACAAGCGAGTTTGCAATCAATTTCAGTGTTCTGCAATACCTGTCTTTGATTTTTATGGCAAACACGATGGAGACTTTGCTGGGGACTTCCTTCTCTTTCGATGAGAAGTTGGTGATGCAATCTGACGCGTCCAAGCCCGGCTCTACGTAGCAAATACTTGTGGTTCGCTTCGTCCAACAAGCCTTCGAAGAATTGCTCTCTGAAGGGAGTGCCAGCCCATCTCAGAAGCGAGCTAACCCAAGGAGGGCAAGACGTCGGTGCGCAAAACTATTGCCTCCGACCAAGTTCTTGAAGAAGCTCCTTCTGCAGCCCAAGACGGTGACAAAAGCTCTCTTGCGACTTTGCTTTCGACCGCAGAGGATCCAACTGTTCCCAAAACGAGCAGAGAAAAATACTACGATGCTGAGTTTTGGGGGGCACAAGGGAACTCCATGCGAACAAGTAAGAAGCCGCATAGAGAAGATCGATAGTCTGTCCATGCGGCAGCCGACACTGGCCGTAGGAAGACGAATCATACGGCAGCCAACTCTGGCCGCAGGAAAACGATCCATGCGGCAGCCAATGCTAGCCGCAAGAAGATGGTCCATGCGACGGCCAATCCTAGCCTCAAACAGGACGTCTCTTGTGGCCCTGTCAGAAGCTCTGTGTTCCACCGCCTCTCATGAGGGCCCGGCGCCATACGGCTCACTAAAGATACAAGATGTATCAATCTGGAATCCTTTTACTATGCGCCTTTGGGTGCTAAGTCAAAAAAGTCTACGGCAGTGCGTTGGGAGGGGCAGTACGGGCCGAACCAGCCCAGTCAACTGTCCATGTTGCTGACTGTCAGTGGGCCCCGTTGACTGTTACACGGGCTCCTGATGGAAAGTTGTACAGAACCACCCGCATCCAGTCCCCCAGGGCTAACGGACAGGGTGGGCCTTTAAAGTCTCCCTATAAAGATCCAGAGCAAGTGCTTTTACTAGCCACGGATCAGGGAGCAAATATGATGCCTAAGCACCCGTGCGCTCGGGATTCCCGAGTTCACAAGTTTGGTGCAAAGGTGGAGCAGCTTCCTACCAACTTACATGACGTGATTACTCACAAACGTAAGACGACAGCGTCAGCATGAAATGAGTCCCTCTCGGGACGTCGTTGCACCCAAGTCATCATCAACTGCTGCTGCAACAAATCAGCAGCAACTGAAGATCGGCAGTCAATTTTCCAACGACTGCAGCAGCCAGCACTTGTACGACAACAACTCAAGAAATAGGTGCAAATTTTAGAGAATGAGGAGTTTCCTTTCGCCTCCTGTAATTCAACTCAAAAAGTTCCTCCTGGTAAGGGAGGAAAGAAGATAGGCTCTTCCAGCCCGGCTATCTCGGTCAGTATTGCAAGGAGACCATCATCTGGGGGATTCCTATCAACCACAGGAGGTGTATATTTAGGCACTCGATCCAAAAAGAAGCTTCCGACACCCGGGGGTGCACCTTTGGCCTCCTTGAGAGTAGATGAAGCTGAGGGTAGCAGTCCCCTCAATATATGCAACAATCCGGTGTACCAAGAGCACATACAGGGGGTAGAGATCCCCCAAAACTCTGCAACAGAATCATATTTCCCTGAGGGCCACCACCCTCACCAAGACGATGCGACTTCCTGCACAGGGGGTAGCACCCCTTCCGAGTCAGAGGAAGATGATATTCTGACATTCCCTGACGATTTCTCTATACAAGGGTACGGCACCGAGAGTACCTCTACCACAATCCCTTCTACCTCTACCCACGTGAGGACAGTCTTTATGGCTGACAATGATCATGAAGCGCCTTTCGACTGATAACGGCTAGAAGTGCTGGAAGCCATGCTCCTGTCCTTGGTCAAGTCCATGGACGAGATCAAGTCTGCCTTGCCAACTCAACCAGCGAGGGTACCCAGACAAACAAGGTTGGGACCCGCAGTCAACGCGGACTCGAACATGACCGCCCCTCATTTAGGTGATGATCCCTTAGCAGCATCCGTTTCTTCAGCTGCAGATGAAGCCAAGGAGGCAAGGAGGAAAGTCCAGGAGCTTCGGGCTATGTTCAATGCCCCAGGTTCTTCTCGGGATCTCAGAATACGGCAACCATATCCCGTTGCATGGAGAGAGTGCCTTTTCCACTGCGGTAGAAACTATTCCATATCGATTCCTATGATGGGATAACCTCTGCTAGTCGGTACATGACTTACTTTGTGGTCACAATTGACCACTTGCCGCATAGTGATGCCATCCTTACACGATTATTCATCAGAGCATTGGAGGGGATCGCGTTCGACTGGTATCGTAACCTTCCCGACAACTGTATTCACTCTTTTGACGGCTTCAAACACATGTTCAAGGAAAGATTTTATGAAGTGGGGCATGACGCAACGATGTCATCTCTCATGGACGTCGTTCAGGAAGAGAGGGAGCTAACGAAGAACTATATCGAACGGTTTCGCCAAACCGTAATGAGATTGCCCCAAGGTAATCCCGAGAGCTCCTTGATTAAAATATGTCAGAAGAAGCTGCTACCTACAATTAGCCTCTGGATGGGTGACGATCAGTTCATGGATTGGACAACCTTCATCATAAGCGCTACCAACGTAGAGGCAAAATTGAAGAAAGCTCGCCAATTGGGATTACACATCCCAGATGGAGAAGATAAGGGCAGACGTCCTGAGTCCACATCTAGTAACAGCAACAGTAGCGCCACCACTAACCGGGACAACAAAGGCAAGCAGGCCATGGTCGCTGATGCGGCTTCAAAGCCCGAACAAAAACAGACGGAAGGATCGTGGCTCAAGGTCAATTACTCATTTGAAGATTTTCATGTCAAACCTATCTTCGATATGCTCTTGCAAGGAGGTAGGATCCAGCTCCCTCCACCAAGGTGCGAGCCCCGAGCAACAGAAATGGAGGACCCAAAATACTGTCACTTCTACCGTTATGTCCATCATTCCACTCATGAATGCTTCCAATTGAAGCGGTACATTCAGAGTCTTATCGACTCCAAAGCTCTGTCAATAGACTTTGAAGAGGTTACCGTGGCAGCAAATATGGTGTCTATTCAGTTTGGCGACTTCCCTCCGACAAGCACTCCAGACGGGGTCATACCTGTCCCTAGAGCAACGATGGAGGTTACTAATCTTTCATCCGTCCGAAGCCAAACATCTGGATTGGTACTTCTCACCACATCGCGAGGAGAGGTCATGTGGGTGCATCCAGACTTGGTGCCCGAAGTTATCCAGGGGGTGTCATCTCCTACCAGCAAGAAAAAGGATAGAAAGTCTAGAGCCTGCCACATAATTTTAGCCGAAGCTGAAGAAGCTGCAGATGTTGTTACCCGGTTCGGAGCACAAGTCCAGCCCGTACGGGATAGTTCAGCCGAAGATCCTCATCCTCCGCTCCGCTTTCAAGCTATCTCGAATCCCGTGTCATCGACGACAAGACAGAGCATAGGGCCAGATCGGCTTCATTGGGACCTGGAACAAGGCCACCAACGTTGCCTCCCTCTGATATTCCAAGGCCATCACAGCCTCCACTGGTGGACAAATCCAAGCTAAAGGAAACCCACTTCGACAGGCCACTCCGCAATGATGACCTCAGGGACTGGAGAGACCTTACAACTTTGACATATTGGCTTAATTAGCTAATACGACAGCAAAGTTATCATTATACGAGCTCCTAAGGCTCTCCAAGGATCTTTGTGTCACATTAAGCGAAGCAATCCAGAATGCTGATGCCCACTTAGCTCATGTCAAGCCTCCAAGAGAAGACCCGCCAGCAGATCTACAGGGCGGCAATAACAAAGATGCAATGCCCAACCTCATATTTATTCTGCAGGACATGCTGATCAAGAATAATTTGCATGATCGCCCCTTGTACTACACTAGGTACATAGGCGACATCAAGGTGGATCGAATGCATATCGACCCTGGCTCGTCAATAAGCATCATCTCGAAAAGCCTGCTCCAACTTCTTGGCATCCCTATGCATCGGCTAGCAGCGACCAACACTGCCATTAGCGGTTTTAACTCGAGAAGAAGCTATCCCCTAGGGAAGATCCAGTTGAAAAGCCAGATTAGTGACCTGAAGACGGAAGTTACCTGCTACGTCATAGAGGTAGACACACCCTACACTGTCCTCTTGCGGTGTCAGTGGATACATAACTATATGGTCGTATCGTCCACCCTCCACCAGTGCATCAAGTATGTCAATAGATACGGGTTCGTGAGGGCTGAATTCGCCAACATCAATCCCTTCGAAGGGGTTGAGTCTTATTATTATTCGGAAACTTGTTTATATGAAGAATCCAAGAAGTACATCATTAACGAACTGGAGATCATCACAGGGTCAGAGGAACCCTTAATAATTCACCTCTAGGCTCGTAAACTAGGCAAAGCCGCACCCCTTGTCGCAACCTTGCATAAAGAGGTGCCTGGTTCTCTCGTTCAAGCTGCACAATTAGAACACGTGGAGATCTGACTCCCACAGTCAAGAGCCAAAGCCCATTATAGGGCCGATGGTGATCTAATTACCAAAATCCATCCAAAGACCATTGGAAGACACAAAATCCCTTGCCGAGCTAATTGTTACCCGTCTTCCCAAGACGAGCCGGCAACTAAATGCCGATCCGACATACTCAGGTAAGCCAATATTTTAAGTTCGACCCTTGATGGTCAAGTCGCCCAAGACGGTATCCCAACCTTTGGGATCGCAGGGGGTAGCCAAAAAGGATGTAGAACTCGCCGAATACCTGGTGGCACAGACGGATGGTACCCCTCCTGATGATGTAATTCCCACGGGCAGAGTTCCTTCTCTCATCAATAAGAGGCTGCCGGGAAAAAAATACCTAGAGTGTCGAGTTATATACGTCAGGTACCCCTGAACTTACACTCTATTCTTCCCCCCGAGGGGACTCGCATTACATCTCTATGAGTGACAAGTCATGTATATTGATACCTCTGAACTTTCGCTCTGATGTTTCGACTACCGTATATCGTTCCCATATCACTCTTGTCGGGTTCTGTTTCAAAATCTATTACCCGCACCACCAGTACGCAGAAGGGTGATAGGTCCATAAAACTTATCCTAATCTATTACTTGCACCATCGGTGCACAAAAAGGGTAATAGGTCCACAAAATTCTCCAACGAGAAAAACAACCATGTCTATATTACATCTGAGTTATTTTCCCATCCATCACTGACAAATCACCCAATACATAGAACTTCCACGTTGATAACGCCACTGAGTTGTTCTGTGTATCCCCATTTGGCCTACTCCTACCACGTCCTCATTACCTTTGAGTAGGAAGGCCATACTTCAGATCCATATTTACCACGTCCTCATTACCTCTGAGTAAATATGTCGGTCTTCTCTCCACTTGTTATCAGTACTCGCATCGCCAGTACACAAAAATGGCAATAAGTCCACAAAAATTATCCTAATCTATTACTCGTACCATCGGTGTATCAAAGAGTAGTAGGTCCATAAAATACCTTTCAAATCTATTTGCTCGCATTTTTAAAGTGCACCAAAGGACAATAGGTTCACAAAAAGCCCCCCAGGGGACATTCTTCATCAAAATACCATTACAAGCCCCTCAGAGCGGAGTGAATGTATTCTGCTCTATCAAAAAAAAGGGAGAAAGTCTACTACTCATCAACAATACACAACTTCCTGAGAATGCCCTGCAGCTGTGCAGTTGAGCGCTCAATTCTCAGTTTGACTCGACGTTCAACTTCCTCGGATAACCTCTCGGCGTCCTCTAGATACGCATGAGCCTGCCAATGTTCTTCTAATTTCTTCAGTGCTCCCTCTAAAGCAGCTGAGGCTCGTGTGACTTTGTCAGTCTCCTTTTAGATCTTCTCACGCTCCTGACGAGTGGCTTGGAGCTCAGTCTCCAGAGATGTTAGCCTAGCCTGGAGCTGGAGGAGCTGCTCGTTAGTTTCGGCCATAGCACGAGTAATGGTCTCCTTATGAGTCAAGAAAATCTCTTCCTCCCGGCTCAGCTTGTCATATCTAAGGGACAGCTTCTGGAGGTCCTTCTCCAAGATGGGTTTGGTCGCCTCTTGAACGGCCTTTACCTTTTCCACAGCTGATACAAGGAAAGCACGCTCCTGCTCCACCATGGTAGACACATCGACTTGCCACAGTTTCTGCAACTAGATTAGGCACTGATTAGCTTCTGCCAGCTTGTGCTCGAGAAGGACGGCTACCCCTTCTCCACTCGAGAGCGTCTTCAGCAAGTCAATCTCGCCTTGGACGCAGTGGTGGGCTACGACAAATGAAGTCCCTCCCCTCAAAGTACCCTCAGTCCCTCGTTTCAAATGGCGATAAAAGCTCTCGACTATGTCCCTTGACGACTCGTCCAAGTTCTCCAGAGAGGACGACATCAAAGGGATAGCGCCTAAGGAAGTTAAAGGCGTCTGGGAAGGAGGCACACTTGAGCTTGAAGATCCTGTCAGAAGGAAAACAAACTCCGAGTGACGAAACGCCCGTACAGCAGTAATCTTCTCTTCCGCAGCATGAAGGAGCTGAAAATAGGAAGGGCAAAAAGTTTAAATTCTGGGGAGGAGGCAGTCCCAATCGATCCTGAATTTCCCTAAGAGGTTGAAGGAGCCGGGACGACTGTGATCAATATAGTGGAGGGCCCCTCGACTCGAGCCGGTAAGGAAGAAGGAATGCTCCTTGCTTGTACTAGGTCAGCCCCTGGGTTCTCTGTTATCCCCTTCTCAACGGTCATATCCACTATCGTTAGTAGAGAGGAAGGGCCTGTAGGTCCAGAACAACCAACAATCAGCTTGACTCGAAGGATATGAAGAAAGAGCGAATGAACCTCCTCATTGGTAATAATATGACATAACTTACCAGGGGAGGGCAGTGAAGACCGTAACTCGCTCTGGACAGTCATGATTCCCCCCACTGTCCCCATATTCTCCTTTACAGCAATATTCGAATATCTACATCATTCACTCCAGCCCTGGTTAATCCAAAAGGAGGTAAAGTTGGGTCGGTTACAACTAATTTTGGTCCTGCAGCCTCGATATTTTCTGTAAAAATGGCACCTTCTTCAACCAGGGTGCCCATTACTGGAGAAGTCTCGAAAGCGGCCCCGGGGCCCGGAGGGTTTATATCTTCAAAAACCTGCACGAAAGAAAGATATAAAAATAATAAGATATAATACCAGAAGTAACATGGTGGTCGACCGGAATGAAACTTACCTCCGGGAGGGTTTCGACATCACTGTCCTCTCCTACAAGGTCAGAACCTCGGATCTTAAACGTGACCCATTTCTGAGAACGAAGCCAATTAGCAACAGAAGGTCCGCACTTACTTTGCTTAGGCGAAGGACTCGACACAAGGGAAGGCAAGCGCATCACCAGGGTGCTTGCAAGAGGCGACAAATCGTTATACTCATCCTCCTCCTCTGTATCAGTAATATTGGAGTCAGAGATTGCAACGGCCTTCGCCTTCCCTGCCCTGTTCATCTTTTTTGGACCCTCATACTTTTTTGCCAGCCTAGTACCAGTTATAAAACTTGTACTCGCATCAAAATTATGGGGAGGCCCATTCACAGAGAAGTGGTAGGGGGCTGTCATGTACGAGATGCGAACTATATCCCTGGTATCAGGAAGAGCAAAGATAGTCTGAGTACGAACGATACTATAATAATGCCAGGCCAGAATACCATCTAAGACGCTGCCCTCTTAACCCAAACAGGGACTTGGGTTGTCTAAAAACAACTGGTAATACCCGAACTGTGTAGAGTACTGACTAGGCAAGTAAGGTTCCAAGAAGGCAACATTACGATTGTGGTACACCAGATGCGCAGGACGGATATTAAACAACCAGCGGAATATCTTCTCAGATGGAATCTGGGGTACGATACTACCATCAAGATGAAGATGCCCCATTTCCTCATCAGTGAAAGGAGGGACCGACATAAAAAATAAGTAGCTGTCCACCCGCGCAAGCACAACATGACATTCGAACATGGTCGAACAGGTCCAATGCATATCATGATATTGATAAATAAATGCATCGTGAATCGTCGCATTCCCCTCAGGGCCATGTCGCATCAGAGATGGGCAGTGCATTAATAGCCACCCCATCAGATAATGATAGGGTAACTCAATTCGGTGAAAATTCTTCGTAACATCATGAGCTATGGTTCTGGTCGTAAAAATACGAAGACCCCGATGGATGCTGCATACCATGGCTGGGAGTAGAGCCAGCCAGCCTCCGAAAACTAACTTAACAGCAGGGAGGATCAGGTTGCGGCTGATTCTCTCAATCGAACCAGCACCCCCCGAGACCACACAAATCCTCAGCCATATCATCAGAAATCCAGCCAATATGGCTTTATCGGACAAGGGATGGGTATCTTGATAGAAGTAGCTGAATGTGTAGGACTGGCTTTCGAATCTGTCACCAGAAGCTTTGGTTCTCTTGGCACTTTGCACCTGAGTGTCCACTCCCGTATGAGTCTGGGGGCTCCGAGGGACAACCCGGCCTGAGGTGCCAAGGTTGAACAAGTAACTGACCCAGGCCTTGGTGTGAATAAGGGTCCCCTCATAACTTTCATCCTTCTTCTTTGACATTTGTTGACAACTGCTATGATGACCTAACACCTCCCGATAAACGGCAAGGAACCCGGAAAACTGCCGCTCTACTTCCTCAAACTCCTCATTTGTGGGAGTATACTCTTCACAAACCTTCTCACCCCAGGGCAGCTTGGAGACGTCATGCATCTTGTGAGGGGCGAGTCCCATCTCCCCAGCAGGCGTATAAAAGGTCCTCGCACGACAATTGTACATCTCGAGGAGCACGATGAACAACTTTGCGTTCATAGGAGGGCCATAGCAAGTGCCCCTTATGGCATAGTAGAGGCCGAGCCGCTGTAAAATATCCCCATAAGTCGACAGGATCCAGAGCGTCAAGTTGACCCATAGAGGGGAACGACGCATCCAATTCTGCAGCGACAGTCTACCCGTGGGATATGATCATTTACGGGCAATTTGGTTCAGGAAGGTGTCAGCCTCAGAGAGTCGATTATTAGGCCTCAGGTCGTTTATAAAACTACCAGGGGCTAGCCCGACAACGGAACAACTGACCGACTCCCTGGTCGCGACCGCTGATCGCACTCGTCTATTATAATAGATGTTGCCTACGAAGATAGCTTGCCAGTCCTGAGTAATAGGTTTCACCATTCGCCTTTCGATAGGCACCATATTAAAAATTGACAGAGAGAAGTAGCGTTCTATCTGTGGAAGATTAATCGGTAGCTCATTGGAAAGAAAATCCCAGCTCTCAAAAAGCTCCAGGACACGAGGATTTGAGATAATTATAGCATCTTCGAACAAGAACGAAGGCTTCAAATGAATGCCCCCTAGCTTTTCGAAATTCACCATACTGAGTAAGTAGAAAAATGATTGGTTCTTGATCTCCCTTAACATGTCTTCAGGCTGATTTCGGGTAATCTGAGATGACACACGTTCG
The DNA here is from genome assembly GCA_029216955.1 of Iris pallida. Lineage (NCBI taxonomy): Eukaryota > Viridiplantae > Streptophyta > Magnoliopsida > Asparagales > Iridaceae > Iris > Iris pallida. The sequence continues at coordinate 1,057,248 of JANAVB010009400.1, forward strand.
ACTATTTGGTCAAATCTCACACCCAATGCAGACTGAGCATATCCTACCAAGAGTTCCCCCAAGGGAGCTAAGGGCAGGTCCACTAAAAAAGATAGAAGAAGTAAAAGTTAGAAGTTCATCCTTTCAACCAAGCCAAAATAAGACCTACACGGCATGAGACGCATGCGGTTAGGTCATATGCTCATGCGACGCAGTCGAGGGACACTTAGGCCACTCAATCAAAAAAGGTGCTCATGCGGCTCAGTCACAAAGTGTTCATGAGACTCAGTAATGAGGTACTTATGCGGCTTGGACTCGAAGTGTTCCTACGGCTCGAAATATGAAACACCCATGCGGCTCAATCAGGAGGCACTTATGCTGCACAACTATACAGTATTAATGCAGATCAGTCCTAGGTTATTTATGCAGCGCTTATGCGACTCAGATTATACGGCCCTATCATACAGAACACATATGGTTCAACTGAGATAGGGCACGCATCGACCAAGCTTATTACACAGAAAGCGATATAGCACGGGCCTGCGCATAAAAACATACGACATGGCCGTCGTCCTTACCTTTGATGGGAGGGTACACGTCAGAATAAGTGGAAGGAGAGTCCGTCGCCCTCGATGGAGAAGCAAGCCCCTTTCCTTTGGCCGCAGTCGACTTGGAAGCTTTGGGAGCCATTGAAGACAGAAAGACGAAGAGGAAAGAGAAGAAGGTAAAAGAGAAAAAATTTCTCTTCAAAATCACTCATATTTATAGAGTTTCCAGAAAGGGTGCCGCTTCGATTCTCAACATCATGACATTTGGGGATTTTATCCCTAGTAACCGTCAACTTTATCTCGAAAAGAGAACCCAAATCCAAAATCGAATTAAGAACATTTAATGCAGCAGTGACAGCTGGCAGGGTGATGGGATCTTCCCGCGGCTCAATATTTCTCTGCGACTCAAGGTCTCTCTGTGGTTCGAAAAGCTTCCTGCGGACTAAAGATTCCCTATGGCTTGACATATTTTTATGCTTCTTATTCAAAGTATTTCAAATTTACAATTTAAAAACTTTGAAGGGGGTCTTGTAGAAGCATAAAAAATATAGGATTCATGCGGTTTACAAATTACCGCATAGTCAAAACAGGTCCGCATGAAAAAAAGCCGCATGACTGTTCAATGACATATGCGGCCCGTCGAAAAACAGCTGTGGAATTAAGATGTGCGACCAAGAGGAGCAGTTCAACTGATAAAGCTAACAAGTCCTGTCAAAACATGGCAGTTCTGACACTTTGACAAAAAGAGATAAGACGTGAGACGTCGCCCAAAAGCAGGGTTCGTACGCCTCCATGCGGCCAAAAGAGTGTCATCTAAGCCGCATGAACCTCATACGGCTCAGCTTATACGGCCCCAAAGTTTCTAAACTTCATGCAGCCAAGAGTAACTGTGATCCAAGCCGCATGAGTCTCATACGACCCCACATGATCGAAGACTGAGAAAACTATACGCAACAGGACACGTGGCAATTTGACCAAGTCCTTAACTACCCAGATTTGCTGCAACAAAATCCCAACAAATCGATAGATGGTAACCAAAGAGCGGGTCTTCGCGTGCTAATCAGCCACGTGGCCGCAAGCCGTCTATACGGCTCAATATACATTCTACTATAAATATCAGGGTACATGCCACACCCCTGCAAATGGCTGGCAACCTTCAAGAGAAAAGCAATTTCTTTACGAGCTAGAGACTGCATCATATAGTCCACGGAGTAAGGCAGAGTTGATATCACTTTTTCGAGCCTCCACCGTCATCCCCCAGAATCAAAACTAAACAATTGTACTTAGATTGTTTCCTAGGATTTCTATCTAGGCTTTATTTTGTACAAGCGAGTTTGCAATCAATTTCAGTGTTTTGTAATACATGTCTTTGATTTTTTTATGGAAAACACATAGTCAGCTGCATTCTAATTTAATTATAATTATGTAAGGAACTAAATGTCCAGAACAGCCGGCTAAACAGGTGCCGGTGCCAAGTACAAAATAGAAGATATTAGAGCGATGAGGAAGAAACCCACTCATGGTCCCTGGCGCCCATGCTCATGGTGTGCGTCATTGTTCGGGTAGAAGGCTGGATCCTCGGGCGCTGCTATAAGATCTGGCTAAACAAAACCAATGGGGACAAGCCCCGAATAACATGCACCACAAGGGAGCACAAAAGAGTGAGATAAAACCCAAACATAATAATAAATCGTAATAACAATAAAAAGCTTTCGGTCGTAACCTCGATCCACAGCCTATCGTAGCACGATAGCCCAACCCAACAACCAAATAAGGACATGGGTTGGACCACGCACCATGACAGTCCATGTCCCTCGGCTACTAGAGAAAGACGCAAGGCACACACAAGTCATTTTACAAGCGGC
>JANAVB010009400.1:1064639-1162139 GCA_029216955.1 Iris pallida
CAAAAGTCAACTGTAAGTTAACCTTTGACCTAGTTTGACTGAGTTTGACCTAGATTGCATAGCATACACTAGAAATCAAGCCTAATACTGTTAAACCTTAATTAAATCATGTATATCTCATCGTTAGGTCTGTGATTTCACTCTGAGCCTCGATTCTCATTGACAGCTCAGGATCGCAAGCGAGTACATTATCTGATAGTTTTCATTATCTTGATATCTACTATATTCGATTCAGTTGTAGTATTTTACTTGCTTTCCGACACGATAATATACGGACTAGTATACGTCGGATTCTGTCATGAGATGTTATTCCTAGACTTTCTGATATATGGGTACATTGCTCGATCTTGTTTCCTGTACTTGTATAGATACTGAATTGGGAGTGGACTGGCCCCTTACTTTTGAATCATGTGTTATGATGTGTCATGTCCGAATCCATTATACTATTCGGGGATGGGAAGTTATTAGAGGTTATGTGATTAATACCCATCCTGTCACTTCATGTGCTAGCTCCATCCTCACCGCACGTAAGGTGTTGCATGACCTGATACTTATTTTGCTAGTTTTCCAGGTTGGCCGGCTTACCCTATATATATATATTTCCTGTGATAGTCGGTCAAACGGAACAACCTGATCCTGACCCAAGTTGATCACATAACGCTATAATATCTCAAGACATTATTTATATTTGTATTGTACATCAGATATTCATGTACTGCTTTACATTCCAGTATTTCACACCCTGACATGATATCCAATTTTACATGTACTATTTATTTCCAGCCTTAATATTTCATCTTGTATTTCATTATAATTGTCTCTTATAGTATTTGTCAATTCACATGGAACTGCTATTAGCATTTGTACTTGCTCATATCTTGACAGGATAACCCCGTTAATTTTACAGATGATTTAGATACCGAATGCTCGACCTTCTATGGGTTTGGCATAGAAGGAGACTACGACATGGATATTCATGTGGAGTCGGTGCCCGTAGAGGACACATCGCCTGCTTTGATCTAGATTAGTTAGTTTGACTGGATTGCATTCCAGCTAGTACTTTGAGACTTGTAGTATACTTTATTTGGGATTTGTGTTATGTCTTAAATTCTGAACTTGTGTTGTGACTTGCATCTATTTCCAGTTTATTTATTTCTATCGTATCTTTATCATGTTGTACTTATCTTTCTTAGATGTCATGTGATTGAGTTGTGATTATATTCCTTCGTGCGGAGATGACAGATTTATATACTTTGTGTCTAGATTTCATATATTCTATTTGACCTATACAGCGTTCTACCGCTGACTCTGCGGTATAGGCTGGACGTACCCACGTGCTCGTGCCCCTAATCAGGATACGGATCGTGACATGCGTCACTTAAACTTTCTACTAAAGAAAGCCATGAGCTATTGCCCTCATGATAATACCATACTTATGCCCACATCATTGATGTCACCCTCGACTACAAACCATTTGTCAAATTTGGTAACACCAAGGCAGATGTCACACAAAACATTGGCGTGATCACAACATAATATCGCACCTGTTCAAGGAAGAACAACATTGTCACATGTGTCACATCATCATTCTCTTATAAAATAAAAGGGGACCACTTTTGTGAACCGGTCTACCACCATGAACACTGAATCAGAGGTCCGATAATCCCTCAGTAGTCCCAATATAAAATCCATGGGCAAGTCTTTCCAAATAGTTTTTGGGACCCATAAGAAGGTGTATAAACCCAAGTCGGACCCCTCCTCTTCTAAAGAACTCGATCGTAAGTTCTTTTGGAACAAGTCTTCCACCTTATTTCGAAGAATCTCATTCTTCTATGGATTTACGAAGCTCGTGTGGTAAGTTCGACTAACGAGTCCCCGAAATAAGATCGATACAGTGTTGGATATTGCACGCAGTTGGTTGTCCTTGAGGAAACTCCTCCAGAAGAACGTTGCATCCGTTTCTCCAAAATTATAAAATGAACTTGTTTATTGACTTCTATGTAGCCCTATTTATAAGAAATAACATACTTAACCCTAAAGTTAAAAAGTTATAAAATAAGATACAAAATACTAAGTTGTTAAAAAGAAATCAAATAAACTAGTTATATTTAAATAAGATAGTTATACAAGGATATACAAAAATAATATAAGATTTGGTCAAAATATTCTCTAAATTTTGTCTAATAGACTCAACCAAAATTAGACTTGACTATAATTTGAGTGGATCTTTTCAACTTAAACTCAATCCCGTCCACTTCAAACTCCTTTCTAATGGAGAAATCGACCAGAGTTATTTGGGACGTTATCTTGATAAAATGCCTCATAGTTAGGCACTGCAAAGTCCTTTGAAGTTTTGTCTCCCAACTAGACATTTCTTTCTTCAACACTTTGAAGGATCCAAATGTCCTCGGTTAAAGATTGTCATAATGTCTAGTCGAGATATATATATATATATATATATATATATATATATATATATATATATATATATATATATATATATATATATATATATATATATATATATGTAGAAGCATGGAAAATATTAGAATAAAGGCATAAATGGCCCATGCGGTTTTGGGTAGCAAGTCTATGCGGCTCATACTGGAGTTACCCTATGCGGCCTAAAAGAAGACCCTCAGACTCATGCGGCTCGGGCATGAATACGGTTCAGCAGGAATATGCGGCTCAATTGACGACACGTGTGACCCCCCCCCCCACAGTTGGCCACTGGAGTAATGGCCTCATTTAATGCTCTGACACGACTCGACGGCTGTCTCTGATATAAAGTATCATAATGGCTCTGCCATAATGACAGACTCTTTGGGAAAAGAAGAAAATCTCTGACCCGATCTGACAAAAAATCCTAGATTGCCACGTGGCAAAAGTCTCATGCAACTCGGATAGAGAACAGCTTCATGCGGCTCATTGAGGAGTCACTCTAATATGATTAACAAAAATCCGCCATATGCGGTCCACCCATAGCCCGGTCTATGCGGCTCAACACCACGCTAATTCATGCAGCCCACAGAAACTATGCATATGCGGCTCATGGAGAGATCGTCCCCTGCGGCTCGCAAAGATTATGCATATGCGGCTCACGAAAAGTTTGTCCCCTGCGGCTCGATGAGGCATTGACTCATGCGGCTCACGAGGAGTATCCCCCTGCGGTTCAAGTGTTGGTCACCCTATGCGGCCCTGGCAGGATCTTCAATTAAAAAAACGTGGCACTGAAGATGCAACAGAATCCCAACGAGAATATTCGACATTATTATCATAATTGCCGAGATCAGGGCATATCATTCATCATCAAGCCAATAGGACACGTGGCGAGCAATCAAATATTGGCATAATCAATCACGAAGATTTAAAGCAGTCAGCATTAACTGCTCATAAGATTTGGTGCTATCCGTATTAGTGGCCGAGATTCATTATGATCAGGATCAAGGGCCCAGATAGAATGAAGGAGCGCCGACATTCCAAACAGATAATCATCAGCAAATCCTAATGATCCCACCCCACTCTTATAAATAGCCAGCATCATTTCCATGTAAAAAAAGGAGGTCGGCAACAAAAAAAATAAAAAAAAAGAAGAAGAGAGAGATATACACAGAGAGAGCTCCCCCTTTTCTTGATAATCACAGAGAGAGAGAAGCCAGGAGAGCAACCCGAGGAGAGTAAGAAGAGCCTTTCTTCGTCAACGCCGAGCAGATATTCCCCGAGCCAAGGCTGCATACCGATCGTCCAAGGAGTAAGGCAGAGCGGCCGTCGCTTTCCCGAGCCTCTATCGTCACCCCCCCAGAATCAAAAATAAACAATCGTACTTAGTCTGCTGTACCTAGGTTTTCGTCCCTAGGCTTTCTTTGTACGAGCGAGTTTGTATTGTGAGTCTAAGTTCAGTCCTCCGATAATTGTTCTGTTCTTTTACAATCAATGGCAAACACGATGGCGACTCTGCTGGGGACTAACTTCTCCACGGCTGAGGAGTTGGTGACGCAATCGGATGCAGCCAAACTTGGCTCCACACAACAGAAGATGGTCGTCCGCTTCGACCAACAGGCGTTCGAAGAGATGCTCTCTGAAGGCAGCGCTGGCCCGGTCTAGAAACGCACCCGTACCACGAAGGCTCGTAAAGAGTGGAGGCCAAAGTCATTTGCTCCTCTCCAAGCCCTCGATGGGATACCCTCGGTCGCTCAAGACGGCGAGAAAGACTCTCCTGCAGCCCCACTTCAGATCGCAGACACCTCTGCTGTCCCCAAGTCCGGCAGAAGAAAACACTATGATGCTGGACTTGCAGGGGCAAAGAGGGTCTCTGCTCAACCTGAACCGCAGAGGGGTATTAGCCGCAGAAAGAAAATCCATGCGGCCACAACCGTCAACCACATGAAGAAAACTCATGCGGCCACTTCTGTCAGCCGCATAACTTATGCAGCTACAGTTCCCAACCGCATGGATGAGATTCATGCGGCTAGTAAAGTCAACCGCTTGCAGAAAACCCATGCGGCCACAGATGCCAACCGTATGCGGACAGCCTGCACGGCCGTGACTCCTAACCGCATAAGAACTCGTCCCACAACAGAAGACAGTCGCATGCAGATAGCCTGCACGGCACCCAACGCTAGCCGCATAGCGTCTCTACCACACTTCTCTCGATCAGTTTTCGACCGACTCTCATGCGGTCCTAACTCTGATCACTTTCTGGATGAAAATCCAGACTCTGTGATACCTAATGTGGACTCTTCTTATTATGCACCCACAAGTGCTAAAGAGAAAAAGTCTAGGGCAGCGCGGGCTCATCAAGTCCAGACAGCTGCCCCAACCTCTGACTATCGGGGCGTCCCGCTGAGTATCACGCGGGCCTCTGACGGGAAGTTGTATAAAAAAAACTCGAGTCCAGCCCTCGACGGCAAACGGACAAAGTGGTTCCTCTGACCTGCGTGAAGCTATCCTCCACAAACGCAAGGAAAGAGAAGGAGCCTCAGCGTGCAGAGAGTCCTCACAGGGATGTCACTGCACCCAGATTATCGTCAACTGCTGTTGCAACAACACGGCAGTAACGGAAGACCGGCCATCCGTCTTCCAAAGATTACAACATCCGAACTCGGAAGACGAGGCACCTCCCGTTGCCTCCTGCAATTCCGTGCGGAAAGTCCCCGTTGAGGGGAGAGGGAAGAAGACAAGCATCTCCAGCCCAAAGGTGTCAACTATTGCAGCTAAGAAGCCGTCGTCTAAAGGATTATCCTCTACTGGAGTATTCCAACACACCCGTTCAAAGACGAAAATTGCTGCAGTAGGAAGTTCGTCGTCTACGTCATTGGGGGTCGTCGGAACTGGGGGTAGCACTCCTCCAAACCTCCACGACAACCCGACATTCCAAGAAGACGGACTGGAGGAAGCAAATCCTCCGACGGATACAACAGATACCGACGTCCCCAAGGACGTCCTAAACGAAGCAAGCTCTGAAGCTGGGGGTAGTGTTCCTTCCGAGTCCGAACCTGAAGAGAACATCCCCACATATCCTGATGATTTCTCGATGCATGAGTATGACTCGGAGGGCATGTCCGCCACCTCTCCTTCTGTCACTCCTCACGTGAGGACGGTATTCATGACGGACAACAGCCAAGGTGGTTCCGGCGATCGCCAACGTATCGACACTTTGGAGGCCATACTGCACGTCTTGGTCAAGTCTGTAGACGAGATCAAAGCAGCGCTTCCTACTCTGCAGGGAGTGACACCTGGTCAGACAAGCACAGGTCCCGCGAACAACATAGATTCAAATTCAGCGGCACCAAACCCGGGCAATAATGCTCCCGAGATAACGGCCCCTACCGCGACAGATGAGGCCTGAGAAGTAAGGAGAGAGGTTCAGGAGCTTCGAGCGATGTTCCACGCCCGAGAAAATTCTCAAGACCTCAGAATACGGCAACCATACCCTGCTGAATGGAGGGATGTGCCCTTTCCCCCAAGATATAAGCCGTTTAATATCAACCCATATGATGGTAAGACTTCAGCAAGCCGGTACATCACTTACTTTGAGGTCACTACCGACCATCTGCCCCATGATGACGCCATCCTCACACGGTTATTCATTGGGGCACTGGAAGGAGTCGCCTTCGATTGGTACCGCAACCTGCCAGATAATTACATCCACTCCTTCGCTGGCTTCAAGCGCTTGTTCTTGGAGAGGTTCTATGAGGTAGGGCAGGACGTCACGATGTCTACCCTCATGGACGTCGTCCAAGGAGAGAAAGAGCTGACAAGGAATTACATTGAGCGGTTTCGTCAAACCGCAATGAAGTTACCATCTGGCAACCCGGACTCTTCCTTGATTGAAATTTGCTAAAAGAAACTACTCCCAACAATTAGTCTCTGGATGGGCGAAAGTCAATTCAAGGACTGGAAGGCCTTTATCATCAGCGCTACAAGTGCCGAGGAACGATTGAAGAAAGCTCGCCAACTGGGGTTGCATATCTCAGAGGGAGAGAACAAGGAAAAGCGTCCCAACGCCAGCAACGACAATGGGGGTAGCCCCTCCAACAACCGGGACAACAAAGGCAAGCAGGCCATGGTGACCGATACAGCCCAGAAGCCTGAGCCACAGCCAGCAGACAAACAATAGCCTCAAATCACTTATTCTTTCGAAGACGGCCACGTCAAGCCTATCTTGGACATGCTTATACAAGGAGATAGAATTCAGCTTCCTCCACCAAGGCGGGAACCTCGGCCGGCTGATTTGGAAAATTCGAAGTTCTGCCATTACCACCGCTACGTCCACCATGCTACACACGACTGCTACCAACTGAAACGGTATATCCAGAACCTCATCGATTCGAACGCTCTGGCTATCGACTTCGAGGAGGTAACCGTAGCAGCCAACATGGTGTCCGTACAATTCGGCAATTTTCCTCCAACAGAGACTCAAGACGGTGTCATACCCATCCCTCTGGCAACGATGGAAATCACTAATCTTCTGCCTGCCTGTGATCAAACTCCCGGCCTAGTACCCCTCACCACATCACGAAGGGAAATCATGTGGGTCCATCCGGACCTAGTCCACGAGGTGACTCAGCCCACTTTACCTTCTAAAAAGAAAAGTGGAAAGGTCAGATCATGCCGCACCGCCTCGGCAGAGGAGGAGGAAGTCTCAGCCGTCACTACTCGATCTGGAGCACAAGCCCAACCAGTGGCCGAGAATCCGACTAATGATCAGCAGCCCACAAACGCTGATACTCCGGGACCGGCTCAGCCTTCGACGACCGACAAACCCAGGCCGAAAGAGACCCGCTTCGATAAATCCCTCCGAAAGGAGACACCTCAGGGGCTGGAAAGACCCTACAACTTCGACATCTTGGCTCAATTGGCCAATACACCGGCCAAATTATCTTATATGAACTCCTGAGGCTCTCGAAGGATGTCCGTACGGCTCTAAGTGAGGCGCTCCAAAATGCCGACGCATACTTGGCTCAGGTCAACCTCACGGGAGATAATCAGCCTACAGATCTCCAAGATAGTGCGTGTACAGGTGCAATGCCCAATATCGTCTTCTCTCCGCAGGATATGCTCATCAAAACTAACCTGCACGATCGCCCATTGTACTACACTGGATACATCGGCGACGTAAAGGTGGACCGAATGCACATTGATCCTGGGTCCTCCATAAGCATCATTCCGAAGGGTCTGCTACATCATCTTCGCATTCCAATGCATCGCCTGACGCCTACAAGCACCGCCATTAGCGGTTTCAATTCGGGCAGGAGCTACCCAATAGGGAAGATTCGCTTGAAATGTCAGATTGGCGATCTCCAATCCGAAGTCACCTGCTACGTCATAGATGCCGACACTTCTTACAATATCCTTCTGGGGCGGCCTTGGATACACGATTACATGATCGTGCCTTCCACGCTACACCAGTGCTTCAAATATGTCGATAAGCACGGCTTCGTGAGGACAGAGTTTGCTGATATCGATCCCTTCAAGGGGGTCGAATCTTATTACTCAGACTCCTGTCTGTACGAAAAATCAAAGAAGCATCTGGTCGAAGAGGAGGTACAAGCTCACACCAAGACAACCACAAGATCAGAAGAACCCCTGACGATCCACCTCCAGGCTCGCAAACCGGGCGGTTCTGCACCCCTTACGGCTACTCTGCGTAAGGACACAATCAGTCTATCGGCGCAAGAAGAGCAGATGAGAATCCGGCTGCCGAGGTCTGGCCAAGTGCCGAGACCCACACCAGGGCCTTTTACCATCAGACTACCGAGAGTCGGTCAGCTCCAAGCGGAGAAACTCAATCCCTCCGACAGACCGCTCACGATACGTCTTCCTAAAAAGGGCCGTCACCCCCGACGCGAGGTCTGACACTTCCAGCGAACCAGCCACTCCTCGCCCCACGTCAGATGCCAAGCTGGGGGTTGCTAGTCTACCAACAACTCCACGACCTGCTCCGCCGATCGAGCCTCTGAAGATCAAGCTGACTAGGTCGCTCTCTCAGTCTTCATTTATATAGAGGGTGGCCGAAGAAGAACCAGAATTAGCTAAGTATGTGGCTGCCCACTCCGATACCCCTTCCGCGGATGATGTAATCCCTCTCGAGAAGATACCTTATTTTATCAATAAAGGGCTATCTTTGAATTACATCGAGCTCAACAAGCTATGTACAATGTATGCTATGGACCACGGTATAGGCACTCACCTACACACACAAGTAACAAATGTATATACCACAATCCAGCTTACTCCGGCTGAAGACGCTTACCGAATAGGCGAGGGAGGGGACCACCCGATTATCTTCGGCCGGAAAGACGATCCGTACCCCTTCACCATAAAAGAAGTCGATCTTGGGTCAGATGCCGGGAGATTGCCTCTATACCTTTATAGTCCCCAGTCCAAATACCTCATGCAGAAACAAGGATATGATCTAGAAACTACACCAGGTTTGAATTACGGTACCGGACGGCGACTACCTTTGAAGCCTCCAGTACCGTCTGGTAAACCACGGGACTACTATAGCAAAACTCGATGTGGACTAGGGTATGTAACTCCCACAACGACTCCAGAGAGTTCAGATGAAGAATGTGATTGGCAGTTACACTCAACCGGGTCACCAACTTCTGACTCAGACACAAGCATTGGGGACATATTCAGACAAGTCCTATCAGTCAACATGGCATTTGCCGACGCTTACGAAGAAGACGAGGACATTCCTGAAATCCTCGAGCTTGAGCCGTAGGCCCAACAGTTAGACGCACAATGGGAAAAGCGGTTCGAGCTAAGAGAACCTCCTACAGAGGATGAAGTTATGCAGGTCAACCTCGGCACCGAATCCTCTCCAAAGCCAATCTTCGTCAGTAAAAGCCTAACAGACGAGGAACGAGAATCACTGCTGGAACTCATCAGAGAATACATTGACGTATTTGCATGGAGTTACGAAGACATGCCAGGATTAGATCCCGATATTGCTCTCCATAAACTTAATATACGGCCGGATGCAAAGCCAGTCAAGCAGCAGCAACGACGCTTCCGCCCGGGCGTCATGGACGCGATCGAAGCCGAAGTCAACAAGCTGATAGCCAGCGGCTTCATCCGTGAGGAGCAACACCCTGACTGGGTCGCCAATATAGTCCCGGTCCTTAAGAAGAACGGGAAGATCCGAATCTGTATCGACTTCCGTAATCTAAATGAGGCATGTGCGAAAGACGAATTTCCTCTCCCGATCACGGACATCATGATTGACAACACATGCGGCTTCGAACGTATGTCATTCATGGATGGATTCTCGGGATACAATCAAATCAAGATGTCCCCCGACGATGAGAAGCACTCATCATTTAGAACACCGATCGGCACATACTGTTACACAGTCATGCCATTCGGTCTAAAGAACGCTGGTGCCACATATCAGCGGGCTATGAGTATCATTTTCAGAGAACATTTACGCAAAATAGTGGAATGCTACGTCGACGACATCGCTGTCAAGAGTCGCCGTAAGGAGGATCATCTGCAAGATCTGAGAACGGTATTCGACCTGATGCGAGCCCACAACCTGAAGATGAACCCTACAAAGTCGTTCTTGGGCGTATCCAGCGGGAAGTTCTTAGGTTTCATCATCACTGCACGGGGTATCCATGTAGACCCTGAGAAAACCAAGGCAATAATGGAGATGGGTCCCCCGAAAAATCTCCGCGAACTTAGAGGCCTCCAAGGGAGGCTAGCCTATATCAGAAGGTTCATTTCCAATCTCTCCGGACGATGCCGGCCGTTCACACACCTCATGAAGAAGGGAGTCTCATTCGTATAGGACGAAGAATGCCAATGCGCTTTCGACGACATCAAAGAATATTTGTCAAATCCTCCAGTCCTGGTGGCCCCGGTCCCTGGAAAACCATTCCTGCTCTATGTACGAGCAATGGAACACTCCCTCGGTGCCCTGCTGGCACAAAATAACGACGCAGGACACGAACAGGCCATATACTACCTCAGCCGAATGATGGTCAGGCCCGAACACCGATACACTGCCGTAGAGAAAGAATGCCTCGCCTTGGTATTCGCCATTCAAAAGACGCGGCATTATGTTACAGGACAAACCATACATGTGATCTCACGGGTAAATCCCCTCAGGGTCCTCATGACTAAACCAGGGGTGCTCAGCTCTCGCCTCGCTACATGGGCAATACTGCTATCCCCATATCATATGATCTTCGTCCCACAGAAGGCTGTCAAAGGCCAAGCCCTGGCAGACTTTTTGGCGGCCCATCCAGGATCGGGGTCATCCAGAATATACGAGGAAATCCCAAATGAGGTCGCCGATTCTAATACCACCACCCACGACAACATATGGAGGATGTTCTTAGATGGCGCTTCAAGAACCGGACCCAAAGGAAATATCGTCGTCGGGGTCGGAGTAGTATTGATCTCTCCTACCGGGCTAGTGATCAATCGCGCCTACTCTCTCACGGAACCCTGTTCCAACAATGTGGCCGAGTACAACGCTTTGGTCATTGGCCTCCAACTCGCAAAGGAGCTGGGTATAGAATATCTCGAAGCATACGGCGATTCACAATTAATCGTCAACCAGATTCGGGGGTCGTACGAAGTCCGCCATGAAGACATGATCCCCTACCACCAAATAGCAATCAACATTATCTCCTCATTCGAGGGATTCTTCATCGAACACGTCCCCAGACTTCAAAATATCGAAGCCGATGCCCTAGCAGGCCTTGCCGCTTCCTTAGCAGTGCCGAACCAAGCGCATCACTCGGTTGAGGTGATAGGCCACGAACTGGTCTGTCCCAAGAACAATATTCAATTCGTGGCGAGCTATTCCGCCCAGACGGTCGACGAAACACCAGACTGGAGACAGCCGTTCATTGACTTCGTCGTATACGATATCCTCCCGGAGAATCCAAGGGAAGCCACCTCCATCAGACGGCGTTCTCTCAGATTCTTCTACGACACAGAGACAAAGATGCTGTACCGACGATCCTACGACGGATTATTACTCCGGTGCTTGTCAAACGCAGAAGCCAAAGAAGCTGTACGAGAAGCTCACGACGGTGTCTGTGGGGCCCATCAGCCTGGCCCTAAGCTACAGGACCGCCTTCGCCGTATGGGCTACTACTGGCCCACGATGGTGGCAGACGCAATAGACTATGCCAGAAAATGCAAGGCTTGCCAAGTCCACGCGGACTTCATTCACCAACCATCCGAGTTTCTACATCCAACGGTGGCATCCTGGCCATTCGAAGCATGGGGAATGGATATCATTGGTCCAATCACCCTACCTTCCTCCCGAGGACATCGCTTCATACTTGCGATCACCGACTACTTCTCCAAATGGGCGGAAGCCGTCCCACTCCAGAAGTTAAGACTTCAAACGTGATCAGCTTCCTTAAGCATCACGTTATCTACCGCTTCGGACTGCCACGGAGGATCATCCATGATAATGGTCCGCAGTTTGTAAGCCATGCATTCTATCGATTCTGCGACAAACACCGCATTCAGAATGTCGCTTCGACACCATATAACCCGGCAGCAAACGGGTTGGCAGAGGCATTCAATAAAACAATCATCAAACTCCTCAAGAAGTTTGTCTCCTCCAACAAACGCGACTGGAACGAAAAGCTCGACGAATGCTTATGGGCTTATCGCACCACGGTTCGAACAGCTACTGGGAATACACCATTCTCTTTAGTATACGGGAGTGAGGCAGTCCTCCTACTGGAAACTCAGATTCCCTCACTCCGCGTCGCCCTCACTTATTAATTGACAACGGATGATAACTATCGACGCCGATTACAAGAGTTGGAGGCCTTAGACGAAAAGCGCCTCCTAGCCCAGCAAAGGATCGAGCTATACCAAGCACGTATCTCAGGAGCCTTCAACAAGAAGGTCAAAATCAAAACATTCCAAGTGGGCGATCTCGTTCTGGCAGTCCGGAGACCAATGGTCATGACTCACAAGACCGCAGGCAAGTTCCAGCCAAAATGGGAAGGTCCATTTGTCATCGAGTCCGTGTTCTCCAACGGCGCCTACCGCCTCGCCAAGCAGAATGGGGACTTGCTTATGTTGCCCGTCAACGGCAAGTTTCTGAAGAAATACTATGTTTAGACAACATTCTCCAAATTATCGAGTCATGTACCCTCTTAGTACCCCTGAACTCGCACCCACCATTTTCCAAATTATCGAGTCATGTATCCATTGATACCACTGAACCCACATCCACAACATTTCAGATTACCGAGCCATGCACCCGCTGGTGCCACTGAACTCTCATCTCCTCAATATTCTAGAAAATCCAAATTATGTACTTACATTCCGGTCACTCTCTCAGATAGTAAGTCACGTATAATCATACCTCTGAACTTTCTTCCTGAAAGAGATCCTCCCTCATGATCCACTACCCGTGCTTCCAGTGTACAAAAAGGGTAATCGATCCACTAATTTCCGAAACGACCATGTCCTCATTACCTCTGAGTCATTTTCACTTCCACCAAAAACAAACCGCCCCCTCGCATAGAACTTCCATGTCCTCCTACCACTAAGTAGTTCTATGCACCCCTTCTTCATTGAGCCCACTCCTGCCATGTCCTCATTACCTCTGAGTGGGAAGGCTCCGTCGAAGAAATCACCATATTTGCCATGTCCACATTACCTCTGAGCAAGTATGTTGGTTCCCTTTTAACCTATTATCTGTACCCACAACCGGAGTGCGACAAGGATAATAGGTCCACAAATGTCCTCTGTTGACCACAAATGTCCCCTGTTGACCACAAATGTCCTCTGTTGACCACAAACGTCCTCTGTTGACCACAAATGTCCTCTGTTGACCACAAACGTCCTCTGTTGACCACTATTGATTATAGAAAAGTCTTCCGTGAAGTCTCCCCCTACCATGTTCTCATTACCTCTGAGTAGGAAGATTCCACGGTAAAACCCTCATGTTTGCTACGTCCTCATAATCTCGGAGCAAATATGACTGGCTTCCTTCCACCTTATTATCCATACCCTGAACCAGGGTACGCCAAGGATAGTAGGTCCACAAATATCCCTCGCTAAGCCCCTTAGCATAAACCCGCCATTCTTCCGTGCCCCAGGAGCCCAGTTGCTCTATGGCACTCCTTTTCCCAACCCCAAGAACATCCATGACCACTTTGCCATGGCTGCTCCAAAACGTCCTAATCAAACTTGTTATCCGTACTTAAAACCAAGGTACACCCAGGGTAACAAGTCCACAAATAATCCCCCAGCAAGCCCTTGGGATCCTCCCCCAAAAGGCGACGTCAAATCAAATCGAAGGCAATTAATGAAGATTTGCTCACGTGGTCAGGGCGCATGGCAAAGAGCCTATGCGGCCAGAAGAATCTATGCGGCCGAGATGCTAATACGGCCAGGAAGCTCAGGTAAACAGAACATCCTATGCGGCATGAACGGGGCCATGCTTCTTATTCAAAGTGTTTCAATTTTACAAATTGAAAACTTTGAAGGGGGTCCTGTAGAAGCATGGAAAATATTAGAATAAAGGCATAAATGGCCCATGCGGTTTTGGGTAGCAAGTCTATGCGGCTCATACTGGAGTTACCCTATGCGGCCCAAAAGAAGACCCTCAGACTCATGCGGCTCGGGGATGAATGCGATTCAGCAGGAATATGTGGCTCAATTGACGACACGTGTGACCCCCCCCCACAGTTGGCCACTGGAGTAATAGTCTCATTTAATGTTCTGACATGACTCGACGGCTGTCTCTGACATAAAGTATCATAATGGCTCTGCCATAATGACAGACTCTTTGGGAAAAGAAGAAAATCTCTGACCAGATCTCACAAAAATCCTAGATTGCCACGTGGCAAAAGTCTCATGCGGCTCGAATAGAGAACAGCTTCATGCGGCTCATTGAGGAGTCACTCTAATATGATTAACAAAAATCTGCCATATACGGTCCACCCATAGCCCGATCTATGCGGCTCAACACCACGCTAATTCATGTGGCCCACAGAAACTATGCATATGCGGCTCATGGAGAGATCGTCCCCTGCGGCTCGCAAAGATTATGCATATGCGGCTCACGGAAAGTTCGTCCCCTGCGGCTCGATGAAGCATTGACTCATGCGGCTCACGAGGAGTATCCCCCTGCGGTTCAAGTGTTGGTTACCCTATGCGGCCCTGGCAGGATCTTCAATTAAAAAAACGTGGCACTGAAGATGCAACAGAATCCCAACGAGAATATTCGACATCATCATCATAATTGCCGAGATCAGGGCATGTCATTCATCATCAAGCCAATAGGACACGTGGCGAGCAATCAAATATTGGCATAATCAATCACGAAGATTTAAAGCAGTCAGCATTAACTGCTCATAAGATTTGGTGCTATCCGCATTAGTGGCCGAGATTTATTATGATCAGGATCAAGGGCCCAGATAGAATGAAGGAGCGCCGACATTCCAAACAGATAATCATCAGCAAACCCTAATGATCCCACCCCACTCTTATAAATAGCCAGCATCATTCCCATATAAAAAAAGGAGGTCGGCAACAAAAAGAATAAAAAAAAAGAAGAAGAGAGAGATATACACATAGAGAGCTCCCCCTTTTCTTAATAATCACAGAGAGAGAGAAGCCAGGAGAGCAACCCGAGGAGAGTAAGAAGAGCCTTTCTTCGTCAACGCCGAGCAGATCTTCCCCGAGCCAAGGCTGCATACCGATCGTCCAAGGAGTAAGGCAGAGCGGCCGTCGCTTTCCCGAGCCTCTATCGTCACCCCCCCAGAATCAAAAATAAACAATCGTACTTAGTCTGCTGTACCTAGGTTTTCGTCCCTAGGCTTTCTTTGTACGAGCGAGTTTGTATTGTGAGTCTAAGTTCAGTCCTCCGATAATTGTTCTGTTCTTTTACAATCAATGGCAAACAATATATATATATATTTTATAATATATATATATATATATATATATATATATATATATTTTATATATATATATATATATATATATGTGTCAATGGCATGCGGTCTAGCGGTAAGACCGTTGGCATGTGGGGGGAGGTCTCAGGATCGAGCCCCAACGAGGGCGACTGGGTAGCGTTTGTCCATAGTCCCCAGGCCAAAGCTGGCTGGGTGATTTCAGTCCACGGGCTTTGTTTTAAAATTTTATATATATATATATATATATATATATATATATATATATATATATATATATATATATATATATATATATATATTATATATATATATATATATATATTATATATATATATATATATATATATATGAAAACACACAACGACGTTGCCACTGACATTGAAAGCTTTATGCCTATTGTGCTGGTACAAAATTTTTGTAGCAACTTGCACCATCGTCCACTAGCCTTCTACAATTGCATTCGATTATGAAATTCCTTATGAATTGTTTTCATAGCCTTGTCACGCCCCAAATATACCCTAGAGTTGTCGATATATAACTCCTTAACCAGCTTCTCACTCCAATATTTACGATACATACAAAGCTTATCTCCTTCTATCAAAAATCTATCGTAGACGTAAAATTCGTCGATAGACTGCCATTCCCATGCCTATGAAAAACCCTTATGGTTTGTCGTAAATGATTTTTGATATAATCCAAATAATCACCTCCTACTTGAGCATGACTTGTAATAAAACTCACATATTGAGTGAATCGACCACTTAATTGGAAGTATTATCTTTGAGCACGTGCGTATATAGAAACCTCAAATAGTGCCCCAACATTCGAGTATGTTAGGAAATAAAAACTTCATGATCATCCACTCAAAGACTTCATCCTGCACTCAAAATATTGTCTTCCACTCCACTTTGCCACCCTCAATCCTTATTTGGTAGTAGCTTCTTTGGAGATCTATCTTGAAAAGACTTTAGACTCACTCGGATGATTTAAACCATCATCCAATCGTATTATCAAAAAATTATAATCAACCCTGATGTTGATAATCAAATGGTTGTCTATACAAATTTTCCAGTTGTCGCCTTCTTTGATGTGAATAAGGTAGACCCCGCGTACGACTCATGATCTCCATATTATCTTCTCTTATAGAGAACTCGACCGCAAGTTCTTCTACTTCAATTTCTCCACTTCCTTCAAAAGGATATTGTCCTCCCATTGGTTTTATGGTGGTAATGTAATAACCTTGATAAATCCATCCATGGAACAAGGATGAAGTTGTTTTAGATGTCACACATGGTTGGTAGTCCTCCAGAAAACTTTCTCAGAACAATGTCGTAAAACTCGACAAGTACAGATCATACCTTTATTGGACTTGCTCCTTTCTCTATCGACTCTTCACGCTCTAAGCTTCTTTTGCTGTCAAACTATGCACGTTATAGAGCTCCTTGAAGTCTTCTTTTGATTCCTCTGTGGAGACCACGAATGATTGAAAAGAGTTTCCCTCCTCTCGTAAATTTTTGATTGGGTACTTTTTATGTAAATGTGTAAGTATGTACCTCTCCCCATACTTAACTAATTGGTAGTATTGTCACATTCACCATGCTTCCTTTCCACCTTGGACTTCCTTGACCTCCCTAGCAATATTTGACCTACGTCAAGTCCATCCATCATGTTGTAATGTATCTTGTCTCGATAAGCACCAATGGATAAAGGAACTCTGCAATGCTTGGTCTTTAGCATATCGCTTTCTTATCCCTTCAGATATAGTACATGTCCAGTGCTTCTCCAACGTCAACATTGCAAGTTTGACCATCCATCGGATGATGAAGTTTATTTGGTTGCCATCATCGATCATGACCTTGAATCTTCTATGGTTGTTGTACAACAGGTTCGAATAGTTGCCTTTTTGAATGAAATCTTTGTGTTTGGATGTTTACACAATATTTCTTTTCAGACCATGGAACACATCTTCCTTCATGGATTCCTATCTATGAGCGTCAACTTGATAGGCGTAGTCGTCATTGAACCGATCTTTACTGCAAAAATCATTCCTCGTGTAGTCATCAAAGCGATCACGTCCACTAATATTGTCCCAACCGCAGTAACACCCTTCGTTAGTCGGCTTATCACCTTCACAATTTTTCTCACGATTCCTCATAACCAGATCATCAAACTCCTCTCTGTTTGCGCTAGATAAACTCCACATGAGCCTTACATGAACGATTATCTTGTGTTAATATGCAATCTTCTTCCGGGATGTCGCTGGCGTTGTTCACCACCCTTGACACCTTTTTGGATCTCGAATATATTTTCTAGGCTGTTCTTGGAAGCATACTGTCCGCTCAACTTGTCATATACATAGATTTAATCCCCGCGGGAAGACCTTGATATGGTAAACCACCGAAAAGAGGCCTTCAACCCCAAGCTCTTTGTTAAGGAGTTGTTGGGTGACGCAATCGTCGTTGGTTCCAATATACCTTGTGTCACACTTACGGCTCTAATATTGCCTAACATAACATGGACTGAACGCTGAACCAATTAACAAATATACGATAACTTGCACCTCATTGTAGATGCATGAAAATTCTTAAATCCTAGCGCATGATGGCTATGCACAAATGCCCATGCACTATAAGCTATGCGTTGAAGACAGTGATTCTTCAAAAATAAACAATAGCTTATATAAAATTTTTCAGTCAAAAGATATTAAATTTTGGTACTATGGGATAATGACTTGGATGCATACAGTCAAGTCGTATGACTCGTACTACTAATTTATTAAAAGTCGAGCCGCTTCCTATTTTGTGCAAGTGGTGGTTACTTGGAAGACGTCGACAAAGTCTTATGTGGTAAACGCATATGCAACAGAAGGACTATATTCTATGCAGAGATCCTGTGTTACGTGGCTGCATGTCACAGAGCACGTTTCAATTAATTGAAGCCACGTGGCGGCCTGACCGTGACATGCATGCACGTTCGGCCTACGTTATGTAGAAGACCTATGCGCTTGCAATTTTCTCTGCACATAATAACAGAAAACAAAATATTTTTACTCTTTATGAATGTATAGTCATTACAGTGTGAATGGCTATAAATAGTTGGGACATATGCTTTTGAGATGATAGAAGAGTTTTTGTGTCAGAGCTTACTTGCTATCAAGTCTGCCAGTAAGCCAGACTTACCAAGTTTTATTTAATCTTCACATCGGGTCGTCAACGGAGTAAAGAAGTCGACCGCAAACTTAATCTCCATTGCTCCCACTCTCCGAATCTTCTTTTGTACTTAGAACTTTTGTGTAATTAGATTCTTTTGTACTCTCTTTGAAATTTTGTAATACAAAAGTTTTACACTTTTTTATAATGGAAACACTCATTTTTCAAGCATGAAAATTAAATAGATAAAACTACCATAGAGCAACTCATTAGTCAAATCAAATTCATCATAACATATTTGTTGCCAGAATTTTCAAAAAAACTGTTAAAAAATAGTCGAGAAGATTCAGCAAAATTTTTGATTAAAATCCATTAAAATTAGTCCAAATAATTACTTAAACCTATTTTGGTGCTTTTTCGAGTTTTGGGCTTAATCGCATTCATGACAAAATTGTTGGTGTTTGGCCTTTATGTGCACAAGAAAAATAGTCTCACATTGGCTAGGCCAAATGAAGGGTATCTCTATATATAAGCTTTGCTTGTTTAAAGATGCATATAAGGTGTGGAGGTGCACATGGGTGCCATGTGGGTGTGTTTTTCTAGTTGAAAAAGGCTAAACCAACAAGGAAGCATTAATGCTTTTTGCTCTTGGAATTTATTCCAATGGAGCTAAGTCCCGTAGGTGCTTAGCGACTCGGGCTCGGGCTCATGGGCTCATGAGGCGTAATGTAGCATTTTTGTTGGCACACATTATACTGTGCGCAGTTAGCGTGTGCTATGCTCAATTAGCGTGCACTGTGCGTCAGTTGGCTCAATCGAGTCTGTGCACGATTTGAGCGATTACAAAATATTCTGGAGCAATTTTTTCTACGTCCCGAACGTTTTGTAGACTGGGCAGTTACTCTATGCACCTATATATGGTTCTCTCATCTCTTTCGCTTAATACAGTGCATTCGTAATTTTCTTACGAAATATTTTCAGAGTTAAGAGCAGAGAAGAGAAGCATAAGGAGCCCGTGCCATCCGAGGAGTCAGAAGAGCAGAGTGTTCCGAAGTTCTCTGTCGAAGTTGCTGGTTCTTGAAAGCTGTTCGTGTGGAGCGAATCAAGCTTTGAGCGCCGGTGATCATTCACCCCTGCAGGTCGTTCTCTTATTCCATCCATTTCATCTTCTGCACATCTACTTTTATCTCATTTTAAACGAGTACAGTTCTGATCTAATCAGAAATTGTTAGTGGATATTCACTAGTACTGCTATAGAAATCTTTTGTGCCTTCTTCAAAGTGTTACAATCGATTTCGTTTCTCAGAATTCTTTGGGATCTCTGTCGTGCACCTTCTTCGAAGTGTTGCATATATCAATTTTTTATCAAAAAATTATGCCTTGGGTCAAACATTCTTAAAGCTTGATTTCATAAGATGGAAAACTTTCGTGCTTCACTCATCGATCTTAACTTTAGCAAGTTAGAGAATTTTGATGGAAAGCACTACCAAGTCTGAAGAAGAAGGTTAGCATTAATCTTCAATTTGTGGAAGTTGATCACGTGCTAACTGAGGTAGAACTGACTATTCCAGAAACTGGGTCTGCAGTCTCAATTACAATCACGTCCCGCTCCCGTAGGAGCGATCGTCCTCGCTAAGGCGTGATGCCGTACGAGCCTAGATTGTGCTCGTGTAAGGCAGTTTCATAACGGCCGATTACAGCGGCGGCCACGGGGTCGTCGCACAGAAGTTCCAAGCAGAAACATTGAACATACAGCAAAAATTTAAAGGCAAAATACAAGTTATTCAAAAGAGCTCTTTATTGATATTAAACAACCAGATTACATTGGGGCGCAAGACCATGATTACAAGTCTCTCTTGCTCACTTTTCTCTCATTATAAAAGTCACTCTGCATTCACTCATCTCTCGATACAATGCTTGAGCCAGCGGAAGCTTCGGAAGGCAATGTCCATACATTATGTCCTGTATAAGTCTTTGACTCCATACGGCCGCACGCTTTGAATCGCCAAAGAACTCCGTACCTCGACGCATCCAAGCGAGCTCCACGCCATGAGCTTCTACCTGTGCATGCATATGGAAACTGTATGGGTGTCAGTACTCAATTGTACTAGTGGAGTGAGCTCCTCGTCCACCCATATAAAACCGACACGTTCATTTACTTCGTGCAGCTTAAACCCTTTCGATTGTCTTTCTAGTCTTGCCTTAGGATCAGTTTTAAGACTACGACGCCTGACCAAACCGATGTACCACGACATGGTCGTGCTATAATGCCAACGTGTATTTCGATCGAGACAGTGCCTCATCGCTTATGTACTTGACCGAACTTCAACTCGGGACGACATGGTCGTGCCATACTCTATTTGTAACTTCAATATATTCGAGACAGCGCTTCGCCAAGGAGCAACTTATACGAACTCGGCCGTGCCAAGACTTTTGATTAAACTCAAGTGCCTCTAGACCAATTCTCGTGCCATCGACGTCATGGGGGAATGACTCGTGCAGGTCGTACCTCTAGACCTTGCTTAGACTTGTTCGTGCTTCAAGATTGAGGTCATGCCTCGCAACTTATCAAGACTTATCCATTCTACCTCATTGCGGCCTTTCTGTTCGACTCATAAACCAACTTAGACAAGACTTGTGAAACATAGTGTCATTTTAAATACATACCAACGCCAAGTATCATGCCAAGCACGGTGCCTATGCTGTCGCCCAATCTTGGGCCCATACATTGTGTTACCGACTGGACATACATTGAAATTCTAGACGCAATCCAAAGGCATACACGTGATTTTGTCACTATTCTGCCGACCCATCTATATGAGTGGTCACTAGCAATATCAAGCTATCTTGGACTGGCTCGGGGATATCGGACCCTCCCTCCGCAGGTAGCTAGCCCCGGAGGCGCCGAATCTCCCATGCGGTTGTCCAGCATCCTACTTTGAGCCGCAATATGCTTCCCCCGGGCCGACATGATCCCGGTGCCCCGACGATCATTCGAGAAGACTACACCTTGTCGACAAGTTGTCCAATGACCATGTAAGACTCAACTCGATCTACCATGTCCTTTCTTATTCTTGACCATGCTTTCCAACTTTCTATCGAGACTCCCAAGTAGCAGGACCAATCTCGTGCACTTCCTTATCCAGACTTAGCGAGACTCCCAAGTAGCGGGACCGATCTCGTGTGCGAGACTTATCGAGACTCCCAACTAGTGGGACCGATCTCGTGTGTTTCCTTGTCGAGACATAGCGAGACTCCCAAGTAGCGGGACCGATCTCGTGTACAGGACTTATCAAGACTTAGCGAGGCTCCCAAGTAGCGGGACCGATCTCGCGTGAACGAGGCTTATCGAGACTTAGCGAGATTCCCAAGTAGCGGGACTGATCTCGCGTTCGAGACTTATCGAGACTCCCAAGTAGCGGGCCCGATCTCGTGTGCGGGACTTATCAAGACTTAGCGAGACTCCCAAGTAGTGGGACTTATCTCGGCGATAACCAGTCGCATGGACTTTCTTTGTCCGAGGCATACTCTTTACTAAATTCATCGTGGCTCGTGCCTTAGACAGGCCTGATTCTATAGGCGATGCTATCGCTCAAGTCATATACTTATACGACGAGCCTTATTCTCAAGGACTACGCGACTTGACAACCGAAGATAAAGTAGGACAGTGCTAGAAAGGGCTTAGACCGACCGGCATAACTTTGCCTAACTTATTTGCGCAATGACTTGACGAGCAAAGGCTACGCCAAGCTTCGCATCGAGGGAACGTGCCGTGCACGTGATCGACTTGAACAACTAAGTTCTCGGGTGCGTAGACTTAAGCCAACAGCCGTGCAAGATGACTTAACTCACGGGACGTGCGAAGGCTATGCCAAGCCTTGGACGATGGGACCGTATATGCATTTTCAAGCATTCACGCGATCGACGCCTATGACTTAGGCTAATTCGAGCGTTGGGACAAAACGACGGGACCGTGCATGCTTTATCAAGCATTCAAGCGGGCGATGCCTATGACTTAGGGTAATTAGAGTATCGTGGCAACTTATCAACTTAGGCCAACTTCCTTCTACCAAGCCACGAGATGAAGGACCGAGTGTCATTTGAAAGCACGCTGAGCCAACTTCTAAGCAGACCGTAGGACCATTTTCCATGTTCAAAGGCATTTCGATCCGTCGGGATTATTCCCTTAGGTATGTGGATGCGTCTCTTTTATTAACAAGCCAAACTTGTGCAAGTTGAAAACACGCGAGTTATTAAGTAAAGGCTAAGATGAGGCGAGTTCACTGAAACTATCCCACCTGAGCGAGGAGTCAACTCGACCGAGCGAGCCTTCGAGTAGCCGTTACAAGGCTAAGTCCGAACGCCGTCGGCATTTCGATTCCTCCGATTGACTTTGCGGGACGGGATACTACAATTACTGCTGCTACTAAAAGTCAGACCAAATGAAGAAGGGAGAATAGCCTCTGTAGGCTTCTAATTCTAAATGCTATGGAGGACTCTATTTCACTTAACAAAATGCCTAAAATTGGCTTTTGAAATAAAACGAAAAAAAGTACAAGAAGTACAAATTGTTCTGGGAAGTATTGCTACGAAAGTCTGATCTGAAGGCGATCACTTTGTTCCTTGGACCATACGATGATGATGAAGAGTACTGCTGGAAGATGAACAGCCGCAAGAACTAAGTCACCAGAAAGGTATCGACGTACTTGGGCACTGATGGTGAGGTCGAATGCTTTCCTGCTTTACTTCACTCTGTTCTGGAAGAAAAGTTGAAGAAGAATGCTCTGGAAAATCAAAGTCTCTGGGCTCTGATCTCTATGTATTCTTCCATGTCTCTTCGATCCTCCCTTGATTCTAAAAATCAGTCTATTTATAGACTAAAACACATCATGCGTAAAAAGCATCCAAATTGGAGTTTTACGCTAGCAACTGTCATCCATGAACTTTACGTGGGATGACACATGTCCCATTACTTCAATAAAATAAGGAGGGCACGTACACACGTCCCTCGATAAGTGTGGCATGAAAGCCACGTAAGCAAACCACGTTCTCATATAGCCAGAAACAATCGGGCGTAAAAAATGACCCAGAATACACTTCCAGCGTAAAGTAGTAGACTAGGCGTAAAATAGCCCAAAAATAGACTTCTCGCGTAAAGTGGCTGATAAAACAGCCTTGAGCGTAAAAAGTAGCCCAAATAAACTTTACGCACATGTCAACTTTGCGCGGAAAAAGCTCACATAGTATTCATGCGTAAAAGAAGCCATCTTTTGAGCGTAAAGTAACCCAGTCCACACACTAAACGACAATGTTGGTTTCTGTGTAAATCAAATCTCTTCGAATTCTGTGTTATACGCTGTCAGTAAATTATTATGTCAGAATCATCATCACTTGCATTAAATGCATGATATGACAGCCTGTCCCCAGCGTAAAGTAGCTTGCGTAAAACAACTCGCGTAGAGTAGCCTGCATAGAGTAGCCTGCGTAAAACAGCTCGCATAGAGTAGAATTCGTAGAGTAGCGTGAGTAGAGTAGCTTGTTGAGCGTAAAGCTCTATTTCTTTGACTTGTTCTATGAAGTATTTTTTTTACACTCCTACAAGACCCCTTCAAAGTTTTCAAATATTTTCAAATTTTGAAATACTTTGAACATAAGCGTAAAATTCGGGATTTCACCAGTCAGTGTAAAGTTTGAGATATCCAACGGTCATCCGCGAAAAGGTTGGGATATCCAATAGTCGACGTAAAATTTGGAAATTTGAACCGATTTGAAATTTTCTATAAATAGGGCTTTTCAAAGAGAGATAAGACTTTACTTTGTCTTTCGAAATCTCAATCTTTCCTAACTCTTCTTCATTGTTCTACTCTTGCTTTGATTCGATGGCCCCCAAGAAGTCGTCCACCGTCGGCAGCAAAGACAAGAAGCCCGCCGTCGATTCCTCGTCGGTCGACCGCGCATAAAATCTCGTCCGGTCATCAGCAACGTCTCAGCAAAGCGACCCCGTCGTGGCTCCTCCAATGAGGGGTAAAGCACCGCCCTTTGGCCGAAAACTCGTCGAAGAAGAAGACCTAAATCTTTCATTTCACGCCCATGTTATACATGTCAGCGTAGAAATTAAGATAACAAAAAATACGCCCACGTTATACGTGTCAGCGTAAAGTTACGAATATACGCCCACGTTTATACGTGTCAACGTAAAATTAAGAAATACGCCCACGTCAATACGTGTCAGCGTAAAATCGAAATTACGCTCATGTCTACACATGCCAGCGTAAAATTTAAAATACGCTCATGTCTATTCATGCCAGCGTAATTTTTAGAATATGCTTACATCAACATGTGCCAGCGTAAAATTCGGGATACGCTCAGATCAACATGTGCTAGCGTAAAATTTCAAAAAATGAAAGACTTTGTGTAAAACAAAGACTTTTTTACACTTTTAAATTTTTTTATCAACTTTAATGTCACGACCCGCACCCTAGAGTAAGGGCACGAGAAGTGGGTACGTCCAGCCTACGCTGCAGTGTCGGCGGTAGAACGCTGTCCTAGGTCACAACATCTAACAATATAATGCTAAGCAGATTATACTCCCCGAATGGGGGTGACATAGCAAAATGTAAACTCAATCACAACTAAGGAAGAAAAAGTATGATATGATATAGAACTCAAAATAAAATACAGATAATCAGAAGAGTCTAAGTGTCTAAGATAACATCTCAGCAACATCCAGAATACAAAGTCTCAACTACAGAGTACGAAAGAATATTCCAGATCTCAATGACAGAAATAAAACCTAACTAAACTAGTCTAAGCAGTATGGACGACGTCCTCAGCTAAAGATGGATCCTCCTGTGGGTCCAACTCACAGGTATCGTCTAGATGGGCTCCATAGTAGGTCGGACAGAAATCCTCGGTATCATCTGTAATATTTTCAACAGGTCCAGTCAGGATAGGAGCGAGCACAGTATATCTCATGCAGTTCATATCATAGCAGGAAATAAAAAGCAAGCAATAGAGTAAGATACATGAAACGCTGTAAGAAGATGTACATGAAAACAGGAGAGATATTTGATAACTGGAAATATATACATGATAAGTAAGAACTGTAAGTGACTAGTAATGTAGAGTACGAGATGGTATATAATTGGCCTAGGTTGTACATGATAAAACATGGAAAGTAACAGAATGTACATGATGGGTAATCACATGACCATTTATACTCACCCCTACCCACAATCAATACACAAGGATCCAGTTACGTTACGGACATGATGTTTTGGTTACACAAGAAACACATGAGGAAACATGAGCGTACATGAGAGCAAATAAAAGTACATGAGCGTACATGAAAGAACATGAGAGAACATGAGTATACATGAATAACGCAAGAGCAAAGAATACATGATGTACAAAAAACACATGTCATAAAGTATCCGTTGTGCCCGCTAAGGGAGATAACATCCCAAGAAGAGATCCATATGGTACCAATCCATGATGATAACGTGACAACATCAAGTAAAGTAATCTAGAGCAAGAATATAAGTCGTGACAAGTATGAAACGATCAGAGAATGTACTCACCTGCGATCTGAATGTCTGTGAGAATATACTGTCCGAAACGAGGTATCTGAGTCCTATTTAGAGCAACATAAGTTACAATATGTCTAAAATAAAGTAATTGAACATTACGATGCATTCTACATAATTCTAGGTCAATTTAGGCCAAAGTCAACTCTTGGTCAACCATGGTCAACTACACTAGTCAACTAGGTCAACTAAACCATTCCAAGTCTAAACCTAGACTAACAAGTCATTCTAGTCAATCTAATCCTAACCAATCTAGTTTAGAACCCAATTACAAACACAAGCCAAACCAAGCTAAGCTAATCAAACACAACATATATATGGAAGAGAATAGGGGTGAGTGAACATGTAGGAAGGGCCAAGTGCAATATGCATCAATGTGCACTAGTGTCATAGTGATAGTGTCAACATAGTGTCATAGTAATGTGTAGGGACATAGTGTAATGGGTACATGAGGTAAGTATAGGGTTTCAACATTGAACATTGCATTACTTTACATACAACTTGCATCTATACCTTACCTACATTGCATACATTCATGATACTTACTTATTTAACATACTCGCATATATATTCCCATTCATGCATTCATTTATATATTCATGTCATTTCACATTTCACTTGATAACACCTAAACTTGGATATATATATATATATATATATATATATATATATATATATATATATATATATATATATATATATATATATATATATATTAGCATACATTAGTTGTAATGTGTGTACCCATGGTGTGTAATAGGGATATTAGGGTGGTGTGTGTTTACTATCTATTTGTGTAATGTGTGTCAGTTTACCCATTTCCAGATTTCCAGTTTTCATGTTTAAATCTCAATTTCAGTTTTAACCCATAGAACATGTATTACAAAACAAACTCAAATTTAGTTTTAACTTATATTCCAATCAATTTCAGTCTTGACCCATTGAACATGTATTACAAACAAAACTCAAATTTAGTTTACTGTTTTCTCATTAACAGTTGTTATCTCAAGTTAACATCTTCTTAACTTATCCTCAATTGCAGGTTAACATATAAGGAGAACTCAGTGAAAGCCTAATCAGTGCAATATCAACACTATTTAAAACATCAACCCAACATTTAGTAAACATGACAGGAACATCAGGTTTCAGTGTAACCTCAGTTTCAGTTTTACATGTTCAGTCCTAATCAATGTAATTCGAATAATCATCGACCAAAACTCATAGTTCTCAACCGAAATAACAACACAACATGTATCCTAGGAGTATAACAACATACATATAAAATCTCAGAAAAAAATGAGAAATCAAATTTAATTTTTCACAACTCAAAATGGAAGAGACAGTAAAACAGTGAACGTATCAGGAAACCTATTCAAACATCAAATTGAATCAAATAGAAAAGTGTAACCCTAAAGCAGTGTGTGCAGACACTAGGTATACATGTACTCATGTCTAGGAAGTGGTTCGTGTCCACAAAAGTGGACACGAAGTGTCAATTAATGTGTCAAACCCAAAACAGTGGACAGTGCATGCACTGCCTCGTGCACGTGTTCACCTAGGTCTAGGACACGACACAGGTGTCCAAGTGTCTCGTGGTCGTGTCCCTAGGTTCGCCTAGGGTTGGTCTAGGTGTCTAGGTTCCTGCACCGTGTCCACGTGTCCTCAGGACACAGCACGAACACCGTTTCAGTCGAGAAAAACTCGACTGATACACGTGCACAGTGCAGCATCGTGCAGCGATGCAAGTGTCTTGTGGACACAACACGAGCCACGTGGGGCCTCGTGGTCATGTCCATGTGTAACCCACGTGTTGGGCTACACATTCGTGTCAACACGAGGTGCCCACAGCGTGTCCAGAGTCGATACGACTCGCGTGTCAGTGAGGAAAAATGTGTTCGTGCAGTGCAGTACATGACCCGTACGAACGCGTTTTTATGTCCGACACGACTCGAGAAGTTGTGAGACTCGAGGGGGGGCCTGTCAGTGGTTCCCCCACCTCTGTGCTAAGTGGCATGTGTCCACGTGGCGTGTCGTATCCGGAATTGGGGTCGAGTAGTAGGACAGCCGCACGCGGTGTCGTGCTGCATGTCCATGTCAATTTTTGACACAAAAATAGCACAGATTTGTGCTCAAAGTTAGGGTTTCATGATCTACATCTATAGGGCTAGAAGTTTGTTCAATTAGTTTTCGAAAATATTAACATTTAATTTATAGTGGCAATTCATCAAACACTTGAATTAAAACATAGATACGTGTCCGATACGGACACCAAACCAAATCCATATCCTACCAAACTTGGCCTACAGGTCCATGGTACCTAGATGTATGCAACCATGAAGAGAAAACACAATATTAATAGGTTTTAGGGCATGTTACCTATTGAGTGAAAACCCAAAGAAAAGCCTAGAATATGGGGGGGTGTCCTCTTCACTTGGTGATGCCAATATGATGATCAACCTTGCTAGCTAGCCTCCCTTAGTATCCTCAATTGTAGGGGGTTCCAATGCAAAAGACTAGGCTCAATTCGGAGTTGATTTGGGTATTTGGAGAGGAATTGGAGAAGAACACTAAAGAGGCAATTAATATGAATTAAAAAATAATGCTAATGATTAATGGGTTGTATTTATAGAGGGAGGGAATGTGTGATGGCTGTCATTAGGTTAGGGTTAGGGTTTAGGATGAGTGGCTAAGGTTTCTCCAACAAATTCAAGCCAATCTAATGGCTCATAACTAAAGTAGCCTTCTTTAACCTTTAGCCTAAAATATCTCTCTAACAAATATCTAGATATTACCCTAATTTGATTACTTAATTGAAACCCTCTAACTTAGTCTCTAGGGTCATGACTAACGTCTAGATTAGGCTAACTTCTAGGTCAAGTCTCAAATAATTTAACTAACACATATTTAATTCATATAATTTACAATTTCACAAAAGTGTCAAAATGACCAAAATATCCCTAGGCTTAAAAAGTAGAAATTTGTAATCCTAAACACATGATTAGGTCTCCTTGGTCATGATTCGTCTTCTAGGTCATGCATGACTAAGGTTACACAAGCAAAACACCAATTTCACATTTCACTCAATTAAATAGTTTTAAAATAACTAAAAATCACCAAAAATCATATCATGACTAAAATCTAATATTTTAATGATTTAAAAATACAAAATTTCAAAATTACCCTTATTTTAGAAAAGTGGGTGTTACATTTAATAAGTGTAAAAGTCAAAGTTTTTACCCTTTGTATGTAAAACTTAGACCAATTTATCTGCGTAAAAATTTTAAATTAGATTTTTACTAACTTGATTTTTCTTTTTCTTTTGGAAGTGGACTTTCAAGCTCATCCACTTGCAGAAGTCTTTGGCTCATCAGTTGGTATGGTAGGCTCGAATTATGTGGAGAATCTGTCTCACATAACATTTCCCCAATCGAATCCAGGCTACCCCTTAGAGAGAGCACAGTTGATAGCCGTCCAAGGGGATAGAATGCTGCTATCCATGATTAATAGAGAACTGTTGACTTAACTGGATGAACAACAATTTGCAAAATCGACTTTCTTATTTTGGGATGCAATAGACTACAAATCGCAAACACACCCCAAAAAGGAGTCTTGGGTGTTCAAATCCGGAGATAGAGCCATGTATCTCCTTGACATGGACAGAGATTACCCCTTGTCTGCATTCATCCATGCTACCCACTCCAGTCAAATGCTGTGGAATCTGACTCCCAGCAGTTATGGAAGACCGGGTAGAATCATATTCAAGAGGGATCAAACCAATGATATGGGGTATTATGTTAGTGTGCCTAATGGCGGTGTTGTTCCTTTCTCTGGTCTTTTGCCAGGATTTACTCCGAGTGAAGATTCGGCTTTAATCTAACAAGTGCAAACCCAGATGTTCATCAACAAGTTCATAAGGGCTGCGGTCCTATATCCCCAGACAAACCCCAGGCTACCGGGATGGTTGACTCCATTCAACGAGAACTGGATCCAGATTAGCGTTTGGACGGTGAAGAACTTCCAGACGGAGTTGAGAGAAATCGGCTTGTATGAAGCAGTGGCTTCAACTAGTCAGGGTATACCATCGAACGGTAACTTGTTCATGGCCCTGATGGAGATATATATAAGTTCAACTGGAACTTTTATGACCCCAAAAGGTGAAATGGGTCTCACACTCCATGAGATGCAATTCATCTCGAAGCTACCAATGAGAGAAGCACCATACGAAGAATACGTTTCCTCCAACCGGGAACTTGCTGAAATCAGGGAGAAAAATCCTCAGTTGGTTGAGGTGTATGAAGAATTGATGTGCCACTATATGATCTGTACTACTATGCATGAGAGTGGATCTCATTTAGCATACATCAACAAGTGGACAACGTATCTCTTCTTCCATAAGGATAAAATATCCAAGGATGATAAAGAAAGATTCCAGAAAAACAAAGCTCCAGCTATCAACACTGGTTCAACAATCTCCGCTGACAAAATTTAGGATATGATTGACTGTTTATAAATTCCCAAATAAATATTTGTCCACCAAGACTGGGGAGTTCCCTGCTGGAACTGAAGCTTTGAGCTTCCTCAGATACGGCAGCCAGAAAATTTCCACAAAAGCCTTACTGGCAGGCTTCCTTTCTTTATGGTTGAGAAGATGGGTTGTACCGAGGACCAGTACAGTTGATAGAATCCACCATAACGTACTATGACCAGCAGTACGTTTGGTGTTTAAAGTCAGAATCAATCTGCTATCGGCAATGGTGTGCCGAGTAAACGCAGGTTTGAGGACTTTTGGTGAGGAGCTAATCAACAACGCTCCTCATCGGAATGTATTCCCCAGGGTAGAAATGCCCTATACTTACTTGATGGGTTGGTTGTTGCACCACAACTGCAGATTATTGCCACCAGGCCCGGGAGATGATGCGGAGGTCTTCCTCCAAAAATTCAGCAAGGCTACATAGATTGCCACGACAGTGGCAGATACCCGGGTAGTTTTGAACTATTCTTATGGTTGGAACTTTTTCTGTACTCGACCACAAGTTCCAGCTGACTGTTTCGATGTTCAATTTGAAGATGAAGTTGAAGGAGGAGCTTTATTGCCACTATCAGTCTTCAGATGGCTATAGTACATCAGACCCTCTCACTTGATGTACAGAAACGAAGACAATTGTACGTTCGAACCATATCTACCCAGTAGGTTCGCTCGCCAATTTGGGTATTACCAACTTCATGTTGGTAATCCCTCTACCAGTTTTCGTCACTATGGAAAACTGCTTGATGGTGCAAGGGGTTGGAGATATTTTAGTACTGCCCGTACTGGTGCCAAATTTAGAGTCTCAACCGCTACCAGCACTACAGAGCTACGTATTCTTCATTCGTATGCTCACTTTTACGCTTCTATCCGTTCCTTTGCCCATGGCTACAATATGAAAGGTAGTCTGAGATGGCCCAAGGAAGGAAATATTGAAGAGCCAGTCAGGGTACCATCAGACTACCCGGACGATGACGCTGTTCCGGATCCATATCTGGAAGTTATTGCTAAGGAGTTGGGGAAAAGGCTGCAGAACCTATTGTTTTTGGCAAATCCCGTAAACGAAAACAAAACACAGCCGTCACACTTCCAGAGAAAACCCCGGAGAAGAAGAAGAAGAAGGCTACCACAAAAAGACCTTCCAGATCAAGAGCCTCTACCCCGGAGAGTGACACTCAGGCGGATGAGCTACAACATATGGGATCTTCTTCAGTTCACCCTGGAGAAGGATCTTCAGCACCTCAACCAGCAACACCTGCAGTAGTCTTATCTGCAGGTCGTCTCATCTCGGCACTTCATTTAACTTTGCCACAAAAGGCACAAGTTGCTGAAGACGTCGCCCCAGTACAAACTGTTGATTCGGTGCTTATTCCATTCGATAAACCGGCTATCACTTTTGATGATGAAGACTGGGATGGGGATTATGATGCGTACTTAGAGCGTTCCACACATACTCCAGGTAAATATAATTTATACAAAATTTAGTATAAAACTATAACTTTTGTATATTAACTTATTTTATTTAATTTTTGTAGGTGTTATCATTTCCCCGAAGGTTGTGGCTTCTCCTCCTCCTCAAGAAGATATTTATGAGGAAAATGAGGAATCTGAGGAGGAGGCTTCTTCTTCAGAAGAAGAAGATGTTCAAGAAGGGGTATCACGAGAACCCGAAGTGGAGTCTCAAGAAGAATGTCCTCCATCATTGGAGGTACAACAAGAGCCAGAAATACAGGCTCAGCCAGAAGTGTCCTCTCTAGTTGAGGGCAAGGATAAGGAAGAAACTACAGTAGATCTTACTGTAGATGATGAGGAGGCTGCTGAAGAAGAACTAGATTTTAATGAAGAATCAGTTGTAGAAGAATTTACTACAACTGAAACACTTGAAGATCCTGCGGAGCCAATAGTTGAAGAAGGTAATGAAGGCACACTCAAGTCACCAACTGAAACTGGGGAAATTGTAATAGTATCCTCCGCTATTACTACTGATCCAGTACAAGTCTCTGAAGAGTCAATGCCAGAACCGAAGTCAGCTCCCACAACTGTCATTCCGCCCGCACCTATCACCGCCACCGAAACTCTAGTAGTTTCAGCTCAAGAAACGGCTGGAGTAACAAATATTGAAGACACTGTTCTTGAAGCTCCTAGTAATCAGTTGGCTATGGTAGCAGTAACAACAATGGCTTCATCTCAGCCCGCTATCACAGCAACAGCCTCTGTTCCCAGTCTTCATAGAAGAGACTTAGTAGATATTACCGCAACGCCGAGTTCAAGTATAGAAATGAATCTCCTAGTTGAGATTTATACTGAAACCTTTTATAAGACTCTGGCGACTCTAATAAAAATGGTCCTGAATAAAGGCCTCAATTATGAGAGCTTGAAGACGGCGATGGCTCTTACCATCAAAAATATTGCTATGTTTAATGATGCGGCAAGAGCAACAGCATAAGAGAAAATCGTGGAGGGACTTGAACAGCCCATCAAAGAGTATCTTAAGCTGTCAAGTGAAACTGTTGAAAGTCTCATCCAAGAAGAGTATGATGCCTTATCGGCTGATTACCTCGATCGGGAGACGAGATATAATGAAGCCCTCCATGAATATAGTATAAAGGTTGCCAAAGAAAAAGCCTTTCTGGCTAGAATAAAGCTTAAGCTGGATAGCCATAGAGCAGCCTATGACACCTCAAATATGAAAATTCATCAACAAAATAATAAAATTCAAGAAGTTGAGGCTGAGCTGGCTCGCTTGAAGGCAGAGAAGGAGCAGATGATCATGGCACGGGACCAGCACCTTACTCAGAGCTCAATTTTGGAAGAACAGGCCTACGGAGCTGAATCTACTATCAGAACCCTTGATGAAGCCAAGGATAAACTGATATTCAGCTTTGCTGGACTTTCTCATATTTGTACTCCTGAAGCTCGACGTACTGCAGCTACCAATACTGCTTTGAGCTCTCGTGACAAGCGTCAAGTAGAGCTACAAAAATTACTTCAAGATATCTCTGCCCCGCCTTAGAAAAAATAAAGAGCTCTTGTAATATGTTATCTTATTCATTCTGTAATGTTCACAAGGAATGAATAAAATATTTGTTTTGTGATCCTATCATTTATTTTGAATTTAAACAATAGGTATGAGATAGAAAATACTTATCAGAGGTAATATGGATATGACAAGTCTTTTAAACTCAATAAATTGTATCTATCCAGAGGTAATATGGACATGACAGATATTGAAATCTTGTTTTCTGTTTAGAGTATACAATACTGTCAGAGGTGATATGGATATAACAGATCGTAATAACTCAAAGATAAATAGATTAATATCTATTCAGAGGCCAAATGGACATGATAGATAGGAAAAATAAGCATACTTAATATTTATTCAGAGGTCATGAGAACATGATAAATAATAGATCCAATTTTTAAATCAACTGGTAAGATAAAAGATTAAAATTTCTCTCCAAGCTTAACCAAACATTGGTAGCTGGAGAATAAGGAAGAAATTCAAACATAATATTTCTTCAGGAATTTGCCATTGATTGGCATCATGAGCAAATCTCTATTAGGTTTAGACAACCTATAGGCACCGTTGGAGAAAACTGTCTCGATGACATAAGGGCCTTC
The DNA here is from genome assembly GCA_029216955.1 of Iris pallida. Lineage (NCBI taxonomy): Eukaryota > Viridiplantae > Streptophyta > Magnoliopsida > Asparagales > Iridaceae > Iris > Iris pallida. The sequence goes on from JANAVB010009400.1 coordinate 1,098,937, forward strand.
CTATTTTGCTTGGAATTTCCCTTTACTCTTATGAGTCATCACCATCGGTCTTCGAACAGCTAGAACTAGCTCACCGACTTTGAATACTCTCTCTTTAACTTTACGATTGAAGGTTCGAGATATGCGAGCTTGATATAGCTCAATGTACAATTGCGCTTGAAGATGCTTCTCGTCCAATCCTTCGAGTTCTTGGAGCCGTAAGCGATTGTTCTCTGTAGTTAGCTCATTAGCAATGGCTATTCGAATAGATGGAATCTGGATTTCCAGTGGAAGGATAGCCTCACATTCGTAAACCAGTAAAAATAGTGTAAAACCAGTAGGATTTCGAACTGTCGTTCGGTAAGCTCATAAACATTCTCCAAGTTTCTCATTCTAATCACGTTTATTAGAAGAGACAAACTTTTTGAGAAGTTTGATAGTCGTTTTGTTGAAAGCTTCGGCTAATCCATTAGCAGCTATATTATAAGCCGTAGAAGCCAGATTTTGGATTCGATTCTTATCACAGAATCGATAAAATGTCTGACTGGCGAATTGTGGTCCATTGTCATGAATTATCTGTCGGAGAATCCCAAAACGATAAATGACACGATGTTTAATGAAGCTAACCACATAAGACATTTTTACTTCAGCAAGGGGAACTGCTTCCGCCCATTTAGAAAAGTAATCGGTTATAGCCAGTATAAACCGATGTCCCTTGACAGAAGGAGGGTTAATTGGACAAATAATGTCCATGTCCCAAGCTTCGAAGGGCCAAGAAGCTGTTGTAGGATATAGGAATTTAGACGGTTGATGAATAAAATCAGCATGAATCTGACATGCTTTACACCTTCTGGCATAATCTACAGCATCTGCTATCATAGAAGGCCAATAATACCCTATTCTTCGAATACTGTCCTGTAATTTTGGACCCGGTTGATGAGCACCACAAACACCATCATGAGCTTCGCGGAGTGTTTGTTTAGCTTCACTTTCTGAAAGACAGCACAGCAAAAGTCCATCCTATGAACGACGATATAACATATGTAAAGACGAGTCATAATAAAATCAAAATAATCGTCTCTTGACTGATGCAGCTTCTTTTGGATCTTCAGGTAAAATCCCATGAATTACATAGTCAATGAATGGACTTCTCCAATCCCTATATTGGGAACTTGATTCTGTAATATAACTTTGTTCAATATACAGATTATTCTTAACACAGAATAAGTCTCGATCCAACAAAGTAATAGTGTTTTGTCTTCGAATTGGAATAGCTAAATCTGTCGCTAAACTAGCAAGAGCATCAGCTTCCAAATTCTTAGAACGTAGTACGAATTCAATGAAGAATCCTTTAAATGAGAGGACTAATTCGATTACCACTTGATAATAAGGGATGAGGTCAGGATTTCTGACTTCATATGTCCCTCTAACCTGATTAACTATCAGTTGAGAATCTCCACAAGCTTCCAGGAACTCGATGTCCAATTGCTTTGCTACTTGGAGACCAATGAGCAGAGCATTATATTCTGCCACATTATTGGAGCATGGCTCATTGAGAGAAAAGCGCGATATATGACCATTTTGTCAGGAGAAGCCAAGACGATTCCTACCCCAGAAACGATATTACCTTTAGGTCCAACTCGTGACGCTCCATCAAAGTATAATTGCCAAATGTCATCTTTTAAAGTCATGTTGCAATCCACAACTTCATCTGGAATGTCCTCATATAGCTTCGATGTTTCAGGTATAGGGTGAGCTGCTAAGAAATCATCTAATGCTTGACCCTTTACTGATTTTTGAGGTACATAGACCATATCATAGGGAGTGAGCAACATCGCCCAGGTGGCTAACCTGGAGTTAAGAATGCTTGGTTTTCTCATCAATACTCGAATATGATTTATTCTGGAGATGACATGGATAGTCTGTCCTGACATATAATGTCTTGTCATTTGAACAGCAAAAACCAGGGCCAGACATTCCTTTTCTACAAAAGTATACCTACGTTCAGCTCCGACCATCATTCGGCTAAGATAATAAATTGTCTGTTCATGACCCATATCACTTTTCTGTGAAAGAAGAGCACCAAGTGAATGATCCAAGGCTCGAACATATAGCAAAAATGGTCTCCCTACCACTGGTGGTACCAGAACAGGTAGATTTGTAAGGTATTGCTTGATGTCATTGAAAGCTTTCTGATATGCTTCATCCCAAACAAATGATATACCTTTCTTTAATAGTCGGGAGAAAGGTTGACATCTCCCAGAAAGATTGGATATAAATCTTCTGATATAAGCAATGCGACCTTGGAAGCCGCGGAGTTCTTTTAGATTGCGTGGAGGACGCATTTCAAGAATTACTTTAATTTTATCATGATCAACATGGATACCCTGAGAAGTGATGACAAATCCCAAAAACTTGCCACTGGAAACCCCTAAGAAAGACTTAGTAGGATTCATTTTCAATTGATGCTGACGCATTAATTCAAATACTGTCTTCAAGTCTTGAATGTGATCATCTTTTGATCAACTTTTGACAGCAATGTCATCTATGTAACATTCAACTGTCTTCCGTAGTTGTTCTTGAAAGATGTTGCTCATGGCCCGTTGATACGTGGCACCGGCATTTTTAAGACCAAATGGCATAACCGTATAGCAGCAGACTCCAAGGGGCGTACGAAAAGCAGTATGCTTCTCATCTCCTGGATGCATCTTAATCTGATTGTACCTGAGAACCCGTCCATGAAAGACATGCGTTCAAAACCGCATGTATTATCTATCATGACATCAGTAATGAGAAGTGGAAATTCTTTCTTTGGACAAGCTGCATTAAGATCTCAAAAATCTATGCAAACTCGGACTTTTTCGTTCTTCTTCATAACAGGAATAATGTTGGCAATCCAGTCTGGGTGTTGTTCTTCACGAACAAAGCCACATGTAATCATCTTTTTGACTTCTGCTTCGATTGCATCCATCATGTCTGGTCGAAAACGTCGTTGCTGTTGTTTTACAGGCTTAGCATTAGGAAGAATATTGAGTTTGTGAGTAGCAACTTTAGGATCTAAATCCGGCATATCCTCATAACTCCATGCAAAAATATTGATATAATCTTTAATCAGTTGTATTAACTCTTCCTTTTCATCTTCAGAAAGGTTCTTACTGATTAATATTGGTTTGGACGTAGTTCCGTCTCCAACATCAATCTGCAGAATCTCATCCTCCGTAGGTGGCTGTCGCTGTTCAAAATGAAGCTCCCATTGAGTGTCCATCTGTTGGGCCTAAGGGTCATTTTCAAATGGCTCAGATTCACCTTCAGTTTGAACCATGTTGACTGAGAATACACACTCAGGTTCATCATAATAGTCTTCTCCAGCATATGAGGAGTGGGATATATCAGATTCAATAAAATGAATTTCTTTCGAATTTGAGGATTGTGAAGAACTAGAAGAGAATTCTTTTTATATATCGTTATTAAACATGTGGGACGGATCATATCCCAATCTATGATGAGTTTTCTGGTAAAACGGATCACCACATAATGGTAATTGTCTACCTTTGCCTTGATTGAGACCTTGCATAGTCTTCAAATTATATTCTATTTTCTGGATAATCTTGAGAGATTGTTGACTATATTTGTCAATTCAGATTTTTCCTTTATCTTTATCTCTAAGATCATCTGTCTGAACAACAGGAATATTTCTAGCCAGACCAAACATAATTTGGTGCTTGTTTTTCTTATCAGACGGAATCACGAAATAAGATTCTTCGTGATGTCTAAAAGTTACAGAAGCTTGTGATGAAGCAGCTACAGGAAGAAGATAAGGAGAAGATTTTAGAAACTTTTGAGCATAAGGTCCTACATCGACATACGGAGGATATTTTTTTCCTTATGGTCAGTGTATAAAGTTTCCTCTGTATCTACGTCGTCTTTATATTGATGACTTTGATCATCAGGAGATAAAGTCATTCTTTCAACAAATTTGATAGCCATATACTCAAAAAGGAAATCTTCATTAATATTAGAAAGTACAGAATGATCAATATTTACATCATTTATAATTTGACTGCTACGCTTCGGATTGATCATTAACGGACCGTCATCCGTCTTCTGCGTAGACTTGCCAAGGTTAATGATCAGTGGTGGTTCTAGATCATTCGTACGAGAAGTACGTCCCTTGACTTTGATCATAAGAGGTTGAACTTGGTTCTTGGCAGGAATGCTCACTGATTCCTCAGATGAAACTCGAGTTCTTCCTTTGACCTTGATCACCATAGGTTGATCATTGACAGGTTGGGGTTGGATTCGACCTTTGACTTTGATCTTCAAAGGTTGCTCTTCCAGAGGATCTTCATTGACAAACTGATCTTCGGCAGATGATTGATCTTCAGCTATATCTGATATCTCTTTCACATGCTCTTGTTTGTAGAGTTTTGAGTCAGAAAAATAGGCTTCAACACCCTTGAAGGGATTGATATCAGCAAATTCAGTCTTCACAACCCTTTGTGAATCCACGTACTTGAAGCATTGGTGGAGAGTTGAAGGTACAATGTTATGCTCATGTATCCACGGCCTTCGAAGAAGGATGTTGTAGGATACGTCTGAGTTGATAACATAGAAAGTAGCTATAGTTCGAAGATCACCAATCTGAATCTTTAAACGAATCTTCCCCAGTGGTTTACTCTTGCCAGAGTTGAAACCAACTATTGTGGTACTAGTGTAAATCAAATCACTAGTAGGAATCCTCAAAGATCTTAGCATACTCTGAAGAATAATGCTAATAGAAGACCCAGGACCAATATAAATCCTATCAATTTTAGTGGATTCAATATACCCAGTGTAGCACAAAGGCCTGTCGTGTTTATTATGCTTCAACAGTATATCTTCTTGTGTGAAGGTAATGTTCGGAATTACCTCCATCACGCTATGACATTGTGGACACGATACTGGTGTATTATCAGGACTCTTGAGTTGAGCTAAGCATGAGTCTGCTTGTAGCAAAGCTTCACTCAAAGTCTCCCTGCTTTCTTTAGAAAGACGAAGCAGCTCGAATATAGATAGTCTAGCCGGAGTATTGGCTAACTGGGCTAGAATATCAAATTTATAGGGCTTCATTACCATCCCTTGATTTAAAGTAGATTTCAAAGGAACGTCAAAACGTACTGTTTTCTGTTTCCCTTTCTCAACCACCGATGGTTTAGCATAAACAGGAGATGGTTTAACTGGTATCGTTTCTACAACATCCTCTGCTTCTTTGGAACATCTCTCGTAATCTTTGTGGTATTCTTTTCCAGATCTCATTCCAGCAAATCTTTTTTCTTCAGAATCATGAGAAGGAAGTACCATATTGCAGGATTTAGTCTTCTTTCCCTTAGCCTTCTTCTTACGAGGATTTTTAAGAGGAAGCTCAGAACCCAATCCAACAGTAGATTTTTGACTTTGAATCTGTAAAGGAAGTCGCATTCCTTTATCATAGTTCAAACTCTCTATCTTTAGAAAGTCATAGCCCATCTTTTTTATCAGATGGACTGATTGTTGACTGTACAAGTGAATGGGCAGTGGACTTTCAATGGGTGGTTTAACAGAGGAGGAAGAGACAGAAACCTCTGTAACCACAGGAAAAGGAGTATTCGGGACACGAAGAAAAATTTCTGTAGGAGCTTTTTCATAAGCAGCAAAAACTTGTTGTACCCTGTATAAGGGAACACTATTCATAGCTAACCACTGCTGATGAGAAAGTTTGAGCTTAGTAGGAGGAGCCCAACTTGGAGGACATATATTTAAACCTTTCAGTCTATCCTCCAAAGGAATGCCATCCCAAAGATGGTCCAAATCATCAGGATTTGGAATAATATGAAAAATTATGTTGCAGGTTTTAACTTTTCTACCTCTCTTGGATTTTAAAGTTTTACCTTTATCCTTCATTTCAGGTACTAAGTCAGGATGTACCCACATGATTTTACCATTTTTTAATGTGAGAGGCAACAATCCTTCATTTTCTTCTCTGGCAGGCGAGATATTCACAATATTCATCGTCGTCTTCGGAATTGGGATAATCCTATCTGAGACTTGCTGTGGAGAAAAAACTCTAAATTGAAGAAAAACTATATTGGTTGTGACTGTATGCTCATCGTTAGTTAAAGCGATGGCATTGGCATTTATCAACTCTTGGATTTTCTTCTTTAGGATATAACAAGCTTTGGTGGGATGATTTATGTATCTATGATATATACAATATTTGGGATTGTCAGTCAGATTCACCTCATTAGGCCTTTTTGGCTCCGGAATATGGAGTTTGCCACTCTTTACCAGACATTGGAATATCCCTGGGATATCGCTCTCGTCAAAAGAGTATTCTTCTTTTGGCTTAGAAGACTCCTGATTATTCAACGTTATTTTGTTTTTTAAAAGATTAACCATAAGGGTATCCTTTCATTTTCTATTATGATTGTCGGAATTATTACCAGAAGAGCCTTTCTTTTCTTTGTCCTCTGAGGCAAAAATCATCCCATGTTCACGAGCCAATCTACCATTGATCTCGGCAGAAACTGCTACTATAATAAACGAGACCCAGTCTGTGAATTGGGGACCGTGAAGACAGCAATGGATGGTTGCAGATTTATCTTGCATGTATTAATCAACGCTAAATCTGGCATACCAGGAGGCATCTTCAAAGTTGTCTGTCGAAAACGTTCAATGAACGTCCGAGTATCTTCCTTCTCCTTTTGTTTGATCTCTATTAAGGAGGACATATTCATATCCATACCTCCTTCATAGAAGCGGGAGAGAAACATTGCTTTAAATTCGTCAAAAGATGAAATACAATTGTCGGTATATTTTGTCGGGTAAACTAGGATACCAGTCGTAAGCTGAACCCGTCAAGCATCCGATAAACACTCGAGTGAAAAGAGCATCATTTTTCTGTAGATGCACAGTCATAATATCAAAGTAATTGATATACTGACTAGGAGAAGCCTTTCCATCAAACAACACCATCGATTGTGGCTTGAATTTCGGAGGAAATGGTACATCATTCTAATGAGGCAGATAAGGTTGCTTAATCCCTAACCTCTGGAGCTGATCCTTGTGCTTCAAAACTTCAAACTGTGCTTTTAGTTCACGTACTGCTTGAATAGCTTCACTGGTTTGAGGAAGCACATTCGATTGAATAGTCGTTGGATGTACCGTAACCCCCACCGGAGGTGGTACATCTTTAGGAATGATAGGATCTGGAGATATAGAATTTTGATTGACAGCAGGCGCTTGATTATTCAAAGGTATATCAACCCCTTGACTATCTTGAGTTTGTGCTGCTACCTGCACCGATGTTACTACTGACGGCTGAGTAGTTTGCTGAGTCATTATTATCTGGTGCATGCTTTGCATCATAGTAAGCATGTCCTTTAGTGATTGCTCATCGGTAGAGAGACGTTGTTCTGTATTAGTAGATGACGTCTCCGATTCATCTCCAATAGCATAGGATTTAACCTCTCTTGAAGATACAGAGGGATTGGTATAGAGGTATGAATCAACACTATCAGTTTCGGACTCAAAAGATTGAGTACCCCCAGCTTCTGAATCAGAAGTCTGCAACTGTCTTTGTCTTCTTGATCGAGTATTCTGATATACTCCTTCAAAGGAATCAAGAAGTCTGTTGAACTGTTGTTGACCTGGAGTCTGGGATGAGTTGCATCTTGGATATCGTCTTCTGTTGGTATGAGATTCCATGTTAACTGATGCATATAAAAACTCATGTTCTTGGTCATCAGCTTGCTGTTGAGGCACATTGAAGCTTAATCGGTCAAAAACTGACCATTTAGAAGCTGAACAGCAACACTTGATTACAATCTGGTAACACTCACAATGATAATCTTCTTGGGGGGTGTCATAGGATATTGTCTGTTTTTACGCTTTTGTACTAGCAACTCGCGTAAATCAGAAGGAGTAGAAGGAATAGTCTTCTTTATTACATTTGGAGTAGAGAAACATTTAGTTTCTTGTGTATAAAGAAGATTACTGGCTGTATTAGCAGAACCAAACTTTATATTTTTACACGCTTGGAGTTGCGTGCGTAAATCCTGGGATTTTTTAGCATAAAGGACTCCATCAGCATTACGCGTAATTTGAAGGTTTGGCACCTTGCGTAAAGCAGTGTAAGAAGGTTGTTGTTGAAGAACCGAAGTTTTACCAACAATATTTTTATACTGTATGCATACAGGCAAATTCACTTTAGATGTAAAGACATCATTGTAAATTTTATCTACACTGTCACAGACAGGAGATTCACCTTTACGCGTAGAGCGCAAAATATGAGTATCTGCCACGTCACAGACGGGAGATTTTCCTTGACGCGTGGAGCGTAAATTTTGTATGTCTACCGCGTCATAGACGGGAGACTTATTTTTACGCTCAGAACGTAAAGCATTGGATCTACCAAATCACAGACGAGAGACTTGTTCTTATGCACAGAGCGTAAATTTTAGTTTTTACGCGCTGGGCGTAAAACCTCACTTTTACGCGCTGGGCGTAAAACTTGGCTTTTACGCGCTGGGCGTAAAACATGAGAATCTTCCCCGTCACAGACGGGAGATTGGTTTTTATGCTCAGGACACAACACTGAAGTAAGGACTGCCTCGTTACAAACGGGAGCCCCTATAACAGGAGTAGGAAGGATTTTTTTGCCTTCAGAGACAGCAGGAAGATCCGAGGATGCTTTAGATTTGGGAATCCAAACTTTTTGTGCTTTCCGCGATTTTTGAACATTGGAGCAGCGAGTACTACCCCCAGATCGGAGCATTTCTTCGTAGGCGTTCTGGTCGAAGTGTACAACCAGAGTCTTCTTTGTCGATCCGACCGACACATCATCATATTGAGCAATTGCCTTCTCGTCAGAGGAGAAGGTCATCCCCAGCATAGTCGTCATTTTGTTTCACTTAACAAAATGCCTAAAATTGGCTTTTGAAATAAAACGAGAAAAAGTACAAGAAGTACAAATTGTTTTGGAAAGTATTGTTATGGAAGTCTGATCTGAAGGCGATCACTTTGTTCCTTGGACCATACGATGATGATGAAGAGTACTGCTGGAAGATGAACAGCCGGAAGAACTAAGTCACCAGAAAGGTATCGACGCACTTGGGCACTGATGGCGCGGTCGAATGCTTTTCTGCTTTACTTCACTCTGTTCTGGAAGAAAAGTTGAAGAAGAATGCTCTAGAAAATTAAAGTCTACGGGCTCTGATCTCTATGTATTCTCCCATGTCTCTCCGATCCTCCCTTGATTCTAAAAATTAGTCTATTTATAGACTAAAACACATCATGCGTAAAAAGCATCCAAATTGGAGTTTTACGCTAGCAACTGTCATCCATGAACTTTACGTGGGATGACACGTGTCCCATTACTTCAATAAAATAAGGAGGGCACGTAAACACGTCCCTCGATAAGTGTGGCATGAAAGCCACGTAAGCAAACCACGTTCTCATATAGCCAGAAACAATCGAGCGTAAAAAATGACCCAGAATACACTTCCAGCGTAAAGTAGTAGACTAGGCGTAAAATAGCCCAAAAATAGACTTCTCGCATAAAGTGGTTGATAAAACAGCCTTGAGCGTAAAAAGTAGCCCAAATAAACTTTACGCACACGTCAACTTTGAGCGTAAAAATCTCACATAGTATTCATGCGTAAAAGAAGCCATCTTTTGAGCGTAAAGTAACTCAGTCCACACACTAAACGACAATATTGGTTTCTGTGTAAATCAAATCTCTTCGAATTCTGTTTTATACGCTGTCAGTAAATCATTATGTCAGAATCATCATCACTTGCATTAAATGCATGATCTGACAGCCTGTCCCTAGCGTAAAGTAGCTTGCGTAAAACAGCTCGCGTAGAGTAGCCTGCGTAAAACAGCTCGCGTAGAGTAGCCTACGTAGAGTAGCCTGAATAGAGTAGCTTGTTGAGCGTAAAGCTCTATTTCTTTGACTTGGTCTATGAAGTATTTTTTTACGCTCCTATAGACTCCTGACAGAATCATATTCTAAGAAAACTTTTGCCTGAGAGATATGGGAGTCTCTAGAAAAACTGTATGAAGATGACAATAACATGAACAAAATATTTGTGGTTGAAAAATATCACAAGTGGCTTTTTAAAGACGAAAAGACGATGCTGTCTCAGGTGAAGGAATTCCTGAAGCTGCATCAAAAGTTAGAAAATGAGAGGATGACCCTCAATGACAAGTTCGTTGTTGGAGGGATCATCTCCAAGCTCCCCATTGGTTGGAGCAAATTCTATGCAAATATGCATAGGAAGAAACTGGAGATCAGCCTGGAAGATCTCCTACAAAAAATTTACGTTGAGGACCAGATGAGGGCTTAACTGAAGGTGGACGCTCTGTCCAAACAGATGGCTAACGCCAATTTGATCCACAATAAGGAATCCAAGGGAAATTATGTGACTTTTCACAGCAAGAAGAAGGACCCCAATAATCTGAAAGTGAAGTGGACTTCTTTTAAGCAACAGACGCCAGAGTCCCATTTGGCTTGCTTCAAATGTGGCAAGAATTGCCACTTCAAGAGTGAATGCAAATCCATGCCCAAGTAATCAGAGCAAGGTGAGCCTAGTAAGGTTTCAATGATCACTGAAGTTATTGTCATGATTGCTCAGGTCACTGCGGTGGGGGCTGATTCTGACTGGTAGGTAGATACTGGTGCCACCTGCCATGTCTGCTCAAGCAAGGAATGGTTAACCACATACACACCAACTTCTAAAGTTGTTACGGTGGCGAACCAAACTGAAGTACAAAGAATCAAGACAGTGGTATTGAAGCTGACTTTAGGGAAGTCTCTGATGTTTCAAGGTGTGAAGCATGTACCTGCTATCGCAAAGAACTTGATCTCTAGAGGCCTACTCTGTAATGCAGGCCTAAAAATAGACATCAATGCTGGCCAGATGGTGATGTCCATAAAGAAAACATACTTCGGGAAAATGTTTTATACCGAAAGAATGTTAAAATTCAGCTTGTAAATTAGTCTAATGTTATTAATGCAATCACTCATTCTGATTATACTCTTGAGTTGTGGCATAATAGACTAGGACATGTTCATTGTAAAAGAATAAACATAATGTCTAGTCTAGGACTTATCTCCAAATGTGGGGAAAAGGTAGAGAAATGTGAAGTATGTGCTCAGACGAAGATCACAAGGAATCTCTTTCCTTGGGTTAATCGAAGCACAAATCTTCTGGAGTTGGTACACTCTCATATCTGTGACTTCAAATAGTTCTCTACAAAAGCCAGTATGAAGTATTTCATAACCTTCATTGATGTCTTCTCAAAATACGCGTTCGTCTACTTGCTCAAGGCTAAAGATGAAGCATTCGAGAATTTCAAAGAGTTCAGGGCCGAGGCTGAATGACAAACTGGACAACAAATCGAGAGAATAAGAAGCAATCGAGGCGTAGAGTATCGGTCTCATGAATTCGCATCGTTCTGCAAAAAACATAGAATTATCAATGAGACTACTATACCGTATTCTCCTCAATTTAACAGAATAGTGAAAAGGAAGAACATAACGTTGACAAAAATAATAAATTTAATGCTGTTGACTGTGGATCTTTCAAAATGCCACTAGGGAGAAGCTATATTGACGACCACTTTTATTATGAATAGAGTGTCGCATGCAACTTCGGACGTTACTCCTCATGAACTCTGGTTCAAGGTCAGACCTAACTTGAATGTCATCCGAGTGTGGGGGTGTCTGGCATATATGAAGCTTCTAGATCTGAAGATTCAGAAGCTCGGGACAAGGATTACGAAGACGATCTTCTTGGGTTATGCCGAAAAGAGTGATGCTCCGAGATTTCTTGATATTGAATCAAATCATATCATTGAATCTCGCGACGCAGAATAGTTTGAAGATAAATTTGCAAGGCATGAGAACATTATTCTTGCGAATATTCCGGAGAACAGTGAGGGTGCACAGGAAACTGAAGTTTCCAGTGAGAACGTAGTCCAAAAAGAAGTTGTTGAAACAACTGTTGAACCAGAACTCACTGAGCCGTCAACTAAGTGAGTGAGGAGGCCGAAGGAGTTCCGAAATGACTTTGTCACCTATCATGTGGAAGCATATCCGCTTACCTATGATGAGGCAATGAAGACCAGAGACGCTATTTTTTGGAAAGAGGCGAAAGACAATGAAATTGATTCAATCACCTCTAATAACATATGAGTGTTGGTTGATCTTCCTGAAGGAGTAAAACCCATCAGATGCAAATGAATCTTCAAGAAGAAGATGAAAGCAGATGGAACTATTGACAAGTTCAAGGCTAGGCTAGTAGCCAAGGGGTTTTCTCAGAAGCAGGGGATCGACTACTTCGACACATATGCTCCAGTAGCCCGGATGACCACCATCAGAATGTTAATTGCTCTCGTAGCAATACATAAGTTGGTGATACATAAGATTTATGTAAAAACAACTTTCTTAAATGGCATGCTGGCTAAAAAGATTTACATGCAATAACCAGAATGATTTATCATCAAGGGTCTTCAAGACAAAGTCTACAAGTTGGTGAAATCCTTGTACAGTCTGAAATAGGCTTCCAAAATGTGGCATAAGAAGTTTGACAAAGTTATAAGGTCAAATGGCTACAGGGTCAGCGAAACGGACAAGTGTGCTTACATGAAGTTCGCTGATAGAAGAGGTGTAATCGTTTGTCTGTACGTGGACAACATGCTGATCCTAGGTACGGATATGGGCTGTGTCACAAAGACAAAAAAGTTTATCTCGACCAAGTTCAGTATGAAGGACTTGAGGGAAGTTGATTTTGGGGATCAAGATTATCCGGACGGAAACTGGACTGGAGTTGTCATAGTCTTATTATATTGAAAATATGATCACACGATACGGGTATCAGGATCTTCTAGTGATCGATACGTCTTACATGTATGACCTGAAGCTGAAGGCTAATTCGAAGGAAAGCGCCAGGCAGCTGGAGTATGCAAGCTTCATCGGTAGTTTGATGTACGCTACTTCTGCCACTAGGCCTGACATAGCTTTCGCCGTAGGAATGCTGAGTCGATTCACGAGCAACCCAGTCATTGAGCATTAAAAAGCTGTGAAACGAGTAATAAGATTTCTCAAGAAGACACAGACATATGCACTGCAATACAGCGGAGATCCGCCAGTAGTAGAAGGTTTCAGTGATGCCAACTGGTGCTCAAAGGTGGAGAGCGAGAGAACCACATGTGGATTCATTTTTACCATGGGTGGACCTGTTATATCGTAGAAGTCGAAGAAGCAGACTATGCTCTCTCGTTTCTCCATAGAATCTGAGTTCTTTGCACTTGATACCGCAACGGAAGAAGCAGAATGGCTTCGAGAGCTCATGTATGATCTTTCAGTGGTTGGGGTGCAGATACCGACAATTCCGAAATACTACGATAACCAGGCGACTGCGGTGGTGGCATCAAATGATCTCTTCAACGGAAAGAAGAGAACTATGTAGATAAAGCACATGGCAGTGCAAAATCTTATCAAGAGAGGTGTTATTACAGTGATTGATGTTCGGAGTCAAGAGAACCTGGCGGATCCGTTCATAAAGGGCCTCAAGCGCCAGCTGGTCGATGAAATGACTTGTAAAATATGCTTGAAGGCATTCTAATATTATGTTATTGTAATCCTACCATAAAGTTTTATGCTATTAGTTCAAAGAAAAATCTACTAGGCATTGTAACGCCTCAGAACCAGAATACTGGAGAGCGAGGGCATACATAGCTACTACGTATATTTAAATGAAATCCATCTCGCTATACGGTCACGGTTGTCTAGATATATGAGGGTTCAACTATAAGCCATCAGTCTCTTATGGTCTTGAACAAGCCTATTGTCTCAATCTTAAGCAAGTAACAATAGTTACAAGATGTCAGAGCACCAAATATACAATAGTAAGGCGTCCCATACATTACATATTTGGATGATCATGAAGCTAGTCATTCAAAATTTGAAGACTAGCAAGAATTTCAGTCATACATGATCAACCCTAGGATTTGTTCATCATGCTACAGCCCATAGGCAGACAGTAAGTAAAGTGCAATCGAGCTAACATGTGTTCGTCGGCTAAACGCCTCAAAAGAATTTTTTACAATAGAGTGGAAGAGCAAAATAAAACCCACTCGTTGTCAGGGTTACGCCTGGTGGTCACCATCTGGCTGGAAGGTAGGAAGATCCTCTAGAACTGCTCCGGTATCTGGCCATATAAAACCAGCTGGGTCAGATCCCAGAAAGAGCAAGTGCCACAAAGGAGGCTTCACTTAAGAACTAAAACCAACAATTAGCACAAAACATAATTATATAATAATAAAAGACTAAAAATATGGAAAATTATGATAATATACGATAAGCTAACCATGGGACTATTCAGATAACCAAGTTACAACACATAAACCAAACAAGGACCGGGGTTGTAATCCTTCATTTGAACGAAACTTGGTTTCCCACCATTTATCGATTAAGTTAGCACAAGCATTCAGGTCATGTAACAACCTTGTACAGTATCAGGACAAGACTAGACTGGATTAGACTCCATCTAATCAATCACGGCCAAGCAATAAGTACGTCTTGATACTTTAAGTAACTAGGGTTATCACAGACCTAGTTACTAGCAAGGTGCAATGAGATTATTCCACAGCCACAAGCCCTGCAGACCATCCAGGCTATCCGGACGCAAATTAGAGTTGAATTCATGTGGGTACATCATCCAGGAAATGCATGTACCCTTAAATAGCTTGAAGGGTGCAACACATGACAGTGTGGTGGAAATGTGCCCTACTCGACGGAAGGCTAGAGATCCCATGAAGGGGCGCCCAGATAACGGGATTGCCTGTAGCTGGGAAATCTCTTCATGACTACTGGATTATTCTAGTTATTAGCCTTAGTCAATTCCAGTAGGTGCCCCTGACCGTGGTACTCAGGGGTCCCTGTCCTAGACATGATACGAGACAGTACTGGTTCATTTGTACAAACACAATCGTCAACGGTGTCCAGGCCATTCATTCTTGTCATGTCAGGCTAGCCGTCGCAACATCATTCAATAGTTTCCATCATGCTTGCTTGTTATATCTTGTCATGTCATGTCATGTCATGTTTACTTCATACCATACCGTGTACAATTACCATTCCAAACATATTAAATAAATTCGTGATTATCAAATTCATGACAAAAGGCGTAAGAATACAAAAGGGCAACGGGATACGCCATATGGACTCAAAGTTTCTATGCGAGCAAGACTACGCTAGGCCAAATAGACCCCGAGCGTAAAACAGCTCTAGCGGGCAAGACCTAAGGATAGGCAGCTCTACGCGAGCAAGAGAGCAGGTGGGTGGGATTCTAGGCGAGCAAGCGCTTTACGCTAGCAAAGCCACATGCGGACGAGACTTTACGCGGGCAAACCCTCTACGCGAGCGGGAGTCTGGCCTCTGCATAGAGCTCGGTTCAGCTCTACGTAGAATAGATTACGCGGTCACGTGAGAACGTGTGCGTAAAGGGTAATTAATACGCGGGCGCGTGAAATGTGTGCATAAAGAGGGTAAATGATACGTTGGCACGTAAAACGTGGGCATAAAACTAAATACTACGCTAGCACGTAAGAACGTGTGCGTAAAAACTTCATCTTCTCCCCAAGGCCAAGACAAGCAGGCATAAAAGCTCAAGAGCTCAAGAAAGCCTCATCTCGGTCAAGACTTGGTGAAATCCAGCCATTCAAAAGCCAAACTTGCGTAAAATCGAAATTTCTACCACATGGAACTCTCCATTTTCAAAAACAACCAAGTCTAGTAGATCAAAACCATGAAGATCAAAATTATTAAAACTTAGATCTACATGAAATAAACCACAGAAATTAAAAATGCCAAGTAATAAAGTGTCTTATAATCTCGTAAGGAAGACAATGGAACAACAAAACTTGAGTTCCTCCATGAAGCAAGTTGTACTTGCCTACTACGGGTAGTCGGTGGAGAAATGAAGAAGAATAAGAGTAGTAATAGGAAATGAATGAGGAGAGAGAAGGGTTGTTGGGTTAATAAATGGGGATGGTGGTAGGTAGGGGTTTGCATACTAACCCAAACCAAATCCAATCAGACCGAACCCAACCGAACCCGAACCAAGCAAATAAAATGCCAAAATAAACCATGCAATGAGACATACAATATGAGTCAAAATATGTACACGTATACCAAATACGTAATACGAACTACGGGCGTTACAGGCATCTAACTTTTGGTTCAAGGGAGGACCACTAACTGGAAAAATATCAGAAACAGTCGGTACATATCCTCTGTGGCATGGAAAGGATATGGACCTACAACCACTGTTGTCTACTATATGTTTTTTTGTGAAAAATAGATCCTGTGACGAGGATGGCTTAAACGCCTTAATGAGTTCATAGGAAGAGTTAATGCCTGGTGTGCTTTATAGGAAGCACGGTTGCATAACATTACAAGGAGTGTAACTCCATACTACAGTAGGGTGACTCCACCATGAAGTTTCCAGGTAGGGATAATGCCTCGGCTTTGCGAGCCAAGTCACAGCGGTATAGCACCGCAAATAGGTAGGTAACTTAATGTTGTATGATAAAACTAAAGAGTTGTAGACAGCACTACAAAGGGGAGGATGTCCTCATGTTACAGTGGTACGACACCACGATGAGGTACCCGGATAGAGGTAAAGCCTCGGCCTCGCAATCTATGTCGTTGCGGCGTAACACCGCAAGGAAGCGAAAGGCTTCATGCTGGGTAGTTTGGCACTACAGAGAGGCTTGTGACCTCATGCTACAGTAGTATGACACTATGATGAGATTCTCGGGTTGGGGTAATGCCTTGACGTTAGGCCATGTCATAGCGGCGTAGCACTGCAAGGTAGAGCAAAGCTTCATGCCATGTCTCTTTAATAAAGAACTCACCTATAGTGTATGGACAGAGATAGCAGGCCGTCTCTTGAGGGTAAACTTGTAGACGCCCAAAATAATATACTGAAACTAGGCTGGCACAGGACCTTTAATTTGCAACCAAAATCACTTATGACTATATTATGTGAGTGGAAAGAATTGCAGCTTTGGTGCAGAATTTAAGGCTTAGTCAATTCTTGTATTATAGTCTGTTGTTTGACCCATACAGGAAGATTCAAGTCGTCAGTGAAATCTCTCCTAATGCATGATGGACAGTTACTTTGGAGAGCACTCAAACCCATATATACAGAGATATGTGGGAGATTATTGGTGTTTGGCCTTTATGTGCACATGAAAAATAGTCACACATTGGCTAGGCCAAATGAAGGGTATCTCTATATATAAGCTTTGCTTATTTAGAGATCGCGCGCCCATTGGTGTAGCCAGTTTGTGCGTTGTGCGCATGTGCGCAGTTGGCACAAAGGGTGCGCGTGTGCGTGTTGAGCCCGTATGCGCAGTTAGCGCAGCGGGTGCGCAGTCGCGCAGTACGCGTGTGTGCAGTTGGCACAGTGGTGCGCGAGTGTGCGCGTTGTGCGCAGTTAGCGCACGCTATGCACAATTGGCGCGCACTATGCGCCAGTTGGCTCAATCATGTCTGTGCATGATTTGAGTGGTTACGAAACGTTCTGGCGCAATTTTTTCTATGCCCCGAACGTTTCGTAGATTGGACAGTTACTGCATGCACCTATATATGGTTCTCTCTCTCTCTCTCAATACAGTTCATTCATAATTTTCTTACGAAATATTTTCAGAGTTAAGAGCAGAGAAGAGAGAAGCATAGGGAGCCTGCGCCATCCGACGAGTCAGAAGAGCAGAGTGTTCCAAAGTTCTCCGTCGAACTTGCTGGTTCTTGAAAGCTGTTCGTGTGGGACGAATCAAGCTTTGAGCGCCGATGATCATTCACCCTAGCAGGCCGTTCTCTCATTCCATCCATTTCATCTTCTGCACATCCACTTTTATCTCGTTCTGAACGTATACAGTTCTGATCTAATCAGAAACTGTTAGCGGACATTCGCTGCTACTGCTACAGAAATCTTTTGTGCCTTCTTCGAAGTGTTACAATCGATTTCGTTTCTCAGAATCCTCCGGAATTTCTGTCGTGCACCTTTTTTCGAAGTGTTGCATATATCAGTTTTCCATCGAAAAATTACGCCCCGAGACAAATAAAAATATCAGTAATAAACAAGTTAGTCTAGATAGATGTGGAATTATTCGATGGGGGTAGTAATGTTCCCAAATTAAAGGGATGGAAAAAATATCCTAGAGTGACTCATGAGCTACTGATTCTTAAAACTCATCAATGAAAAATTGTTGGATTAAATACATGTTATCGCTTGATTTCTTTAAGGACCTAACAGAAAAGTTAAGGGTCTAAATATTTTTTAAAAAAAATCTACATGTTATAACCATATTGTAAATTATTATTTTAGTTCCTACTATTTGAGTAGTTGAACTTATTAAAGAGAATGACATGGGATATAGGTACGACTCCCATAAGTTTGGTGGATTTGGAAAGAGAGAAGTGCATAAAAAATTAATCATGAAAAAAATGTTTGCTTCATACAGCTAAATTATGGGTAATTTTGTTATCAGCTAAAAAGGAGGCCAAAGTGGAGCTACCAAATTACAACTATCATACTGTGGATAAGACTCATCGGACCATAGGAGGACGAGTGAAAAAAAAGAGGGCACGGAATTAGAAATTCGAACTCGAGTAGGCTGTGGCTTAGAGTTAGGCTGAGATAGGCTAGAGTATGAACTGACACATGTAGAAGAATAAAAACAAAAATAATTGCATATGAAAAAATAACTGAATGGGCTCAAGCCCACCCCAGTCCTTAGACATTTTCTCCCTCGATGGTAAGGAAATTACCATTACTTTATTCTCCTATGTTCGGATTCATGCTGTATTGTAATCTCTTTTGGACCCAATGTCTTTACTTTAATTATTTTTTAAATTAAAAAAAATATGTTTTTATTTTGTTTAGAATTTCGACGGATAGATTGGATACCTCCCAACTTAGCCACTTGTTTTGAGGTGATTGGTACAAAAAAAAATGCAGTTGCTTGGAGATGCACATGTGGTGTGGAGGTGCACATGGATGTGTCATGTGGGATTATTTTTCTAATGAAAAAAAGACTAAATCAACAATTAAAAGCATTCATGCTTTTTGCTCTTGGAAAATTTATTTCCATTGGACCTAAGTCTCGTAGGGGCTTAACGACTCGGACTCGGACTCATGGGCTCATGAGACATAATATGGCGTACTTTGCACTTAGCACGTCAGCATCGTCGCTAGGCGCATAGTGCGCTTAAGTTGCGCTCGTTGTGCGAGCCACTTGCGCAGCCGGTTGAGCTGCCAGGTTGCGTGCCCAATGGCGCGGCCAGGTGCGCGCAGGGCTCGCGGGTGGCGCAAGTGACTCAGTGCGCGCAGTGTGTAAGGTGCGTGAGGTGCGCAATTTGCATCAGATCGTGCCTGTGCTTGATCTGAACGGTTACTGCACGTTCGGAGTGATTTTTACCACGTCCCGAACGTTCTGCTAACCGGACAGTTGCAACTCGGGCCTATAAAAGGTCTCTTCTCTCTCACAGGGAAGTATAGAGGCTAATATATAAAGTTGCGAGAATTTACAAGTGTTTCTTAACACAAGTAAACTGAAGCGTTGAGAGAGAAGAGAAGCGTTGCTTTTGCACGGGAGTCCGTGTACCATCCGAGGAGTCAGAAGAGCAGGAGTGTTCTAAAGTTCTCCGACGAACTTGTTGGTTCCTGCTAGCTATTCGTGTGGGGCGAATATAGCTTTGAGCAACAGTGATCATTCACCCCAGCAGGAGTTGTTCCATCTATCGCATGTCATCTTCGCTACTGCTAGCAATTCGGATTAGTACCTTCTTCTTAGAAGTACTTCATTCGGTTGCTGTTGTTTACAAAATCTTTTTGGATTTTCGTAAATTGATTGCTGCTGTAACGAAATCTTTTTAAAGATTTTTGTTTACCAGAATCCACCAATGATTTCTGTTACGCGTCTTCTTTGAAGTGTTGCATTGAAATATTATCTTTACAATTGTTTTATTTTCTCATTTTCTATCGAAAATTGTGCTCAGACTATAACACAACTATCCTAGTTTTGATGATGTACAAAAAAAATGTATTATATTAATAAAATATTGGTTTAGCACGGTTTCAGAAACAATACTTATCCCGTTAATCTATAATAATAATAATAATAATAATAATAATAATAATGAAAATTAGATAACAAAGCATCTGAAATATAAAATGGTGCCTTTTCATGCCATGTGATAACTTGATCAAACATTCAAATATTCGCGGTATGTACTTGACACTAGATTAACGATAATACATCCTTAATATTTTCATGAATAACTTTATATATGATACAAGAAATTTATCTTCATGAACAACTTTATATATGATACACAAATTTTTAGGCCTCTCCGTTATGTTCCAAAAGTACACTTCTCTAACCTTATATATGTCAAACTATATTTAAATTAAATAGATATAAAAGATGTAAATTGCATACATTTCAACTAACATAATTACTTCTAACTAGAATAAATATTCTGGAAATTAATGAGAAACCCAATTTCGGGATGGACTTTTATGAAATGCCCACCCGCTGGATGAGTTTTATGAAATGCCCAGAATTAAGTATTTTCACGTTAAATATTCCAAGATTCCCTTTTAGATGCCACCCGCTGGAAACTGCTATTTTTATAATACCGAAACTACCCCTCCGCGCGAATTGGTCATCTATATGTATTTGAATTCAAAAAACTCAGATCTGGATTGCGATTTTCGTCTTCTTCTTCTTCACGGAAAATCTGAATTCCATTGCTCTCATCTTCAGCAGAGATCGTAAAGATCGTTCGTAGTTCGGTGTGCTTTTCTTCGGTCGAACTCAGATCATCGCTCGTCATCGTCATCACCATCATCATCATCATCATCGACGTCAATTGTGGAGAGAATATCTTTCTCCTTCTTTTCCATAAGAATTATCATCGCTTTGAAAGAAGAACGAAACTCTTTATTCCTGAAAAAACTAAATTACACGGAGAATGACCATTCTCCTACGTTTTAACACTGGAAATGACCATTCTCCGTGTAAATTAACACGGAGAATGCCATTCTCCGTTTTATTTAAAACGGAGAATGACATTCTCCGTGTTTCTAACACGGAGAATGGCCATTCTTCTGCGTTTTAACACTGAAATGACCATTCTCCGTGCTAAATTACACGGAGAATGACCATTCTCCGTTTTATTTAACACGGAGAATGACCATTCTCCGTTTAAATTAACACGGAGAATGCCATTCTCCGTTTTATTTAAAACGGAGAATGACATTCTCCGTGTTTCTAACACGGAGAATGGCCATTCTCCTGCGTTTTAACACTGAAATAACCATTCTCCGTGCTAAGTTACACGGAGAATGCTATTCTCCGTGCTAAGTTACACGGAGAATGCTATTCTCCGTTTTATTTAACACGGAGAATAACATTCTCCGTTTTATTTAACACGGAGAATGGCATTCTCCGTGTTTCTAACACGGAGAATGGTCATTCTCCTGTGTTTTAACACTGGAATGACCATTCTCCGTGATAAACTACACGGAGAATGACATTCTCCGTGTAAATTAAGACGGAGAATAGTCATTCTCCGTGTAATTTAGCACAAAGAATGGTCATTCTCCGTGTAAATTAAGACGGAGAATGCCATTCTCCGTGTTAGTAACACGGAGAATGTCATTCTCCGTGTAAATTAAGACGGAGAATGACATTCTCCGTGTTACTAACACGGAGAATGACCACCCTCATGCGAAATTAACATTTTTCGTGTTCTAACACGGAGAATGACCATTCTCCTGCATTTTATGGTCAGCTGAAACTTTGGAGAGCCATAACTTTTGACTGGGAGGTCGAAACGAGGTCCTGTTTGTCGCAAAATGAGCGTATCGTCGAGGAGACTGAAAGTAACCGCTTCACCGTTAGACGGCCTTCCAAAATTTTAGAATCGCAAAAAAATGATGTTTGGACCTCCGTTTTAGCACTTTTACCGTTTGTCCCGGTCTTTCCGAAATTTTCCGACGAGTTTTTGAAGATTTTTGAGGAGAAAACCTAGATTCGAAAGTGAGCAGCGTATGGAAGAAGATGAAGTATCGAAACGTTTTTTTAAGAGCAGTTTCGTGGGTGTTTTCAATGAATTAAAAGGAAGGACAAAATGGTCATTTGGAACCCGCTTTGGATAAGTTTCTCTAATTCTGGGCACGCGATGAAAGTTTTTTTAGCGGTGGGTTTTACATAAAACTTTTTTAGTTTTTGGGCATTTCATAAATCCTCCCATAAATATTCACTATAACAAAAATAAACTTACTTCAAATATTTAGATTATTTCAGAGTAGATTTGCCATGCAAATATATATTTAAAAAGTGAGAAAAAAACACAAACAAAAAACATATGCAATGTACGTGCATACAATTTCTAGTGTTACATAAACTAGTCACGTTTATGTACTTTGCACGTATAAAAAATCTATAATATTATAAAAAAAAATTAGATAAAAAATTAAATCATATTAAAATATAATTTGAATATATTCTAATTAGGATTTGCTATAGATATACTTTTAGAATTTTGGATATATGTTTAGTTAGTTAATATTATGTACTTAGTTTAAATATAATTTGAATAATAAATATAATGTAGTATTTGTTATATGTTGAGGCAGTTAGAATTTTTTTTTTTAATTCTTAACTACCTGAGGATAGGGATCATCATTGGGCCCGAGACCATGGGTGTCCCAAAAGTCCGTCCGGCCCGATGGGCCAAAGTCCGATACAGTCCGGCCATTCGGGTAGTCCGACTCGGTCCATATTAGTATAGGACAGGACTTGGCTAAGCATCCATCTGCCAGAGCCCGGCCCATGGCCTGCCCAGTACAAGTCCGTCCGAGCCTAGTCCTAAAAGTCCGTCTAAGTCCAGCGTAAAAAGTCTGAGACGTTCCTAATTGTAGGGTACACATTTCAATTTAATTTGGAAGGGGTTACAACTTATAAGCAGTGAAGTTCTAATTAAGTTCTAATTGCCAACGTTAGTAAGTTCTAATTACCAATGTCAGTAAGCTTATGTCCCGTCCAGGCACATTTGGACTTTTTATAGGGCTAGCACAGTCCGACTCGACTTGGCCCGAAAAGTTCGACTCTTGTGGACGGACTTTGATTTTGTAGAAAATAATTAAGTCCGATCGGCCCAACCCAAAATTTTTCTAGTGCCAAAATATCGGTCATGTCCGATCCAAACCCATACTTTATGACCCTGGGTGGTCCGTTCCGGCCAATGCCGATTCCTACATGAGAGAAGATACCTACGTCATAGTTACAATTTTTTTGATAAGGGAACACAAGGGTTATCATTATTAAGGAGCAGTAATTGTTGTTGTTGCTGCTACGGCATTTATGTCAATTTTAACATTTATCTTGCTGCAGTTGGTACCACTTAGGGGCTGTTTGGATAGATGTAACTCTTTCAAAGTGTGAAAGTGGCACTTACGTCATGATGAGTTACAGTTGAAAGTGTGAAAGTGACACTTTCCAAAATGTGTTTGGATAAAGTACTTTTTGTCTGCTGTAAGTGGAAGGAAAATGGGTTTGGTGTTTGGATGGTTGTTGTAAGTGGAAAAAAAATAGTTCGGTTGTTTGGATGGTTATTGAAAGTGGATGTTGAGGTTGTTTGAAAATATGATAACCCATAATTAAATTAATTATCATAATTAAAAAAATACATTAACTATCATAATTAAATTAATTATCATAATTACCTATTTAATTTAAATATAAATATGATAATATAAATTATTATTAATATAGTATATTATTACTATTATTAATTATTACTGTCATTACCATTATCATTATCGTAATTAAATTAATTATTACTGTCATTATCATTATCATAATTAAATTAATTAATGAGAGGAAGACTCTAGAAGACTTGTGAGGATGTTAATTACTGGACCACTTTTTTTTCCTCGCTATCTTTCTCTCATCACTCGTCTCTTTCCAAGTCTTCCTCTCTCCCAAGTCTTGCAATTTTTTTTCTCATTACTTTGAAAGAGCAGCAGCAAGAAGCCACGTCGTCCGCATCGTTGGTGTCGGCCTCGCCGTCAGCTTCCTCTCTTCCAAGTCTTCCTCTCCCTCGGCGTCGTCCGCGGACTCCTCCAGCGTCGACGGCTCCGACCAACGCCGTCCGCGTCGACGACTCCGACTAACACCGAAGCCACGCCGTCCGCGTCGTCGGTGTCGGCCTCGCCTTCAGCTTTCTCTCTCCCAAGTCTTCCTCTCCCTTGGCGTCGACCGCAGACTCCTCCAGCGTCGACGACTCCGACTAACGCCGTCCGTGTCGACGGCTCCGACTAACGCCGAAGCCACGCCGTCCGCGTCATCGGTGTCTGCCTCGCCGTCAGCTTCGTCGGTGATACCACTGCTGTCGTCGTCCACGTGGTCGGTGCTGGCCTGGATCTGGAGATGAAGGTTTCACTTCATTCCACTTCCTCAAAAAAATTGGGGAAGTAAAAGTAGAGAGAATGAGAGGGGATAGGAACTGTGATGTTGTCACATCACCAAAAAAATCACTTCACTTTCAAAGGAACCAAACAGCTGAACTTAACCCACTTTTCCTACAAATGCAAAAAGTATGCTCAGTTCCTTGCAGTTGCAAGGAACCAAACAGGCCCTTAATGCAATGCGAGTTGTGATGATTACCTCAATTCCTTCCTGCAATATTTTTTTGGTGAGTCCATTTTTGTTCATCCAACAAAACTAAGATGTTTGTTTACCCTCGAACAAAAAATTGACACGTATCAAATCCATTCAACATAAACCCTCGTTTGGTTCACGGATCTAAGGAACCAGGAAAGGAAAGTTGTTCATTTCCTTTGTTTGGTAGCCACAAATTTGGGAATCAATTTTCTGACAAGGGAAAAAATTAGAGGGAATATGGTTCCACTCAGGACCCATGGGATTGGTTTTCTCTCCTCCTTTTCCAACATTTATATACAAAAAATTATGACAAAAGTAACCATGTGTCACTGCTTATTTTACCATTAATGTTATTTTTCATAATGTTATCTTTATTTTAAAAGGTAAGGATATTATTAGAACATTGTTATATTTTTACTTTCCATTCCTGCACCAACCAAACAATGGAAAGGAAATGTGACATGAATTCTACTTTCCCATTCCTTTGGAAACTAAAAGGGAATACATTTCCTTTCCGTGAACCAAACGAGGCCTTCAAAATGATTTTTACTAAAAGATTTGACACGTGTCAATTCTTTATTGGAGGATGAACAAACACTATAGTTTTGGTGGGTGAACAAAAATGGACTCTTTTTGGTAGCTATTTTTACCGCAACATCAATTACAGTCAATTTTGTTGCAAAAAAGATTATATTTACGGACCACCGCACCCAAGCTTATATTTTACTGTTCTCCTTGCCTTCTTAACATCAATCAGCTTGCATTCTCTAACCCTATGGGGGCGTTTGGTTCAAGTTTTTTTTGGCTTGGGAATGGGTTTCAAATTTCTTACCCATGTTTGGTATGTTTAGGATTGGAGACGAGGAGGAAATAGGAGGGGCTTAGGGGGGCTATTCCCATTGACTTGGGAAAGCTATTCCCAAGTCCCCCCTTGGGAATATATTTGCTTTCCTAGGAATGATATTTGACTATTTTGTTTGGACGCTTATACCCTCTTTTTATTTTAAAATTTTCAACTTCTAACTCAAACATGTAAATCATCATGAAATTAATGAAAGGGTATTAAAAAAAACTAAATAAATTAATAATTCTATCCTTTGTAAACCAAACATGGAGATGTATTTTTTTAAAATTTTAAACTAACTATTGCCAACCTAACCAAACATGGGTATAGGAATGTTGAATTCCTTTCCCATGGGAAAGGAATTGAAAACCAATTCCTAGGAATACAAAAACTTGATCCAAACGAGCCCTATGTGGACATAGGAAGTAATTATATTAGTGGAGGGTGATATAATTTATATATATTTTATTTTTAATTAATTTAATTATATTTTGACATATGTACATAGAGGGGTCGGAATCTTCGAACTTAAACACTTTTGTATATTTTTCGGAATAGCAGTTGTTGAATTATTTTTATGGACCGTTAAGATTAGATCTTTAAACTATCAATTTTTTTACAATTCAACCACTGCAAAATTTTGATCCCATTCTCATATATATAATCTTAACGGTCCATAAAGACAAACTATCAGCTGCTATTCCAAAGAACATGCAAAAATGTTTAAAATTTTTGATGTATTTTGACCGCAACATCAATTGCAATAACTTTTGTTGGAAAAAAAGAGGGGGGCCCTGGTTAAATCTTTTAAGGCTGTGTTTGATTAGGCTTTTTTTTCCATGGAAAATATTTCCATCACAAATTTTCCACCAATTGTAGTGTTTGATAGCTTATATTTTCCATGGAATTATTTTCCAAAAAAACTATCATTTTTCATATTTTCTTCTAAAATGGTGGAAAATGAAACTTGTCCAACCCATAGGAAAATATCATTTTCCATGGAAAATAACTATTTACCATAGAAAATAATGACAATCAAACACCCAAATTAAGTTTTCCATAGAAATTTTTTAAAATTCCATGGATTTAATTTCTTTTCCATATCTTTTCCACCTTGCAATCAAACTCACCCTTAACCAAAAAGTTAAATATAGAATTATTTCATAAAATTTTAAAATAGTGAGGGCATATCTTAGTTTCCATATTTTGGATAGGAGTACTATTTTTTTAAACTCAACCGTCGGTCGACGGTTGTATTAGATGCATCCCATCATTTGGTTTTTTTAAGTGCCTAAACAGAAAAAATAAGTATACTTTCTAGGGTCTGAATAGAAAAAGGAGTTCACGTGTCATAACCATATTGAAAGTTCTTGTTTTTATTTCCTATTTGAGCTTTTGTATAAGTTGAACTTAAATTTTAATACTCTGGTTCTTGTCGTCAAGTAAGATTAATTTGAAGGATGAGGGATATAGTTGTGAAGCTATATCTCTCCAATGGAGTACAAATAGAACTAGAAATTCGAATTTGGATGGGCTAAAGTGTGAACTTCACATACTCATATGAAAAAAGGCTAATTCTAAGGGCACTCCATAATTTACTTAGGGCTAGTCCTTACTAGGGACAACCCATGAAAGTAAAACTTTTACTGGGGACAGCCCGAATTTTACTTGGGACTAGCTCACTCCCCCCAAGCCCTTTCTAACACTGCATTTCAACACTTTTTTTCTCTTCTATATTCCTAAAACCTAAACCCTATTTCTCTTCTCCATAACTCCAATTCTAAAATCCTAAACCCTAAATTCCTTCTTCATTCCTCCTTCCCCCAAGCAATGGCACCCAATATAGGTATGTTTTTACATATTTTTGCTATATTTTCGTTTTAAATTTACTGAATCTTTGGAGCAAAAGTTGGTCAGCCGTACCGTGCATCACCATATTGATAGCTAAGCAAAGGAAAGCCCAATTAGTATAGGGTAATGAGATGGGCGTGAAAGAAGGCTTCAGTCTAGTGATCCAGACCCTATAGGGTAGCAGGCAGGATTGAAAGAAATATCTTACGGTAATTCTCAAAATAGTTTGATAAAATATGTTAGTACGCATTTAGGGTTCATTTTTTGTATTTTTCCAACACAACAAAACATTATTTTGGCATCAAATCCGAAACCCTAGAAGGAATTTAGGTTCACGTTTGCCAACAGTCGGGCACGAAATGGATAGGACAATAGGCAGTCGGGCGGTCCTATAATACATTTGGACTGTCTGCAGCCCTGCTGTCCTTAATAAAAGAGGGACTGCATACAGTGTGACAGTCCTGAATAAAACTAGGACTGCAACAAGACATGCAGTCTAGCATAGTTCTAGGACTGATTTTTGTCATGCAGCCCTGCATAATTTGTGTGTTGTTTTTTATTTTTCGATACTCCTTACCTTCATACTTTTTATTTTGTTGTTCAGTCCTACGGTCGCTGCAAAAAAAATGATCTATCGTGTCGGCGCGCAAGGAACACAATGCAACATGTCCTCTTGAGAGACCAATAAGAAATGCCGAACCCCTTCCAGAAAGAGAAGTCACTACACCGACTAGTCGGTCTCGGACGAAGACACTAGCTAGCCACACTCGATCAAAGCAAGCAGCTCCTCCTAGTCCTCCATCTTCTTCCGATGACGACGTGCCTATTGGTCGAACCCTCACAGATGATGGTTTTGGGCCTTCTCAGGAGCATGTTCGTCAGGAAGGTTGCTCAATGTTGTTGTCGTTTGACAACCACGTTGTATATCAAATATGGAAAGACCCGGTACGTACATTAAGTTATGAAAATTTTAGCTTCCATTTAGTCTACTATATATATATTTCATAATTCTAATTTTATCCTGTTGTCCGACATATAAAAGAGCTTTCATATGCTTAGGGTCGTGAGCCACGGGAAGATGCCAGGGGCTGGCAGTTTGACATTTTAGGGGACACCGTCAAGGACAAGATCATTCCGAACGGCTAGCAAAATTTAGCCCGATACGCCTACAAGATTATAGACAATGCTTTCATATCAGCCTTCGCTGAGAGATGGCATCCAGAGACGAACACTTTTCATCTTCCAGCAGGGAAGATGATGATTACACTGGACGACGTCCATCGGATATTGGACCTCAATGTTACCGGGCGGGTCATGACGAAAGAACTCTTCCATGAGAAATTTCCTAACTGGTACGATGATATCGTATAATTTATGTCAGAAAATCTTGGGATTGATGCTACGAGTTTTACAACCCTTCAAGACTTCAAGAAGTCCTATGGACTTCCTTTGTCATATTTGGAAGAGACTTTCAAAAAGACGGAGGCCAATGATGATACCATTGACATGGTGGCCCGTGCGTACGTCCTTTTGATACTAAGATCCGTCGACATTCCGGACAAGTCTGGAACCTTGATTCATGCGAGGTATATTCTCAATTTATCCGACATGGATGACGTAGAACACATATCTTGGAAAAGTGGTATACTAGCAAATCTTACCGTAAGCTTGGTGCAGCATCCCGTGTCGGTACTAAGACAATAGCAAGATGCCAGACTCTACTTCATGTAAGAAAATTTCTTCGAGGTTAATCATATATACGAAATTTTGTTGTTAAATTACTGGCTATTCTTTTAAAAATTGTACAGACATGGATATATGAGCACTTTTCGATGCTGAAGCGGGGTGAGGAGAACGAAACTATGGAGAGCACCTTCCTAAAATGTGCCGATGGAGGCCAACTACGTCTAAAACTAAAAATTATCAAACACTGGCAACCATTCGTAATGTACTTGATAATTTGGTGCCAGAAGAGGTAAGTAGGTAGCGTAGTTAGCATATTTCTTCTTATATTTTTTTGGTCATGATGATTTACTAAATTAAGCTATGCACGCACAATTTACTTACAGATAGTTTGGCACCCATACCGGGATTTATGAGGGAGTAGTCGCCCAATGCAACCAGTAACTTTATTTTATGGTTTGATCACATGCTATGAACTCATGGAGCCTTACATGCCTGATCGAGTCCTTCGTCAGTTTGGCTTCGTACAAACTGTGCCGAAGCGCACATTAAAGTTACTAGAGCCTCCGGGCGGGACAAAACCTTTGAATTATAAATCGGCCAAATTCGACTTGGTTACAAACTTTTACTCCGAGTGGCAACAACATGTGCTTGGAGAATCTGAAAGACAATCGGTTGTTGAGATGGCCGACTGCAGTGACGACTACATGGCATACTATGCTGGTGTCGGACATCCTAAGTTGTTGAACCCTAGCAAGCCAAGGCCCATTGCAGTGGGAGCTTTGGGACCTTTTCCCCTAAAAAAATGTCTTATATGCTGCATTGGTGAATATGGTGAGTTTCTAATTTATAGCCTTTAAAGATTTCTAAGTTTATAGACTTAACTTATGTCTATCATTTACATGCTACAAAGGTAAAGGAATTGGCAAAATGCCTCCGTCAATGCCAGGATGAAAACTTTGTTACAATCTGCAACGAGATGGAGCGCATCGACGACACTATATATTTTTCTTTTTACAATATCGGAAGCAGCGTACGAAGGCCCGACATGATAATTAGATTTTTTTTGGGATATTTGGATGTGCTTTGGATATTTGGATATGTTTGGATATTTGGATATGTTTGGATATTTGCTTATGTGGACTTGCTTTGGATATGTTTGGATACAGTTTTGGTGTAATTGTTATTGTCTGGAGTAATTGTGGACATGTGACATATGTTTTGGTAATTTTAGATATATTTTGGTATGTTTAGATATGTTATTGTTATTGTTATTGTTATTGTTATTGTTATTGTGGACATGTGGTATAGTTTTGGTTGGTTATGTGGACATGTTTTGGTATATGACTATATGCAAAACTCTATGTACATAGAGTTTTGACATGGATTGCCAGCATGGTGGCAGTCCAAAATGAAGCATGGACTGCCACTATGTTGGCAGTCCAAGTTAAAACTCGATGTGCAGAGAGTTCTATCTTGGACTGCCAATATGGTGGCAGTCCTAAACGAAGCATGGACTGCCAATAAGTTGGCAGTCTAAGATAAAACTCGCTGTACAAAGAGTTTTATCTTGGACTGCCAATATCGTGGCCGTCCTAAATGAAGCATGACTGCCAACAGGTTGGCAGTCGAACATAAAACTCTCTGTACAAAGGGTTTTATCTTGGACTGCCAAATTGTTGGCAGTCCTAAATGAAGCATGGTGTAACCCCTCTTCCCGAAATCTTAAAGATATTTTATTTTATTTTTATTTGAATTAAAAGGTAAATTTTTGGAATTTTATAAACTTTTAATTAAATAGTTATTACGATAGAATGCTTTAGCCATGGTTAAGATTTGGAGTACAAGGAGACTATAAATCGTGGCACGAATAGTGCAGTTGCGTGTTTTGGCTAGTGTATTAGCCATGGTAGGGAAGGCCGAGCCATAGCGGTATCCTAACTAGGAAAACTAGGCCAAGTTGTGACACAACCTCTATAATCATGTAATTATTTATTACTAAGATTATTGACTTTTAGAAGATCCGGTTTTACTAATTCGGTCCGGACCTGACCTGAATCCAACCTAGGCCCATGTAGCCATGCAGTATTCCCAAAAGGTCCATTTATATATATTTTGTGTATGTATTTCGTGTTACTTTAATGGTCTATTAAATATTATTTCTGTAAGTAAACAATTCTTATATATATATATATATATATATATATATATATATATATATATATATATATATATATATATATATATATATATATATATAATAAATATTAATTTTACCAAGTAGTGAATATTTTGGGAAATAGCATGATAGTTTTCCCCTTTATATTTATTTAATATATTTGTGTATTGTATTTAGTGTGTATATATATATGGGTTTTATCAATTGCAAAGGTTGGTAAATGCTTATACAACATATGTAGTGGTAGCTTATTTTTAATGGTCTGTTATTTATTTTCACAAATAATTTTTATAAATATTATATAGATATTATTAATATTTTTATAGATAACATTTCTTATTAAATATTGGTCTAGGCCCTTAGATTAGAATAACGTATATAAATATATATATATATATATATATATATATATATATATATATATATATATATATATATATATATATATATATATATATATATAGGCCCTTAGATTAGAATAACGTATATGTATGTATGTATGTATGTATGTATGTATGTATATATATATATATATATATATATATATATATATATATATATATATATATATATATATATATATATATACATACATACATACATACATACATACATACATACATACATACATACATACATACATATACGTTATTCTAATCTAAGGGCCTATATATATATATATATATATATATATATATATATATATATATATATATATATATATATATATATATATATATATATTTGCGTGGACGTGTAATGTTATATATATAAATAGCTATGTGTATATACATATTGTTTTTGTTAGTTATTATTTTAGAGATTTTTAGTCTTAGCTACTAAAAGAAAAAAAAAAGAAAAAAAGAAAAAAAAGGAAAAAAAATACCAAACCATACAGCCGATCACAGACCCCCCAAACCGAGCCCGTAGTAGCAGTATAAACTCGACCCCTGTTAACACATATACATGTGTATATCGAAAGAAAGGGAGAGAAGTTTCGAGGAAAACCCTAACCCGACACCAACCCAGCGCCGACCCCCAGCCCTTCACGCCACCTTGGGCGGCCACCTTGATGGCCGCACATCACCGGAGAAGCGCCGAGAAGCGCAAAAAATAGCGCGCACAGGCAGCGAGCAGTAGTAGTAGACTACTGGAGAGACGACTTCGTGTCACGTTTCCTCGACACGTGGTCGACCGCTTGTCGATTCATCTTTTCAGTTATGTAGATAACCTATACGAGTTTATTTTCCTTCAAATATATCATAATTAGATGCCCTAGATCGCCCAGGAAATCGAGGAAAAGTTGACGAAAAATTATTCCAAAAACAGAACGGGAAACCTGTCCAGATAGCCCTGTTTGAAGA
Source organism: Iris pallida (assembly GCA_029216955.1). NCBI lineage: Eukaryota > Viridiplantae > Streptophyta > Magnoliopsida > Asparagales > Iridaceae > Iris > Iris pallida. Next base: position 1,131,602 of record JANAVB010009400.1, read on the forward strand.
CCAATCCTTGTCAACCTATTAATAATTGGTTAGAACTAATTGAACAAGGTCCGAGAAAATCTATAGGACTTCAAAACCCATTTCATAGAAATTAGTTTCATCGACTGTGCGTCGAGTAATTCGATTTCCAAAACTGTCAAAAAACCTGTTTTCAAAACAGAAGAAACTTTATGAAAATTACTGATACGACGTGCGTCCCGACAAACCTGACGATGTGGTCGCAACCTATGAGCATTGAAAGGTGCATATGGCTGTTGTTGACGCGTGGGGTTCGAGGAAACTCTATTTCGTTGTGCGTACATGACGAAATCGAATCGTATCCGTCGAGATACCCCATATCGGCTCTTTTGCAAACTAGCCAATTATTTTGTGCATGCTCGTCATTTCGAGACAAAACTTGCACCAATAGGACCGTGTCATTTTACTGGTCCTATATGCCAAGTTTTGTTCGATTCTGAGAAGGTCGACCGGAACGCTAATTTGGCGGGCTTCCGATCCGATCCAACGGGCGAATTTGTGTACAGCCTACCGGAATCCAACTTTGGACATATTGTTGGATTCATATCATTAAATCGGATCCGTAGACATATAGTTTGACGACTTTAGAGATCGTAGGTACTGACACGCTTTTTGGTGCAAAGCGGTTCCAACGACGGACATCATTTTAGCCCAAAATTATCGTTTTTCTCCTGTGTCCAGAATTGGACTTATGGATAGGCTATCCTAGCTAATTGGACTATTCTAAATATGTTGGTAATATCTATTTCAGCCTCCGGAGACTATTATGAGAGTTCGATTTTTGTGGCTCGTCGATTGACTGGATAGTGTTGGTTCTACGTGCTACTACCAGGCAAGTATACCTTGCCGAACTTATACATTATTTACATGCTTTCCTTCCTATTATATTTCTTTTCATATTGTCCAATGCTTCTCACATTCCACTTGGGTTATCATCTATTGCCTTCTTGTTTTATAGATTTACGTACACGTATAGGATATTAGTTGTTTTCATTGATTGTTTATTGGGCTTCCTTGTGTTTACCGTGCCTTGTGATAGAGTTGCTAGTTGTGCCGTGTTTCCTTATTTGACATGACCTGGTCGTGATTGATGGCACTACCAAAATATAGCGTTTTAGCGACGGATGTAGTCCGTCGCTAATAGCGACGAACTTCCGACGAAACAGCGATGGTCTTTCGTCGAATTGCAGCCAATTAATTTTTTAAATTTTAAGGGTAAATCTCGATCGAAAATCCGTCGATATATCGTCAGATATATAGCGACAAAAAAAAACCCGTCTCTATGTCATCGCCCAGTTGTCAATATTTTGCACAAAAATGTTAGAAAAATTGGCACAAAAATTAGGCGACCACATAGCGACGGATTATCCATTGGCAAACTAGCGGGGTATAGCAACGACCTGGCGACAGATATATCCATCGCTAATTTGTTGCTAAATACTGTGCCCTAACATAAAACGAACCGACAGGGGGAAAATTTTTCATTCCCCCCAAAATTTTCTCTCACCTCTCTATCTCTCGCGCGCGCTCTCTCTCTCTCTCACTCAGGTATGTCTCTCTCCCTCTCTCTCTCTCTTGGTGGTCGGGGGGGTGCACCCCGCGGGAGGAATCGTGGCCGCGAGAGGGGGGTTTAGGAGAGCGGAGGGAGGGGGATTGGAGGGAGGGGGGTCGGTGGGTAGGGAGGTCGCGGGGGAGGGGGGAGGGTAGGGGAGCGGAGGGAGGGGGACGGGGGTGTTGGTGGTCGGGGGGAGGAGAGGGGGTTTAGGGTGGGGCGGCGGGTGTGGAGGTTGCGGGGCCGGAGGGGGGGTCGATGGGAGGGGGGCCGTAGGGTGGGTAGGTCACGGGGGGGTGGGTAGGTCACGGGGGGAGGGTAGGGGAGCGGAGGGAGGGGGCTGGGGGGTGTTGGTGGTCGGGGGGGAGGAAGGGGGTTTAGGGTGGGGCGACAGGTGGGGAGGTCGCAGGGCCGATGGGCTTGGAGGTCGGGGGGGAGGAGGGGGGTGGGGGCACAGCCGGGGGGGCCTTTAGGGTGGGGGTCGACGGGTGGGGAGGTCACACAGGGGGGGGGGGTAGGCGAGTGGAGGTGGGACGGGGTTTAATATTTTTCATATTTTTCTGTAATGCATGTATAAAAATGTAATGGCACCGTCAAGATTGATTTTTATGGCACGGTTAAGATTGATTTTTTTATGGCACGGTCAAGATTGATTTTTTATATATTTTTCTGTAATGCATGTATAAAAATGTTGGGAGTTCTTAGGCTGCAATCATGAGAGTCATGCTTGAAGTCATTTGTTTGTCATGTTTAATAGACATCGTTTGTATAAACTAGAAATTGTCAATGCATGTTTGGGCATCTAATTATGAGTCTGATCCTTGTGGCATGCAGGCTTATTCTTACAGTGCTCACAATGAACTCGATTTGATAGATCCAATCCACGTAGAAAGTAGTTGTACAGTTTTGAAAGCGACCTATCGGATTTTGGATCGCGATGTAAACATGGTGTAGTAAAAAGAATTATTTAGTATTAGGATCTCACATAATAGTGGATATTAGAATTTTGGTCTCAAAATTGTCCAATACTAAGGTTTGGGTCTGGAAGTCACTATTCATTAGCCGAACAGTGATTTTGGATCAAAATTTTAATCCTAACATTGGACAATTTAATCCTAACATTGGTATCGAACTAGTTCACGGTATCGATATCGGTATCGAACTATTTCTATGAGTATCGATATCGGATCGGCATCGGACTATTTATATAAGTTTCGGTATCGGAATATTTCTATGAGTATCGGTATCTAAACCCTAACCCTAACCCTAACCCTAACCCTATGAGCATCAGTATCTAAACCCTAACCCTATGAGTATCGATATCTAAACCCTATTTCTATGAGTATCGGTATGGGACAATTTATATGAGTATCGGTATCGGATTATTTCTAAAAGTATCTGTCAAAGAGGGGGCCTTCTTGAGAAGCAGGGGAAGTAGAGCGACGAAGTAGAGGGGGGTCGGTATCGGACTATATATTTTTAATTGCAATTCTGTTTACTTTGTCTTACGATGTAGATTTTCACATCCAATCTATGATGAATCGTTACTTCGTTGATCGTACATGGATGTACAAACGGCAATACGAGAGCAGAATAGGTGTGAGTGACGATTTTCAGGCAGGCGTGGAAGTGTTTCTTAAGTATGCCATGAGCAAAGCTCAGTACATGGACGGTAACAAAATCAAGTGTCCATGTGGTAATTGTCGCAATAGACATTACGAAGAAGTGGTGACTATGAGAGATCATTTGACCCGTAAGGGTTTCGTACGTGATTACGGCCTATGGTCATCGCAAGGTGAACTATATGCGGAAAGACAGGCTGCAGAAGCTACTACTTATGCTTTTGATGATAATGCTGCAAAGGATTTTGTCATGGAAGATGTCGGATGCTCTGTTGATTATGGAGACCTGCAGAACCTTGCACGAGATATGGTGTATGATGCGGCAGGGCCTAATTTTGATATGGAGGATCCTAATCCCGAGGCGAAGGAGTTCTATAATATGTTTCAGGATGCAGATACTCCTCTATATCCTGGTTGTGAGACTCATTCTGTACTGTCAGAGATGATGTGGTTGTTAAACATAAAGTCTGATTTTAACTTGCCACATGCTTGCTATGATCGGATCACACAACTAATCAAGGAGGAGTTACTGAAGGAATCCAAAGAGCTCCTAAAAAACTTCTACAAGTCAAAGATGATGGTCTGACAACTGGGACTGGGGTACGAAAAGATAGAGTGTTGTCGTAACGGATGCATATTGTACTACAAGGAGAACGAGGACATAGAAAGTTACAGCTTCTATAATACGGATCGTTACAAGCCAGTACAGGGAAAAGGAAAGTCAACTAGAAAACGATGTCCTTACAAGTATATGCATTACTTGTCGATCACGAAGCGATTGTAGAGGATGTATATGTCTTTGAATACAGCAGAACACAAGACGTGGCCCAACGAAGAACACACAAACGACGATAGAGAATTGTCACATCCTTCAGATGGAGAGGCGTGAAAATATTTTGATTTGTGTCATCCAGATTTTGCTACAGAGCCTAGAAATGTACGTCTGGAGCTATGTTCTGATGGATTTGCCCCTTTCGGGCAGCCGGGATCTCAATACTCCTGCTAGCCGATTATTCTTACCCCTTACAATTTACCACCATGGATGTGTATGAAGACTCCTTATATGTTCTTGACAGCTATCATACCCGGTCCCAAAAATTCGACGAAGAACATCGATATATATTTACAGCCGTTGGTGGATGAGCTAAAACAGCTGTGGGAGATCGGCGTCGCGACCTATGATATTTCCAGGAAACAGAACTTTCAGATGAAAGCTTCACTGATGTGGACAATCAATAATTTTCCAGCATATGGTATGCTATCGGAATTGAGTACTCACTGTAACGCTCCAGTCCCAAAATACTTGGGACCAGATACGTATCATGCCAGCTATATACATACTAGTATATAAGATGTTCGTATGTATACATAAGCTATAAAATTTAGAAAGCCATGGCAAACTAATTCTCATCCACAAATATGAAGGTTTAATGATATAATCAAATAGCCATTTGTACATACGTTGAGCGGAGACATATCAACTACCAATAAATTTTAAATAAGAAAATATACAAAGGAAGAATTGGTCGAACGAAGCAAGTGAAAAGTCCAAGAGAAATCATCACGAAGGAAGGAAGACATGGCCTTAGCTAGAGCACCTACAAGAAATCACGAAAACACACACCTAGAAAGAGTGGCCGTCAAGTAGCACTCATCCGAGACACTATCGGCCGGGTAACAAGTAGCACTCATCCGAGTCACTAGCTCCCGTAATGTGTGCAAAAAGTAACTGTAGCCCCTACGCTCGTAGCTATCCCCTCCCTCCAATGATACTATATGTGTGACGTAACCACGACGCACCAACACGTGTCGCTTCCACAACACTGTTTTATAACAGATAACTGTCAAGTCTTCTAACAAGCATCTATTGACAGTTATTCCTACGCATGCGCACGGGGGATCAGCCAACACGCAAGTGACCTCTATATGTTACTCACAACTCACACACAACTCGTGTACAATCGTGATAAGGTAATGAGACACACTAGATTGACGGTAGTCCCTTAACTCTAGGTCCACATACAAAAGGAAAAACAAATAACTGGAAATAAAAGTACGAAAAATATACAATAACTGAATAAATAAATGCAACTAATGTAAGCAGTAAAGGTGGCAAGGTATCTTGCCTGGTGTTTGTGCGAGATTCCGACATGTCACGAATCGCCCAATAGACATGTTCGAGGTGTAGAGGTCTGAAGTCGTGGAAAATATGAACGTGTGATTAATCATGATCAAGATTGCCAATTAATGAGTATTTGCGGAGAAAGATACATATACTATTTTAGAAAAGTATAAATATTTATTAGTAAAATATGTTTTGATCATAAATTCGTTTTTAGGCTGTAAATAATCCAACTTGTAAATTTTGGATTTTTCAAGTAGAAAGAAACTATGTTTTTTTTATTGGTTGAAAATACTTTAATAAATTATATAAAAAATTTAGAAATCTATTTAAGGCTCAACATTTTTAAAAATATGATTTTTGTAGGCCAATAATCATAACATAATAATATCTTAAAACATATAAATTTTAGTTCTGGAATTTTCTCTAGCACATCTAAGTACTATATTTTACATAAGCAATGTTTTTAGATAAATATTTAGTACTAAATTTTATCTTATGTTTTGACATTATATAATTTATGGGTAAAAGTTATTTTTGGATAAATATTTTTGAATCTATCAATTTATTTTATATTAAAGCTATATTTTATATTTAGAAAAATATTTCTATAAATTGAAGCTCATTTGAGAATTAGTATAGGCAAGCCTATCATTATATTTTGTTACAAAAAATAACATAACTAGCTTATAATAATGGCTATACATCACCACATTAAATAATAATAATAATAATAATAATAATAATAATAATAATATTAATAATATTAATAATGATAATAATATTAATAATATTAATATTACCAAACAACAGCAGTTGTTCTCTGCTTTTTAAAATGGGAAAAAGAAAGAAAGAGAGATGAGAGAGAATGAGGAAAGGGGGAAGTTCGAGAGTGAGGGGTAGGGGGACTCACAGAGGAAATCTCGGTGAGGCGCGGACGGCGGCGGGTAAGCTCGGCGGCTACGGGCTCCGGCACTAGGGGTCCTAGGTTGGGCGGCGCAGCGGACGACCACGTGGTACTCGGCCGGACGCAAACGCGGTCGGCCGAAAAGGGTTTCGGCTCCGGGCTCGTCAAGGCGGCGGTAGTGGCTCGTGAAGGTGGCGGCGGTGGCTCGTGAGGTGAGTTTAGGGTTACGGTTTCCTTCTTCTTTCTTGTTCTGGTTGTGGTCGTCGTGGTGGTAGACGGAAGTGAAGGAGGTGGTGATGGCAGTAGGCGACGGTCGCTGGCTGTTGGTGCTGACGGTTTGTCGAGGATGGTGGCGATGATTTTGGGGGTGAAGGAGAGCTGCTGTCGGAACGGGTGTTGGGACCGATGTCGGGGATGAGGTGGTGATGGTGGCGGATTGAACGGGGTGAAGGTTTGGATTGCCTGATTTCTTGTATCCGGGATGGGTGTGTCATATCGGGGTTGGGTTCTGACACGAGATGGAATCGATGATGAGATGTGTCCGGATTTGTCGGACACGGTGTTGATAATGTATTTATAATGGAAAAAGAAAATAATGGATGGAAGAATGGCACAAACACGATGCAAATTTTGGGTGGAATTGGAGTTATGAATAGTTTTATGGAAAATAGAGAGAGAGAGAGAGAGCCTCTCCTTATATAGGAGGTGGTGCTCTCGGTTAGATATAGCCTTGGGATGATTTAAATTCTCTATTAGATTTCCTATTATTTAATTTAAAACTATCTCGATCCAATCTAAATCTGATATAGATAATTATATTTTTAATTTAAAGCCATTAAAATCGAATAAAATCTTTTCTAATTTAAATCGCCATAATTTATTTATTTCTAAACCAAACAATATTTTTAAAATATCCTTTCCAATAATAAAATATTATTATTAAATAAATTTCAAAAATTAGAAATAAAATTTAATATATGATATAGTTTCATGTATGCAGATATTTACAATATCCTCGTTTTTAAATTACTTTTGTAAAATAAAATAGAATTTTATACGGTAAAATAAAGTGAAGTTTTGAAAATTTTTTTTTTTGCTCATAATCTTAAAAAAAAATAAGTAATTATCATTTTTTTTGAAACCCCCTCTCGTTTTATTAAAGAAGGCTCAAAATGCCGAAGCCTGAACACGTGTACAAGCCACAAAAGGACAAAGCCTACAAAAGTAAACCCCCAAAAGGGGAGAAGAGGGGGAGGGATGACTCAACCACTTGGAGTTAGGGATGGAGCGAGGACCAGAATGCCCTAGGACTGTGGGAGTACCCGATGCTCCTTTTACGACATTGGCGGAAGACTTTCCGGATGAGCTGGTCGGCTGAGTATTGGTGCCCTTCGTATCTTACATTGTTGCGATTCTTCCAAATTGTCCACGTGGCCGCCGCTGCGACGATCTGGTGGCCGTGAGAGGCAGAACCCCAGGAGATCGCGAGATCGTGTAAGCGTCTACCCCTCAGCTCAATGTTGTAGTGCTAGTTAAGGGTCCGCCAGATACTGCCCGGTAGGCTCTCTTGACAGAAGATATGGTCTATAGTCTCCATCTGACGCTCAGAGCAGCACATGCAGGCTGATGCTAAGCTGATTCCAATGGTGTTGAGGATATCGTCTGTTTGTAATTTCTGACTAATGAATTTCCACATTAGGACCGACCACTTCTTAGGGATGCATGATTGCCAATAGTGCGCACTGGCATGGTGCGGCTGCCCGCCTCCTTGGACAGCGATTCTCGCCGATCGTACAAAAAATTCTCTCGAGGCCTCGAGAGTCCACTTCAGCTCGTCTGCCTCGTGGCCGATTCTTAATCCGTACACTCGGATGCTATCTGCCGTTTTATTGCCGGACTATTCCAGAATTTTGTCCCAATTCCAGTCGTCAGTGGTGGAATTCCACAGGTCTTTAATCCTACAGTCTCTCGGGGTCTCTGTGTGACTCGGGATCATGCTATCCCCAACCCATCGCTCCAGGAAAGGATCCGAATCGCCCGCCCCTAGTTGGAGTCTCATCGCAGGCTCGACAAGGTCACGCCCGGAAAGGATACGACGCCAAGCTGTTGAGGATCTGCTGTTGGATATGGCCATTGAAGGGTGGATGTGCTTGAAGTATCTGGCCTTCAAAAACCTGGTCCATAAGTTGTTGCTCGTGTGGAGTTTTCACCATAATTTCATCGAAAAAGCTTTAACGATGTGAGTGAGTTTGGTAAATCCCAGCCCCCCTTCGTGAGTAGGATGAGCCATGGAGTCCCAGCTAGCCCAGCGATGTTTGTCTTGGCCGTTGTAATGCCCACAAAAGAAATTACAAAAGATCTGTTCGATCAAAGATAAAACCTTCTTGGACGGGGAGTATACGGCCAGAGTATGGATGGGGATAGAGGTGAGCACGTGATTGATGAGGATCATCCGGCCACCTGGGGATAGAGTGGCATTGTGCCACCCTTCAAGTTTCTTCCTGATTCTTGTGATCAAGTTCTCAAAGATGCCAGCGTTGGACTTCCTGTACACAAGAGGACAACCTAGATAGTTGAATGGAGGATGGTCAACGAAAAAGGATGTTAAATTGGAGAGGTTGATTGCGTGCTTTCTCTTGATGTTGTGGTGGGCGTAGATAACGCTCTTGGAGGGATTGATCTTTTGGCCAGAGCATCTAGAGTACCTTTGTAGGGTGTTGTGGACCACTTCCACCGCTTCTTCGTCCCCTGATAAGAAGATGAGTAAATCGTCGGCAAAAGCCAGGTGGGTGATGATAGGGCATCCGCTGGATGTGTGATAGTGCTGGAAGTGCAGGATGCTGACCATGTTGTTAAGGTTTTTACTCAGGGTGTCTACTGTAATAATGAAGACAGTGGATGATAGAGGGTCACCCTGTCTAACCTCGCGATTGGATTTGAAAAACCCATCTGCTTAACTGTTGATGACCGTAGAGAACCAGGAGTTTCTAACGGATCTCCACACGATATTGGTCCAAGTTTCCGAGAATCCAAATGTCCTGAAGACCCAGATCATGAATTTCCAATCCAGTCTGTCATAAGCTTTTTTTATGTCAATTTTGACATCGATGTTGCCCCCTCTAACTGGGAATTTCATGCAGGTGATTAATTCTTGGGCCAACATAATATTGTCCTGGATGTTTCTCCTGTGAACAAACCCGCTTTGCTCTTACGAGATAATCTTGGGGAGAATTCCTGCCAACCTGGTTGCGATGATTTTGGAGTTGATCTTGTTGGTGAAGGTGCAGAGACTGACTGGGCGAAAGTCGTAGAAGGACTCCGGGTTATCTTTTTTTGGGATAAGGATCAACTTGGCGCTAGAGATGGCTTTGGGGTATATAGCACCTTCGAAGAAAGCAATAGCCGCTTCAGTAATGTCATGTTTGATAATATCCCAGCATGTGCGGAAGAATACCCCCGAGAAGCCGTCCGGGCCTGGAGCGCTATGCTCATTCAGAGCCCACACAGCATCTTTTACTTCCTGGGCAGTGGGAGGTCGTTCTAACTGGGCATTGTCGATTTCATTAATGAGAAGGGGGATTTGGTCAAGGAAGGAGCTATCTTTGTGAACCGTCTCTTTGGAGAATAATTTGGAATAGAAATCCGTGGCAGCTGCTTGAATGATCTTTTGGTCCGTCATGATGTTCCCGTTGTCGTCAGCGGTAGGGTGAATCGATAGCTTCTGTCTACGCCCATTGACGCAGTCATGGAAATATTTCGAGTTTTTATCCCCCTCGCTGTCCCATTTCAATCTCGCTTTTTGCTTCCAGAAATCAGTCTCAACTTTGAGCCTGAATTTGAGCATAGCCTTGGTGAGGTTCAGAGCTATCCTGGCCGCTGGGGAGCGGTCCGTTGCGAACTTGGCTTCGGTGCGGGTTACGTCGTCCTCTACAACCCGAACGGCTTGGAATATGTCCCCATAGGCCTGTTTGCTCCATTGGAATAGTGCTCTCCTTGTAGCCTTGAGTTTGTTGCTCACCCGAGAGAGGGGATTCGGCGAGCCCTCTCGATTCCACGCTTCCGTAACGATGCCCAGGAATTGTGGGTGCTCAATCCAAAAATCGAGGAATTAGAAGTTTTTTTTGATGGATTAGTATTATTTTTAATTTCAACCAGCAGAGGAGCGTAGTCTGAATCAGTGGAGTTGAGGTGGGACATGATAGTATTGAGCCCCATTAAGTGCCAGAAGGCATACGTAAGGGCCCTGTCCAGTCGGGAATATTGATGGCGGTTGCCTTCCTGCATGTTGCACCAGGTGAAGGCGTTGTCGATGAACTGGAGGGATGCTAGATGAGCATTGAATATGAAATTATTAAAATCTAGCATAGCCGGCATGGGAGATGGGCGTCCTCTGATTTTCTCTTCACTGCAGGTAATCGTATTAAAGTCTCCAATGCAGATCCACGGTGAGTTGCTGTGATGGAGTTGGATGTCAAGAAGGTCGTTCCAGAGGTGTTTTCGTTCTGCAATATCGCAGCTGCCATAGACCGCAGAGAGGATAGCGCGCTCTGGTATCCTGGGGTGTTCAAACCAGCAGGAGAGGGCCTGCCTAGAGTCCTGGATGACTCCGATGTTAACGTCTTTCGTGCAGAGGATCCAAATATCGTATCTGCCTGCTACGGCCGTGGGAAGGCCCAGTTGTAGCTGGATCGATTTTAATCTTTTAGAGGGAATTTTGGGTTCTAAAATAATGAGGATATCGATCTTGTGGATTTTTCGAAGGCTGGTTATTCTCCTTAATGTAGATTTGTTTGCTAGACTGCAGACATTCCAAGATAGGATGTTAAGCATTGACGATGTTGTGGGAGGGTTTTTTTTGTTCCGCTTGGCGACGAATCTGGTTTGGATAGTTGAGGTTTCGGCGGTTCCTTGTTTGACATTGGCCCCGGGGGTTGATGCTTCTGCCTTTGTCGAGGTGGGAGGGTCGCTAATCGCTTACTCTTGTGGGTCCGGAGGGAGGCCGGATGATTCCCCGGTGGAGTCCAGGATTGGATTCTCAGGGGGTATAACTATATAGTCATTGGCAATTCCTAATAGAAGAATAGTTTGTTGGAGAGGATAACCGACGGCTAGGACCTGTAGTCCTCTCTGAGCTTGGTCTGACCCTAGGATTGCTAGGGCTTCTTCAACAGAGTCTTCGTTAGTGTGTTGTTGATCTGTGTCGATGGTGATAGGGGTCGCCTCTACGTCCTCCGGGTTCGGGGGTGTCTCGGTGAGAGCGCGGTCATCGTCGGGGGGTTCTGTCTCCGATGGGGGTTCCGCGTCCCCCGAATCAAGAGCGTCGAATTGGTTGGAGAGCGTAAGAGCTTGGGTGTTGAAGGGGATCAAGGTTTTGCTGGGGGGTTCGCTCTTATCTGACTTGCCATCACTGGATCCGAATAGTGTGTATGAGTTCGGGAGTGGTAGAAGGAGTGGATTGGGAGTCCTCCTCTCTGTAGGAACGTTGTCGTTCCGTGGGTATTTCTTCTTTTGATCTGGGTGAAGACGGTGGTAGTACTTTGGGAGGTGACCTCTTAAATGGCAGTGGTTACAGAAGATGGTGTGGCTGTCGTAGAGGATTTGTTGGGTGTGGGACTGGTTGCCTAGCTCGATTGTAATAAAATTGGGCGGTTCGGATGTGAGGTCAAGTTCCACACAGATTTTGTCATAGTGAGCCTTAGTGAGGTTGCTGGTCTCAGGGGCTGTGGCCACATAAGTTTCGAGGGAGTTGGCAATACACCTAAGAGCCACTGGGACAAAGAAAATGAGGGGTAGATTAGGCAGGGTAACCCAGGCGGCGACCTGCGTTGAGTCTTCTTTGGTGCTAAAGCCTGCTGACCATTTGATGATCTTTATTTGGTGGGAGTCAATCCTGCAAGTGCCCTTGGACCATACGGTCCTGTGGTCGTGCTCGGACGATAGGTGAAGGAGAATATGTCTGGGGTCGAGGGAGGCCACGCGGTAATCCGCAGATAGTTTCCAACTGGCAATCATACCTGCACTCTGGAGAGTTTGGGACATCCAGTCAAAAATTTGAGGATGAAAGTGTGGGGGAAGGAGGTTGATAGAGAGGATATTTCCACTACGGAGAACGGAACCAAAGGCACCGGGGACTCCTGGGAGACCTTAATGTCCGGGAGGTTGACATCTAGGAGAAGGGGGACCTTAGCAGATGCTAGGTCCGGGCGAAGCTTGGCAGCGTTGGATGGCGCTACTGCTCCTGACAGAGAAGGGGCCAGGATCTCTCTGCCTGAGGGCGAAAGAGCAGACGGGGTAGGAGAGAGCCCTGGAAAAGGAGAGGGGGTTGAAGAGCCGGCCAGAGGAGGCATTCCTGAGGGGGGAAGGAGGGACGAATCTGTCGAGCAGGTGGAGAGGGCCGGGGCGGAAGCCGAACCGAGCGCAGGGGGGACGCCTCCTGCAACCCAAACGCGTTCGGGGGGGAGAGGCTGACGGGATCGCCGCGGATGAGCCCCCACGCCCAGCGCCGCCTGAGGCAAGCTGGAACACTGGAGGCCCAAGGAAAGAAGCCGCGGGAGGAAAGGAGATGGGGGGCACCTGATCGGTAGACACAGGAGTCGAGCTAGGAGCCGATAGAGGACTGGCCGTGGAGGACGGCAGGAAGGGGGCCACGGGAGAGCAAAGGGCAGAGGGGACCAAAGGAGGAGAGGAGGGAGGAGGGGCGAGGGGGATGGACCCACCTTGCTGAGGCTCGGCTACAGATCACCAATCGGAGCTCGAGAGAGGATCAGCGAAGGAAGGATAGGCTGAGTGTCTGGCATACGCACAAGGGGGAGAGGTGCTCCACCCGAATGATACGTGGACAAAGAGAAAGCGTGCGTAGAGGGGACAGCAGGGGAACCAGCGTAAGGGGCCCCACCCAAATGATATACGGTCTGGGAGTTAGCGTAGAGGGAGTTAGCGGTGAGAGCATGAATGGAGTAAGCGGATAGGGTCCGTTCAAATTTCGAACAGGAGTAGGAAAGAAAAAAGGGGGAAATGAGGGTGGTGAAGAGGAAATGGACTCAGGGCGGACTCGACCGCTGGAATGCCGGCCCAGGATATGTTGGGAGCCGCGCACGGGGGCGAGGAGTAGGAGTAGGGTAGAAGGAAAGAGGGTGGGGGACCGCAGAGAGCAGAACTGGCGGAGGGGGGCAGAGGGGGGCCCAAAAGGGAGGGAAAAAGAGGGAAAGGGGGGCGCCGGAGGGCCGGGAGAATATGAGGGAAGCAGGGCGGAGAGAATACAGCAAGGGAGGAGAGGGGAAGGGCAGGAGGAGGGAGAAGACGAGGGGGAAGGGATTGACCGACCAACTCCACGCACTCGGCCGGCCAAGGGAAGGCCATCGACGGACGACGGGACCACCGGGGGAGAGGCACAAAAGGAAAGCCCTAGGGGCTTCCTGGGAGGGAAGGGAAGGGAAGCTCGGGGAGAAATGCCATCTTTTTTTATTACTATATATTACTATATATATATATATATATATATATATATATATATATATATATATGAAAAACTATACTTCCTTTATAATAAAATCAAAATATTTCCTAAAATATGTACCTCGTACATGTTCGCACTCGTCGAGCAAATACGAAAATGCGTATTCGCCCGCATCGTATAAATACGAATAACGTGAACTCGTACGCGACGTACAAAATACGAAGTACAATTTAAATACCGATTTATTTATATATAAAAAATATAGTAGAAATTTAGTAGGTTTACACTCACGGCACCATGTCTTGTCCGATATGCATAGAAAATAGTAAGGCGTTCTGCCTTAAGCATGGAGGAAAAACTTCTTTCTTTGACTTTCACCATCAATTTCTGCCCGTGAGTCATCCTTGGAGAAAGAACAACGATGCGTTCAGAGCTGAAAAACAAGAATTTTCTCATCTGTCTGCCAGATTGTTGGGATACGATATTTGGGAAGATGTAAAGGATTTTCCCACCATAATGGAAGATCCATCGAACAATCGTGTCAAGGGGTTCGGACAAAGCCATAACTGGACCAAACGGAGTATCTTCTGGGACTTGCTTTACTGAAAAGATAATCTTATAAGGCATAATCTTGATGTCATGCATATCAAAAAGAATGTGTTCGATAATGTCTTCAACACCGCCATAGATGTTAAAGGAAAGACGAAGGACAATCCAAAAGCAAGACAAGACATAGCCGAGATATGCAAGCATTCTTATCTAAACTTAATACAAAAGGGAGCTGGTGGACAATTAACTAAGCCGATAACGAAATACACATTGAGCAAGAAAGATAGATTAATAATCTGCAAGTGGATATCTACTTTAAGATTTCCCGACAGCTATGTGTCAAATTTGTCTAGATGCGTTGGTCTCAATGAACGCAAGCTAACGGAAACGAAGAGTCACGACTGCCACGTGTTTATGAAAAGATTACTGTCCATTGCTTTGAGAGAGTTGTTGCCTTCTACTGTATGGGTTCCGTTGGCCGAGCTATCTACATTCTTCAGGAATATTTGTTCAACTAAGTTTAAGGTGCAACATATGCTTGAACTTGAGGAGAAGATTGTCTTAACAATTTGCAAGCTAGAGAAAATATATCAACCGGGCTTCTTCGACAGCATGAAGCATCTACCGATTCATCTAGCATACGAAGCCCGTGTCGGTGCATCAGTTCATTATCGATGACGAGGACGAGGACGAGGCCAAGGCCGAAGACGAGGACGATGATGATGATTAGATTAAATATCAGTATATATTAAAAACACTTTCAATTAACTTAGTGAATTTACTTTTACCTCATAATAACACTTCCTACTAATTAACTTAGTGAATTTAGTTTGACCTCATAAAAACACTTACAACTAACTTAGTGAATTCAGTTTAAACTTCTGCATTCTTATTTCAGTTCAAGCTTTTGTCGTTCGATCATCTACTTATTGTATGATTTTCTTTTTGCAGATGGCACTCCTAGTCCTTTTCATCGCGGCGGCACTCGTCGACCTGCTGGTGGTTTATATAATTTAGTTTAGTTTTATATTTATTTATACTTCTATATTGTTAATTATGTATGTGTAATATTTATAGGTCATGCACTACAACAAATATGACCTACAATAGCAGTTTTTCTATAGCGTTCAAGTGTCCTCGTTATAGATTGTTATTAACAATAGTGTTCTTTCTGCAGTGCTAGAAGAATATCTATCTATAGCGTTTTCTGAATGCTGTATAATATTATATACTAAATACATCACTTGAAAATATTCTCTCAAATTTCAATTCCTACGAAATTTTTTTACTTTACCACTTCTGCCAAATATTTGGCGGTCATAGCATCCTTCTTATGCATTTCATAGCTTTTTTGACTTGCTCTCTGTCTCTGTCTCTCTTTCTCTCTCTTATTCCTTTCTCTCTTTCTTCACAATTTTTTTCACTTGTCCCATTTTTTATTGCTCTCGCCCTCGAAGGGATTATCTTCACCACCGACAAAGGGGGGGCATTTTGATCGTTACCACCGGCGAAGGAAATGTTTTCGATCATCGGCTCCGCCGTCACCGTCGTTCACAGCCATCTAGGTCGTCTCCACCGATCCTTTTTCTGAGTTTTTCTTTCTCGATGTATTATCTAGGTTAAATAATTGGGGATTTTGTAAGCATCATAATATTATCAATCTTTATCTAGGGTTTTATTTCTAAAATAGGGTTCAGAGGAAGAAATTAACATCTAGGGTTTCTCTTTCTTAATTCAATTTTAGGTTCCAATATATTGTAACAATTTGTAATTTGGTTCTAAAATGCATTCTTTCTAACATTTACGTTACTGCAAATTTTTTCTGCAAAATGATTGATTTTTTTTACTTTCATATAGAATTGCTGATTTATCTTCTGTTTATGTGCATTGTGGCATGATTATAAACTAGGAATCGTAGGGTCTAGTTCTCAATTCCGCGGTTCTCGGCTAAAGGTGAGATTCTATTGACATAACCTTTTAGAATGCTTTGCTCATGTAAGACATGGTGGACACGACATGGACACTCAAAAAAATACCAATTTACACTAAAATACCTGCACTATGATGTTTCATATTTTATCCATACAAATGGATGGATCCACTTTTTAGGGAGGAAATTGCTATGCTGACTACTTGAAAATCTAGCAAAAATGGATGGTCCATTTCAATCGAACTATGTATCTAGTACATCTAAATAAAATTTAAGCATTAGCCTACCTAATGTTATTAATCGGATTATGTTTCTACTTATTTGTTATTGTTTGCATTTTCATATTGATAGGAGCACCTTTATTTGTCGCTGCACATGCATCACTTTGCTCTCATGTTCTATACGCATGTAATATATGCATTGCAAACTTTGGAGAATGTTATCTAGAGACATAAAACCATCATATGATATGTGTAAGACACTAAACAATCTTAATTGATGTCTTTTTTTATGGAATTTGAACATGTTTATTTGTTATTGTTTGCGTTCGCATATTGATAGGAGCACCTGTATTTGCTATTGTACATGCATCACTTTGCCCTCATGTCATATATGCATGTAATATATGCAATGCAAACTTTGGAGAATGTTATCTGGAGACATAACAACCATCATATGATATGTGTAATACACTAAGCAATCTTAATTGCTATCTTTATTATGAAATCTGAACATGTTATGTTTCCTTCTATTTTATATTCTTTTTAGCTTAGTCTTTAATCTAGGCTACAACAATAGTTTGTTGGGCTACCCATAGGAGATGAATGTTCTTGCGAAGTTTTTTCACTTATGTTCCATTGTTATTCTTTTCTGTTTTTTCCTTTCTATAGTTTTGCCTAAAAGTTTGTCCACACAAGATATTCATCCAACTCTACCCTGATACATTACTTGACAAATTCGTGGTACTGAAGCCTGAGATGAGTCAAGTAAGGTTGTGTGGTTTAATTTGCAGAGGACAAACATCATAGCTGTGTAGTACCATAGGCTACTATTTTGTATGAAAATTAAAAACATAACAGAGGTAGCAATATTACATGCACCTAGCCATCTAGCTACATCTATCATGGAAACAAAAGGTTCAGCTCTTTCACTTGATAGATTAAATTTCATAAATTATTTTCCAGGTATCCTTTTTCATGGTTTTTTTGGACCTTATTATAATTTTTTAATATCCATTACCGTTCTCGACCATTTAGGATGCACCTTAATTTGCATTGTTGTACAATCACCTGAGTATATTAAGCAATAATATTTGCTGTCAAATGTTCTTGTCCAACCCTACATAGAACTACCCAAGGTATCTAGAAGACGAAAGGACAGATTGTACCTCCAGAGGAAAGCCTAACCAAGGTAGATTGATCTTTCAATATTCATCATCTTCAAAATTATTTAGTGGAACGGTTTGGACCTCAAGACTTTGCATTAATAGAGTGGAAGGTAGAAACAATGTGATATACTGATACCAACTTTAATGCACTAATACCAAAAACGACTTAAAACGGGATTAAGTCACACTCCTATTCTTGTATTTGTATACAAATGAAAAATGTATGATATAAAATTAAAGCAACAAATCAACAAGCAATCTAGCTAGTGGTAGCAAGCTCTCTTGTTCTTTATTATCTTTGTTATTTGTTAGTCAAGGAAGGATGTATTTATACTTTTAATGCCATAAGTATTTAGTGGAATTTGATTTTTTTTTTATTATTAGATTTTTTAAATTGTTGATCGTCATCACTTGCTTCATTATGATATCACTCTTAAGTTTATCCCTGTTTGATCAGACCAGTTAAAATGAAGTTGTCCCCTACTTGTATAACCTCACCTTAATTGATCCAATGGGGGAGAGATTGTTGAATATTAGCCATGTTTTGTTTGTCAATGGACAATTCAAAATAATAAATTTTGCAATTGAGAGTATGATAATTGAATTGACATCATGAATGTATTACTGTAACTCATGTGCATGCATTGACTTTTCTAATGCTAGCATGTCATCATTCGGAATAGCAAAGCTAAGCAAGACTATTACTGGGGGAGCCTTAAAAGGTCAGCAGGAGGAGAAGAAGGAAACATCTCAGGAAATACTAAAGAGAATTATTAGCAAACATATTAGGAAAGACTGAAGAGAAATATAAGACTTAAGCTTCTAATAGATTTGAGTCTTTGACATTAGTATGTGGATCACATTATACAGTTTGAAAAGACTCTGTTGCTGAATTGGCAAAAAAGAGGGACCAAGAACGTCAAAGAAGGGAAAAACTTGCTGAAACAAGTAGATTGAGTCACTACAGGCATCATAGCCGCAGTAGAAGTCTAAGCCGATCTCCACCGGGGTATTTTTTTACCAAGCAAAACTGCATTATTTGCTATTGTTTTATTTTCTGTAAAAGTATTGGTCATAACACCACTAGTAGGATTCATCTCCCCCTCTCAAATAGGAAAAATTTAATATAGAAAAAGGTAAAACTGTTACATGCTGATAACGCATTGTCTTTGACTGCTAATGCTTGCAGTATGCTCTTAATGATCTCGGCTCATGATTCAATTGCCATGTATTTAGCTATTGAACCTCAAAGTTTATGTTTTTATGTGATCGCAGCATCAAAAAAAAAGTCTGAATTTTCCACGGAAGTCGGCTCGAAATATTTCGCATTGGTTATTTTAAATATAACATTTGCTTCTTTCGTAGGTAAACAGCCTATTTTTTGTAATATTATATAATTCTATGATCAAATTTTTTAATCACTTATCCATACAATAGATATATGGTCCAAATCCTTAAATAGACTAATTTTCGTTAGCATTACAAATGCCATGGCCCCTAACTGAGCCTAATGGAAGAGAAAAGGAATCAAATGTGGAATACAAATGCAACAAAGATAAATGTTTATGGATCAATACATGATAACATGATCTTGTGTGAACTTACTTTTTATATAATAATGCTAATGTGTTTTATTCTCAATTTTATGTAGGTTGACGTGTAAATTTTTGGTGGTTGTGGATATAAGCTAGAAGAAAAGAGTCGATCGAGCTGCATTTTGGCCTACAAACATTTTGTATGGAAATGGAATGGTTTATTTGAATTTTGGACTAGCGTTAGGTTACAAACATTTTGTACATCTTGGATTCTCTTTACATAAAAAATTTATTTTGGACTACTATTTCGATCATTTTAGGCATACAATAACTTTTTGTACATCTGAATGTTTTAATGAAAAATGTATGAATTTATTTATTCTGGCAAACCTTTTCTGTCTCTTGATTGATCGAAATGGAAGCTGCAATTAAAATTGTTGAAATTAAAATTGCGATTCAACATGAATTTTATATGTTTAATTGTATATGATGCACATGTTAATTATATGTGATACAGAATAGGTTATTCAGAAACACTATAATAAATAAACAATACTAAAGAATGCTATGATCCATCTACAACATTCATGAACACTATCATTCATCAACAGCATTCAAGAACGCTATAGACCATACACAGCATTCATGAATGCTATAATCCATCTACAACATTCACAAACGCTATAAAGCATCCACAACATTCATGAACGCTATAATCCATCTACAACATTCAAGAACAATATAACGTTATAGCGTTCACATACTATAGCGGGGTCAATTATAGCGGACGAAATATGCTATAGAAGTCTTTCTATAGCGTTCGACGCATGCTATTGTAGGCCATATTTGTTGTAGTGATGGTGGCTAGCACTTGTCGTGGTGGTGGTGCTGGTCGTGGTGTTGGTGGTGTTGGTGGTGGTGGTGGTGGTGGTGCTGGTGGTCCTGGTCGTGGGCATGGTGGTGGTGGTGGTGCTGGTGGAAGTGGTCGTGATCGCCTTCAGAATTCTCGGGATGTGACCCAATCTTGCGATTCCGACCTGGAGAGTACCCGGGCATAGACTCATCCTGCCGTCGATCTACCCCGGTTCTATCATCACCTTTTTCGAGGCCTACGACTCCATCCGCTGACGGATCCGTTTCGCCAGCGGATCCACCAGTTACTGCACGGTGGGCCCCGGAGTATCCCCAGACTCAGTTGCATCCGGTTACTGGTGAGTACATACGCGGAGCCGCGGATCCTCCAATGCCACCAGAGAGGTCGATGGGCGAGTTCCAAGGAGAGCTATAGCCCGCGGGTGAATCGTAAGTAAATTTAAGTTAATTTATTAAATTTATTTTGTTTATTCAAATTAATAATCCAGTCGTTGCTTCTTTTTTAGGTTTTTTTCGTGGGATGATGCCAGGATTCTAGGGCACAATATCCGGGATAACTACCATGGCCCCTACCTCAATTTCTCTGAGGTGCCCCTGGACTTACAGTACGCCTGGCTCGACGAGATGAGGGTATATATATATATATATATATATATATATATATATATATATATATCTTGTGGTTAATTATTAATTACTCTTTAATCCACCATTTTTTAATTACGTGATAATTGAATTTGTATGTCAAAGGACGTTCTGGTGGCCCCCCCATCGCGAGAAGGCGATCCGCAGGACCTACAGAAGCACCGTCGGAAAGAAGATACAGGACGTGGTGTATGACCTTCGCTCGAGGCATTCGAAGAAGGATTGGATCCGACAGAAGTATTATGATCAGATCTTGGAGAAGATGGATACTCCTGCGTACAAGCAGAAATCGGAGAAAGCAAAAGTGAATCGACGGGCCGTGGGTCTGCATACGGGGGGATCAAGGCCCCACACAGCGACGCGTGCAGATCTAGTAAGACACCACAAATTCATTCCACTATCTAATTCGGTACTACTAATATACGATGTTAATTAAATTCTACGTATATTTCGTATGCTGGCCCAACGGACGGTAAAGGAGGGAAAAGAGGCAGACTCAGTCACCATGCACGATTTATTCTAGTATACGCATAAGAGGCGGAAGGACGGGAGCTTCGTCGACAAGAGGACCAAGGAGACTGATGTAAGTACTTACGTTTCTGAGATTTATTTTAGAATTATAAGTATTGTTAACTTAATTAGGTAAACTTAGGATTCAGACTATAACTTAGGGAAACATAGGATTTAGATTATAACTTAGGAAAACTTATAGTATAAACACATTCATTGGATAGGCTGCGTATCGTGAGGTCCTTAGACGGGTTCAGCCCCTGCTGCCGAGGATGTCGGTAAAATGACGCTCGCCCAGGCGTATTCTCCTATGGTCGTTCGCTTCGACGACATGTTCGTTGATACCGTCGGCGGCTTTAGGAAAGGGCGCCTCTACGGATGCGGCTCCCTGGCGTCGTTGCAGGCATCGATTTCGAGATTTCCACCACCCCCGCCTCCTCCTCCCGCGACCCGGAAAGGCGATGATGTTAGGACACAGTTTACAATTCTAACCGAGGCGGTGTTGGACTTCTGGGAGCATATGACCACGTACTATCTGCGTCCTTCTACTGCTCTCGGTTCTTCTGCTCCTGGTCTGTTTGCTCCCGGTTTTTCTGCTTCCGGTCCGTCTACTACTGCTCCCGGTGCTTCGGATATTCCCGGTCTTTCTTCCGTCGGGGGTTTTTCTTTGGACCCTGCTGCCCTACGGGTACCGTCTCCTGCTGTAACGACACTCCTTGACATGATGTCGCCAGAGCAGCTATGCCAACTTCCAGGCCATGTCTTTGATACCCTGTCGGCACACATGGTGGAGGAGTATCTTCGTCGTGCGCAGCAGGGATTACTATCAGCGGACGATCCACCTCCTCCTTCTCATTGATGTTATTGTATTTGAATGTTTGGAAATGTTTTTTAAATGTTGAATATTTGTGAATTTCGGATATTGTCACATGGATATTGGTGAATATTTGGGATAATGGTGGATATTTGGATATTAGTGTGTGATATATATTGGTTTGTGTGATGTATTTGTGATAGATATTTGTATATTGGTGTGTGATGTATATTGGTTTGTTGGTTTGTGTGTGTTGTGATGCATATTGTGATGTTTCGATGTTTCAGATGTTGTACGAACAGAAAATGCTCTGTTTTATGCAAAAAAATTCAAAACTTTCCAGTTAGCGACGGACTTGCGTCTACCAAGCGACGAAAGGCGACGGCTGAGCGACGGAATAACTGGATAATTTTCAGAAACTAAGCGACGGATACTCCGTCGCTAAGCCGTCGCTACGCCGTCGCATTAGCGACTAATTTGTGACAACCTAGCGACGGATTAATCGTCACGAATGTTCTAGAAACATGAAGATTTCTAGAGCCTAAGCGATGGATATCCCGTCGCTAATCCGTCGTTCTGCCGTCGAGTATTAGCGACTATTGCCGACAGATTGACAATAAATTTTGCGTATCAGAAACTCTCTGATACGCGATTACCGACGTATTACCGACGGACTTGTCAGTCGCTAAAAAGTAGTATCAGAAACTTCCTGATACTTGATTTGACGAAAATCCGTCAGCTAGCCGTCGCTAAATGTACGATTCTTGATGACGGAATTTGTCGCTAAGCCGTCGAATGGCGACAACTTAGCGATGAACTTTTTTAGCGACGGACTATTTCTCGACGGATTTTTCCAGTCAAATTCCGTCGATAATCCATCGCTAAGTCGATTTGCCGATGGATTAGCGACGAATATGGCCGTCGCTAATTCGCTGTATTTTAGTAGTGTAGGCTTGGACTTGTCTTGAGTATGACGTGACCTGACTTGACCATTCTCGATTGGGAGTATCTTGTATTGTACTACAATTGAGATATACTATAGATTGGGAGTATCTTGCATTATACTACAGTCTATAGGATTTTAAATGACCTCTATATTCCTATAGAAGATGAGATCGATAGTAGGATTGGCTATTCTCGATTGGGAGTATCTTGCACTATACTACAATCGAGACATACTAGAGATTGAGTGTATCTTGCATTGTACTACAATCGAGACATACTATAGATTGGGAGTATATTGCATTGTACTACATTCTATATGAGTTATTCGATTGATTGTTAGCCAAGCTAGTATTATATTTCCATATGACATGTCATTTCTTAGATGTTCTTCTTGCACTGTTCTTATCCTTGTCACGCCCCAGAACCAGAATACTGGAGAGCGGGGGCAGACATAGCCAGCTACGTATAACGGAATGGAATCCACACCGCTATACGGTCACGGCTGTCTAGATATGTGAGGGTTTCACTACAATCCATCAGTCTCTTAAGGTCATAAAATAGCCTATTGTCTCAATCTCAACCAACTAATAGTAATTACAAGATGTCAGATCTCCAAATATACAATTGTAAGGCGTCCCAAACATTACATATCCAGATGATCATGAAGCTAGTCGTTACAAAATGTGAGGACTAGCAAGAGTTCAGTCATACATGATCAACCCCCGGGGCTTGTCAATCATGTTACAGCCCGTAGGCAGACAGTAAGTAAGTACAATCGAGCTAACACTTGCTCGTCGGCTAAACGCCTCAAAAGAATAATTTACAATATTACAGTGGGAGAACAAAAGAAACCCACTCGATGCCCTGGTTACGCCTGGTGACCACCATCGGGCTGGAAAGCAGGGGGATCCTTTGGTGCTGCTCGGTATCTGGCCATACAAAACCAGCTGGGTCAGACCCCAGAAAGAGCAAGTGCCACAAAGGAGGCTTCAC
Source organism: Iris pallida (assembly GCA_029216955.1). Taxonomy (NCBI): domain Eukaryota; kingdom Viridiplantae; phylum Streptophyta; class Magnoliopsida; order Asparagales; family Iridaceae; genus Iris; species Iris pallida. The sequence goes on from JANAVB010009400.1 coordinate 1,155,460, forward strand.
TTAAGAACTAAAGCCAGCAATTAGCACAATAATATAATTACATAATAAGAGACAGTAATTTAAGAAAAGCATGATAAGTAATTATAAAAGACAATCTTGCATAGAATCACTAAAAGACAGGACATATGGAAAAGCATGCCAGGATGATATACGATGAGATAACCATGGGACTATTCAGATAGCTAGGTTACAACCCGTAAACCAAACAAGGACCGGGGTTGTAACCCTTCGTCTGAACGAAACTTGGTTTCTGTCACCATTTATCGGTAAGATAAATATAAGAAATCAGGTCAAGTAACAATCTGGAGTGACAATCATTATAGTGACAATCTGGAGTGACAATAATTCAATCATTCTGGTACAATCTTGCAGTCAATCAATTCTAGACAATACCATACTGGACTAGACTCCATCCAATCAATCACGGCCAATCATTGCCTACGGCTTTCTATATTAACTAACTAGGGTTATCACAATTCTAGTTACTAGCAAGATGCAATAAGATGCTCCAAGTAGTCACAGGCCCTGCAGCTATCCAGGTTATCCAGGCAATTATTATAGTGACAATCTAGAGAGTACAATACATTAGAGTGACAATAGAATTCAATCATTTAAAGTGACAATCAAGAGTGCCCCACATAACAGTGGGCTGGAAATGTGCCCTACTCGTCGGCAGGCTACAAGTCCAAACATTTGCGGCCGGGATAACGGGATCGCCTGTAACTGGGGAAAACATCTCTTCATGACTAGTGAATTATACTAATTATTAACCTTAGTCCATTTCAGTAGGTATTCCTGACCGTGGTACTCAGGAGTCCCCTCCTAGACATGATGCAAGACAGGACTGGATTATTTGTACATGCACAATCGCCCACGGTGTCATGATTAATTAAACAGGTCATGTCATGTCAGGTAGCCGTCGCAACAGCTATTCGAGATAATTATGTCAGGTTATCATGCCAAGTGTACTTTGTCAGGTGTGCACCACGACGGGCCACTATCAGGTCATGTCAGGCTATTATGTCAGGAGTGCACCACTACGGGTCACTATCACGTCATGTTCAATTATCAATTCCAAACATATCAAGTAAATTCGTGATTATCAAGTTCAGGACAAAAGGCGTAAGGATATAAAATGGACGTAAAATATCTAATAAAATATCAATATACAGGGCTATAGAAGAGCCAAGCTTAAGGAAAATAAAACCAAACTGGCACGCTGACATAAGACCAAGCCAGCCAAAGGCCATACGCTCAGTGCAAAAGTCATACGCTCAGGTCAGGCTACGCTCAGGCTACGCTCAGGCCAACCTACGCTCAGGTCAAGCCACGCTCAGGTCATACGCTTCCAAAAGGCAGCGTATGGGGTCCATACGACTCCTTGTCAAGCAATCGAGCGTATGCGAGTCATACGCTCCCAAAAGGCAGCGTATGGGATCCATACGACTCCTTGTCAAGCAAGCGAGCGTATGCGAGTCATACGCTCCCAAAAGGCAGTATATGGGGTCCATACGACTCCTTGTCAAGCAAGCGAGCGTATGCGAGTCATACGCTCCCAAAAGGCAGCGTATGGGGTCCATACGACTCCTTGTCAAGCAAGCGAGCGTATGCGAGTCATACGCTCCCAAAAGACAGCGTATGGGGACTACGCTGCGCTAAAGAGCGCGCGCAACTCAGTGGCACAAGCTAAAAAGCTCGTGCACTGCTCACTGTCTTCTCCAAATCAGCAAGAACTCTATAGTTGAACCCAAAGCTTCAAAAGTCTATAACTTGGTCAAAATAAGTCCAAATCCAACTTTACAAAGGTCAAAATTGGGTAGAATAAAATTCTCTACAACATGGAACCATCAAAACTTGAAAACAAGGAAGTTTGATAGATCAAAACCACCAAAATCCAAAAATAACTAATTCCTAGATCTACAAAAAGTTAAGCCTCAAAATGGAAAATAACAAGTTCTAATGTGTCTTAGAAACATGAGGAGAAGCTAATAGAACAATAAAAATGAGCTCTCTTGTGGAAGCAAGATGCACTTGCCTAGACCTCTCTCTCCCTCTCTTTGGTAGGTAAGGAAGTAAATGAGGAAGAAGAAGATGATTATGAAGAGAGAGAAAGAAGAATAGGTAATAAATATGAGTGGTGGTGGTAGGTAGAGGGTTCACCCCTTGGTTCATGATGAACCAAAAGCAATCCCAAACCGAACCAAGCCGAACCAACCCAGGAATAAACCAAGTCCAAATAAACCAATGAATCATTAAAAGTAATTAAACTATCAATGACAATAAAACTAAGCCAATGCAAAATAAACCAAGACAACTAACCATGAATAAATAAAATATGGGTCCAAAACACGTATACGTATACTAAATACGTATCACGAATTTGGGACATTACATCCTACCCACCTTAAAAGAATTCCGTCCTCGAAATTTAATCAAGAGGCTAGAGATGTAAGGGAAGCTATCCTATCATAGACAATCTACCACTACCAATCAATCATACAATCATTCATGCAAGCAAGGATTCGAAGCGTAAGGCATAAGGAAGATATTACACCTTACGAGTCAAACCAGCCGGGATGACCTAATCAGATATCATCCTTATGCTCCCAAGTTTGACTCTCCCAAAGAGGGATGACTCTAAGCAACACGGACTGAACTGATAGTCTTGCGCTTGAGGTCTCTCTCTTTGGTCAAACATGGACACGGGCCTATCCTCATACGAAAAGGTTGGTACCAATAACCAGTTTCGAATGACCTAGGATATGGCTCGGGTCCGGAATGTACCGTTGTAATTAGGATACATGAAATACGTCATGCACCCCGCATAATGACGATAGAAAAGCAAGATGAGAGGACACATATACCTCTCGGCTAATTCTGAACCTGAGCCTGGGCTAGGGCAAACTGCCGTGGGTTCTGTTGCTGGAAGGTCTGGGCCTGAGTCGGCAATGGCCTTGGGAACGGGAACTGCTGTTGCTGGTGAACTGGAGCTGGTACTGGTGCTGGTGCTGGTACTGGTCCCCTAACCGAGGGACTAGATACTGTCGATGCTGAATCAACTCTGAAAGGACAGGACCCCACCCTATGGTCCGGTGCTCCACACAATAAACACAATCCCAACACCTTGCGACACTCCTCTACCACGTGTCCAGGCTTCCCACAATAAGAACAGCCCACGGCGGAAGACTGTGCTTGCTTCTGTTACTGCGGAGAGTACGTCGGGGTTGAGTGCTGAATCGACGTCACTGAGGTCGCTCGCCTCGGAGCTCCAATAGTCAAAGCCCTGGCTGCCGGGGCTGAAGCTGAAGACTGATTCATTTGACTATGGGACCGCTTCCGACCTCCGGTCCTGTCTACTATTCTCTGGAAGGTATACTCGTGCCTCCTTGCTGCTCGCAACACCGCATCATAGGTCTGATGCTCAAACTGTTCTACTGCCAATATAATCTTTAGGTGAAGTCCCTGCTGGAACCTCTGCGCTCTGTCAAACTCGATTGCCACCAAGGTGGGAGCAAACCGACTGAGTCTGGAAAACTCGACCGCATAACCGTCGACCGTCCTCTCCATCTGCTTAAGATTACTGAACCTGGTCTGCAAGTCATATCGAGCCACTGCATCATAATACTTGGTCTGGAACTTCTCGCTGAACACTGCCCAGGAGACAGGTGTTGCCAATCCCACTGCTTGTGCGGCCCACCAACTGCGGGCTAGATCCAATAACTGTAGGCGCACCACAGCCACCTTCTCGTCTTCTGGAGTCTTCGCGGCTTCGAGAATCACCTCTATATCATGTAGCCAAGCATCGACAGCAATGGCATCCTCGCTGCCATCGAAGAAGGGAGGGTTCAGGTGCTTGAAACTGTTGACCGTACTGTTCCCTCGAGGACCACTTCTATTCAGAGCATCTTCTACTGCCTGGTGCAAGGCATCGTCTCTACGATCTTGGGAAGCTAACAATGATCTGATGAGACCCACCAAAGTGCCATCATCAGAATCTGCAGGCTGGACTGGCTGAACTGGCGGCTCTCCTCCAGTAGGTACGACTCGGGAGGCTGCTCCTGAGTGCTGGGCCTGATCTTCTGGTTACTGCTGGTCCACGGGAGGTGATCCGCCTTGCTGATCAGCAGGTCCAGGTTCAATGCCGCTGAAGAAGACGACATGGGAACAATAAGGAAGGACCAGGACAGATCAACGATTACAAGCATGTGATCAGGACAAGAATTTTAGGAATCAAGAGGATACGAGCCGAGATCAAGGGCGAGTACCGATTGAGACATCTATTCGGTAAACTCTCACACATCTTGATTAACAAGACCTGCATGGGCCACCACTTAAACCATGTCACGCCCCAGAACCAGAATACTGGAGAGCGGGGGCAGACATAGCCAGCTACGTATAACAGAATGGAATCCACACCGCTATACGGTCACGACTGTCTAGATATGTGAGGGTTTCACTACAATCTATCAGTCTCTTAAGGTCATAAAATAGCCTATTGTCTCAATCTCAACCAACTAATAGTAATTACAAGATGTCAGATCTCCAAATATACAATTGTAAGGCGTCCCAAACATTACATATCTAGATGATTATGAAGCTAGTCGTTACAAAATGTGAGGACTAGCAAGAGTTCAGTCATACATGATCAACCCCCGGGGCTTGTCAATCATGTTACAGCCCGTAGGCAGACAGTAAGTAAGTACAATCGAGCTAACACTTGCTCGTCGGCTAAACGTCTCAAAAGAATAATTTACAATATTACAGTGGGAGACCAAAAGAAACCCACTCGATGCCCTGGTTACGCCTGGTGACCATCATCGGGCTGAAAAGCAGGGGGATCCTTTGGTGCTGCTCGGTATCTGGCCATACAAAACCAGCTGGGTCAGACCCCAGAAAGAGCAAGTGCCATAAAGGAGGCTTCACTTAAGAACTAAAGCCAGCAATTAGCACAATAATATAATTACATAATAAGAGACAGTAATTTAAGAAAAGCATGATAGGTAATTATAAAAGACAATCTTGCATAGAATCACTAAAAGACAGGACATATGGAAAAGCATGCCAGGATGATATACGATGAGATAACCATAGGACTATTCAGATAGCTAGATTACAATCCGTAAACCAAACAAGGACCGGGGTTGTAACCCTTCGTCTGAACGAAACTTGATTTCTGTCACTATTTATCGGTAAGATAAATATAAGAAATCAGGTCAAGTAACAATCTGGAGTGACAATCATTATAGTGACAATCTGGAGTGACAATAATTCAATCATTCTGGTACAATCTTGCAGTCAATCAATTCTAGACAATACCATACTGGACTAGACTCCATCCAATCAATCACGGCCAATCATTGCCTACGGCTTTCTATATTAACTAACTAGGGTTATCACAATTCTAGTTACTAGCAAGATGCAATAAGATGCTCCAAGTAGTCACAGGCCCTGCAGCTATCCAGGTTATCCAGGCAATTATTATAGTGACAATCTAGAGAGTAAAATACATTAGAGTGACAATAGAATTCAATCATTTAAAGTGACAATCAAGAGTGCCCCACATAACAGTGGGCTGGAAATGTGCCCTACTCGTCGGCAGGCTACAAGTCCAAACATTTGCGGCCGGGATAACGGGATCGCCTGTAACTGGGGGAAACATCTCTTCATGACTAGTGAATTATACTAATTATTAACCTTAGTCCATTTCAGTAGGTATTCCTGACCGTGGTACTCAGGAGTCCCCTCCTAGACATGATGCAAGACAGGACTGGATTATTTGTACAAGCACAATCGCCCACGGTGTCATGATTAATTAAACAGGTTATGTCATGTCAGGTAGCCGTCGCAACAGCTATTCGAGATAATCATGTCAGGTTATCATGCCAAGTGTACTTTGTCAGGAGTGCACCACGACGGGCCACTATCAGGTCATGTCAGGCTATTATGTCAGGAGTGCACCACTACGGGTCACTATCACGTCATGCTCAATTATCAATTCCAAACATATCAAGTAAATTCGTGATTATCAAGTTCAGGACAAAAGGCGTAAGGATATAAAATGGACGTAAAATTTCTAATAAAATATCAATATACAGGGCTATAGAAGAGCCAAGCTTAAGAAAAATAAAACCAAACTGGCACGCTGACATAAGACCAAGCCAGCCAAAGGCCATACGCTCAGTGCAAAAGTCATACGCTCAGGTCAGGCTACGCTCAGGCTACGCTCAGGCCAACCTACGCTCAGGTCAAGCCACGCTCACGTCATACGCTTCCAAAAGGCAGCGTATGGGGTCCATACGACTCCTTGTCAAGCAAGCGAGCGTATGCGAGTCATACGCTTCCAAAAGGCAGCGTATGGGGTCTATACGACTCCTTGTCAAGCAAGCGAGCGTATGCGAGTCATACGCTCCCAAAAGGCAGCATATGGGGTCCATACGACTCCTTGTCAAGCAAGCGAGCGTATGCGAGTCATACGCTCCCAAAAGGCAGCGTATGGGGACTACGCTGCGCTAAAGAGCGCGCACAACTCAGTGGCACAAGCTAAAAAGCTCGTGCACTGCTCACTGTCTTCTCCAAATCAGCAAGAACTCTATAGTTGAACCCAAAGCTTCAAAAGTCCATAACTTGGTCAAAATAAGTCCAAATCCAACTTTGCAAAGGTCAAAATTGGGTAGAATAAA